>JACEFZ010002526.1:533852-578852 GCA_014155875.1 Cepaea nemoralis | reverse complement strand
TGTGATCAATTTATGTTGTTTGTCCGTCAAGACGATGATGACCATTCATTTCATCCAGTGGGATTGAAAATTTGGAGCCGTAAGTTCTAAGATGGCTGATAAGGCCTATGTTGGCTCGAAATGTTCTTTCACAATGTGGGCAAAGAATGCTTGACGTTCCAGTAGGAGGATCTCCTGCACTGGTTTTTCTGTCCAGCCTTTTCTTCACAGCTCTTACATTTCTGGTAGCGTCACAAGTGACTGAACCCTTATACCCACGCCTGCCGCTTCGCCGCTCGCCCATCGCGACAGGGCTTGAAGGTGATATATGAAGTTGGATGAAGATTGCCTTGCGCGATGAACTGGATTAAACTGAGGAAGAGTTGCGCAATTCGTCGACCTCACTCTCTCGCCTGAGTCCATCTGAATCCAGTGGCAGGACAAGTCAAGACGACTGGAGACGAATACAGGTGCAGTGTATGACCAAGGCGCTCTACGTGCCTTGCCGTGCTCATTGCGTTCCACAATGTTTTGCAGGTAAACGCCGTCTTGCCCATTGAATCATCAGTGATTTCATCCGCGCAGTCTGCCGAATCCTGTCTTCGCATGCTGGTTAGGCATACCCTAGTTCACCGCTTGGTTTGACAGAGAATCGGCTATCCACGCCTGGTTTAGCCAGCCTCTCACAGCTGTTGCCCGGTGGGTGGCCGCTGTCGCATGATCAACTTATACCTCTAGGTGATATACTAGACATTTTTACACTTAGTGGTTTGCTATTGCTTTCAAGAGTGCTCATATCCTTTCGGCCAAATTGACTTCTGCACAGTTACAAATAATTAATAAATTGCTAGCACTACACATTTCTTCCATTTAATCTTAAATTTCCATATTTTTTATAGCGTATTGATTTTTATACAATGTCACATTAAAATTTTACAAAATAAACAAATGCCTATGATTTTCTAGTGTGTGTGCTGCTCTTATTCGTGAACGATTTCCTGACAATTTTGGAATTGTCTGGGTAGAAAAGGCCACGAGTGGGAGAACTCTTAGAACTACAGTCGCTTTATGGTTATATAATGAGCAAGCTGGTAGGCTTGTGGAACGGGCAAATGTACAAAGCGGACTTGCAATGGACCGGCTGATATTGTGAATGTCGTCAGAAAAGCGGAACGATTAAACGATTCAAGGGACAACTGCAAATCTGCAATCTTGGCCAGACTGAGAACTTCAAATGGAAAGGATTAAAACCAGACAAGGAGCGCTCTGCATGAGGTTTAAGAAGTATAAGCAACCAAAACAGAATTAGTGTCCTCCACTGCTACACGCTGTGGGGGGGGGGGGGGGTGCACTGAGGGAGGGATCCGAGTACTTACGAGCTGAAGATTGATGTCCAGTGAAGATAATCTGATGGTTAATTAACCGACTTCGTGGTTCGGGTTCAAATCCCTACAGTGGCTTAGTTTTACAGCTCTGGGGTCGCAGCATTATCACTATCATCATATACCATGCCGATGCACGTGGGCGGTCATGTATAACCATCACACACCATCACCAGAGTTTTGAATCTGATGTGTGTTTTTGTCTCGGTGAGTGTGGTCGCACCTTCATGGTGTTTATCTCTTTGCCTTTCATCTTGCTCTGTTCCTGTCAATTTTGACAGTTGTCATTGATTTGCAAATTGTGCTGTTTAGGATACGTTTTAGATTATCCTTTATTTTCCTGAACGAATGATAATATACGTGTTAAGTTAGTTGCATATCATTTGCAGGACATTGTAATCAACCCCAACATTGAAAGATTTTTCTGATTTACTAGGTTCAGTATTTGCCATTGCTTTCTGAACGGCCGGCACCTCATACCATCGATTTCAACTCCACGCGGTCTACTTCCAAATCGTCTGCAGCTGATTTCAAACCCTCGTCTTGGTGTGTCAGGGAATTGTGAAATTGTGCGTCCCATTATCCCATAAACCACAGTGGCAGTTAATTATCTGTGTAGCTTTATAAATTTGTATTATAGAACATCACAAATAGAACATCACAAACGAACATCTGAATTTTAACGTTCCCAAACAAATACAATATCAAATCAGCAGACACAATCAAACACCAAGCATAGGATCAAAGAATTAAAAGCTTACAAACATCACAAGATTTAGAAATGATATAAAAGTATCATTTTAGTCATCCAATACCCTGACTGAGAATAATATTGTGTTATTCTTTTGATTATTTACCATTTACACCAGTTTAGCAATCCAATACTCTGACTGAGCATAATGAATAATGTTGTGTTATCCTATTCAATTTTAACCATTTACACCAATTTAGTAATTGAGTATCCTGATTGAATATAGCAATTTAATACCCTTGCTGAAAATAATGGTGTGTTATCATTTTGGTTCTCCCGTGTGTTGCCGGGACCCATAAGGGAAGCAAAGAATAGCAACACTGTAGCCTACCACGCATGTCGTAAAAGGCGACTAAGGAGGCTTGATGGTTCCGTCGCCCTGCTACTGAGTGAGTGCGTGGCGCGACACTGTGAGCTGTGAGTTTCGTGTGAAATGCTTCTGAATCTGCCCGAGGTTTTTTGGAACATGACTGCATGTTCGGAGCGATGGCAGCTGGCTATGTCCCAGAGTTGACCGGTTTTTGTCTTATGCAGAAATGCGTGACTGCTGGGCTTCTGGTTGACTGCCACTGCCATTGACGATGAACTGTATATTTTTTTTTTTTGGGTACTGTGTGGGTGAACATCTAGGAAACATCCAGACTGCCGATTCCATCAGAGATTAACTGGATGTTTCGTGGGGTACTATTGTGTTGACATTCTGGCGGCGGCATTATGCACAGTGTATCTGTGCGGGCTGTTGTTTGTCGAGACTTCTGTCTTTTCCACTTTTCACATTGGGTAGTGGGAGGCGTTTTGTGTGATATTAACTGGCACAGGAACGGAGCAGAATGGGGATGACCCGTTGCTGTGAGGTTGGAACCGCGACTAACTAACTAACTAACTAACTATCAACATGGTTATTTACCATTTACACCAGTTTAGCAATTTAATACCCTGGCTGAAAATAATGTTGTGTTGTCCTATAGGATATTTAGCATTTTGCAAATGTTATACTCTAAGCATAAATGTTGTGTTATCCTTTTCATGTTTTACAATGTACATCATTTTGACACTTCAATATCCAGACTGAGTATAATGCTGTGTTATCCTTTTATTGTTTTACCATTTACACTATTTTAGCAATTCAATAGCCAGTCCTAACATAGCAATTCAATACCGTGACATAATGTTGTGATATTTTACTGGTAATTTATCATGTCCACCTGGTTTCTATAGGCCATGACAGCTCATGAAGCACTGACGATAGTTGACATCATATGTACAGTATTCTTCACGCTGGAGCTTATATTCAGGTAAATATTACTTTGTTAGTTTTTTTTTGTTTTTTTTTTTTTAAATTTAAGCTATGTTGCTTTGTGAATTACTTGTTTCTAGGAGAAAAGTATACATAATTTTCTTTCATATAATTATTTAACAACCTTTACCAGCTAATAACAGGCAGCAGGTAGAGTATTGCTTTGCTGATCTGGCAGCTTCTGCAGTTTATCTTGTTCCAGATGTATTGGCGTTACCTTTCCTTTGGAGTAAGCTAGGCTGAAAGAGAGATAATTCTGCATGAGCAATACGTAGTCTCTACAATTCAGCCTAAGCTTTGTGCTATGGAAAGTTATAACCCCATCCCTGGTTGTAGTTATTGAGCCTTTGGTGAAGCACAATGTAACAACCTATCGTCTGTCAAGGTGCCAGTATAATACCAGCTACTTGCTTGCTTGTTTGCGTTCGCTGTCTGTGTACTCCAGCGTGAAGTCCTGTATGTTGGATGAAGACCTCCTGTTGTCCAACATCAGTGTGATGTCATACCGGACCTGAGGTTTGCGTGAGTATCCGTTGTCCCATGTCTGGCTTATTGGTGTGCACACTGGTGGTTCCTCGCCGTGCAGGTAAATATTCTCCGACTTCGGAAGAATCAGCGATCCTACTACGATAGCCAGGACCCCTTAGCGACCTGTTGCCCAGGGCGCACGACTAGGACGTGTTAGTAGGTCTTGGCCAGTATAACACCTGGCCTGGTGCCTTGGAAACACCTCTGTGTCCCTACCAGCTACATAAAATATCTTCTACTTCTTCGTTCCTCTTGATGGGGAGTGCATCACGGCTAGTTATGCAGCTCACAGGATGCAGCTTGTATGCATTTGTGTAAGATTGACTTCCTCTAGTTTGTGTCAGGTCTTAGATATGACTGAGCTACCGTATAACAGTAGACGGTACTACATGCTTTCTGTTAGCGCCGAACTTTGGGCGGTGCTTACCAAACCCGACACCCCACATTGTGCCAACAGCTTCGGGCGGAAGAGCGCAATTGGGAGGGTACAAGCCTTACCCTGGTGCGAGGAAATGCAACCTAAAGACAAAGTGTCATGGCAGGACAGACCAGACCCTAAGCCTTGGTTGGCGGCTGGTCTAGGATCGAAGCTCCGACAGGCGGACAGTTAGAGCTATTGCTTTGCTGATCCGGCAGCTTCTGCAGCTTGTCTTGTTCCAGATGTAGGGTGTTACCTTTCCTCTGGAATGAACTAGGCAGGCCGAGAGAGGGATCATGCTGCATGGGCAACACATGATCTCTATATTTTAGCCCAGGCTTTGTGCTATGGAGAGGCAATAACTCCATCCCTTACAAACTATGGTCTGTCAAGGCGGCAAGGTGCCAATGACTTCCTCTAGAAAGATTACATCTAAGATAATTGGCTCTATCTACCCATGGTAGGTTTGTACTTTTTCTTTACAATGTTTGCTAGGGCAGCGGTTTATGCGTTTTCCAACTGCCGTGGTATTTTTAGCATACACAGCGTGCACACCGGGCTTAGTGTTTTCACACTTATGGCTTTATCCATGAAGACTGTGTATCTTCTTCTTCTGCGTTCGTTCGCAATGTTGTTTTAGACGTAATTGCAGCGCTTTGATATTTGCACCTTTCGGCGGACACATGCGACATGTTCAGGCATTCCCTGGCCGGGTTCCCCTCCCGGAGACTATGTAATTGATCTCACTACCCATGAGATCGTTTAGAAAGCAAGTCTGATCATATGTCCGTCTGGCCTTTTCCCGGATTGATGAGTGTCGACGAGATTCTCTGGTCACTCCTTTCAGCACTATTCTCGGATTGATGAGTGTCGACGAGATTCTCTGGTCACTCCTTTCAGCACTATTCTCGGATTGATGAGTGTCGACGAGATTCTCTGGTCACTCCTTTCAGCACTATTCTCCTCAGGCCGTTGATAATCTATATGTTCTGCTCTATACACACGACCCCAAGGGGTGCCGACCACGTCTGCCTTATCATGCACCAATACCCCACATGCATACATGCTTCAGGTGCTGAATATTGAAGAAGGTTGGCTATTAAAGACGATAAACCAAAGAAATTTGAAATAGTTTGGTTACTTGAAACGTCACGAAAGTTTGGAGAGGATGATAATGGAGGGGTATATGCCCAGGAAGAGAGGAAGAGGAAGGCCAAAGAGAAGATGGGTGCAGGATGTGGCGGATGATTTCTAGATGGATGTATCGGGCGCGGGACATCTTGTTTATGATCGAGAGGTGTTTCTGAAGGTTGTTATGGAAGCGAGGTTCTACAAAGGACATGCTACTGAATGAATGAATCTGTTTCTTACGGGTAAAGAAGGTAGCTTCACAATATAGAGTTCGAAGTTAGTTCAGGAGATTTGGGACAATATCGCTTTGCGTTGATTTTCACAGTGGTATAGTCATCAGCTGTTTAGAAAGAATTGGAAAACTCATCATTATCAAGTGCCAAAGCGATAAGCATAGGCGGTCATGGATCACCATTTCACATGCTCTGACAGTGTGAGAATTCACAAATCATGGTATTCTAGGCATCTGTAAATAAAATAGTCTGACATTGCATTCCATCTTGGCAGTGACCTTACTGGTTGGTGACTGTAGTCACTGTGCCCATAAAGAGATCATCTACCTACTGTCGTGAAACTTGAGACTATAACCAGCCGTTGCTATCCGGCTTCCTCCACCACTGGCAAACTATTGAACGTAAAACTTGCCTAGAAAATCACAAATAGCCAATAAATGCTGAGGCTGATTGCGACATCCAGCAAAGGACATGAAATTAATTTTTTCATCTTGGGCAGTGTGCTTGTATATTTATTTCTATCTTGTTTTGATTGCTATAACGGTCGATATGGTTGTCTGTTATGTTATTGTTTTGTCTCTATGTTGTTATGATTGATATAATGGTCAATGTGGCCGTCTGTTCTGTATTTCAGGTTCATCTTTGCCCCTGACAAGATGAAGTTTGTTAGATCCCTAATGAACATCATTGACCTGCTTGCCTTAGTACCTCTCTATGTCCAAGTAGGTCATCGTCTTCTTCATTCATTCATGTTCACGTGGGTGCTGGTAACTATGTGATGTCACTTATTGATTAAAAGAGCGACTGGCCCAGTTGATAGAATACCCGGCTCCAATTTTTGAGAACCGGGTTCGAATCCTCGGTAAAGTAATGGCATTTTTTTCTGTCGGAGGCAAGAAGAAAACCCTAACCTGTACAGTTCGCTGCGACTGCACTAGCCAGGCGAACTTCAGGCCTTCATTCCTCCATTTTTTTTTTTTAATTCCTCAAGGCTCAATACGCCCCCTGCCCTACACCGCAAGGTACTATAGGCAGTAATGACCGTTTGGTTTTTATTTTTTTTTTAATGGATTATTGATTACTATAGTGTTGTGATCAATACATATTAATTATTATAGTGCTGTGGGGACTCCGTGACGAAATGATTGATGACGCAGTTCGTAATCCTGCATACCCACGTTTGAAACGCAGCAGTGTTTTTTTTTAATGAAACGATATGGGTGCTGGTCGTTTAAAAAGCAATAGCAAACTACTGAATATAAACTTGCCAGGAATCACGAACAGTCAAAAAATGCTGGAGGTTGACTACTACGTCCTGTATAGCATATGCAATAATTTGTTTTTTAAGTGCTGTGATTTTTCTTTTATATGCGTACAGACCAGGAAATTGATGTACACATATTATATTACATCTGTAAGTATCCGGGTACATTATATGTGGCAACAGCCATGGTAGAGTGATGGCAGGGACACTGGTAATTGGGAAAGCTGAGGCTCTGTGGTCATAGATTTGAAAATGCACCGAGGCGGATTTTGCTAAAAATTGACATGGTCTCGCAGATCCACCCAGCTTATATATTTTTTTTTTTTAATGTTGCATATCCCTTACATGACGTTGCAGTCAACACCAGCAATTTTCAGCTGCTGTTGATGTACTAGGCAAGTTTTACATTCAGTAGTTTGCCATTGCTTTCTGAAGGACCGGCTCCCATACCAACACGTTATAACACAACACGACACTGTCTGCTGCACAAATCGGTCGCGGCTGCGTTTCGAACGCCTGGAAAGCGGCTCACGAACCGCGTTCGCAAGGCTTTGGCCACGGAGACCTGTTCGTGCCAGGATATGCCTTAGGTGGTGAAAGCGTCTACATCACTTCTCCAGTGTGAAAGCGTCTACATCACTTCTCCCGTGTGAAAGCGTCTACATCACTTCTCCAGTGTGAAAGTGTCTATATCACTTCTCCAGTGTGAAAGTGTCTACATCACTTCTCCAGTGTGAAAGCGTCTATATCACTTCTCCAGTGTGAAAGTGTCTACATCACTTCTCCAGTGTGAAAGCGTCTATATTACTTCTCCAGTGTGAAAGTGTCTACATCACTTCTCCAGTGTGAAAGCGTCTATATCACTTCTCCAGTGTGAAAGCGTCTACATCACTTCTCCAGTGTGAAAGCGTCTATATCACTTCTCCAGTGTGAAAGTGTCTACATCACTTCTCCAGTGTGAAAGCGTCTATATCACTTCTCCAGTGTGAAAGCGTCTACATCACTTCTCCAGTGTGAAAGCGTCTATATCACTTCTCCAGTGTGAAAGCGTCTACATCACTTCTCCAGTGTGAAAGCGTCTATATCACTTCTCCAGTGTGAAAGTGTCTACATCACTTCTCCAGTGTGAAAGCGTCTATATCACGTCTCCGATGTGAAAGCGTCTACATCACTTCTCCAGTGTGAAAGTATGATGTGATGGCCAAAAGGATAAGAGCGCTAGTTCTTAAACTTCCGGTGTGTTGAGGTAGCGAGTTCAACCTCTACATCGGCCTGCTGAACTAAAATGTTGACGTCTTGTCCTTGACTTGACGTAAATTACAAGTACCTCAGAAGTCGGAGTGGGTTCACCTGGTGACGAGGGACCCTGATACAAGGGAAAACTAGCTCACATGGAGAAATCAGTCTACCATGGATTATGCTCGAATTCATAGCAAGTGAACGATAAAAGAAAAATGATGAGATGACATGCAAAAACAGTTCAGATAGTCCAATCAAACAATCGAAGATTGACTAAGCAATGATGGCTGCCTTAAATTTAAAATAAAACAAAGATAAAGAAAAAATGTATGGTTGGTTGAAACGGTCATAACATCTGAAGGCAGGTGCTTTGAAGAGATGAGACCAAATAGCGATTTCAAAGATAACCTTTTGCAAGATGGACAAATAAAATGCTATCAATTGCTGTGAGAACAAACATTATCAAGTGCTACATAGAATCTATACTGCTATATGCTCGTGAAACATGGATAATAAGTAGGCAAGATAAGAAACACCTAATAGCAGTGGAAATGTTGTTTCTGGGGAAAATTAAAATAATACGATGGAGACAGAAAAAGAAGAACATGAAAACCGTAAACTGATTAGAGAAATCAGACTTAGGCAGTCAAGATTGTTTGGGCATGTTATGGGGATAAATAAACTAGAAAAATTAATGACAACAGACAAAATTGATGGTAAAAGAGCATGGGAAATGAACAGATATACTACCTGGATAGTATGGAATCATGGTATAATGGGGACAAGAACACAGGCCTGAGCCAAGGCTGATGATTGTGTGAATTGGTGAACCATGACTCCCCCCCCCCCCAAATGATTATCGACATGGCACGTAATGATGATGATTGGTTGTTGGTTGGTTGGTTGATTGGTTGGTTGGTTGGTTGGAAATCCTCTGGAACCCTGAGGTTTAACTCTTACATCCTATCATTGTGATGAGGTATGTCGAGCCCTAGAGATGGCTTGCCATCTGCATCAAATTCGTACAGAAACGTGTTCTCCGAGAACCGCTTGCTGGATCAGCCTGACAGCTCGTGTCAATGTTTATATACCCTTTCAATGGAATTTGAACACGCGGCTTACCGTAAAACCGGTACAGTGTACACCGCTTAAGGCGATGTCGGATGTGGCGAATTTCTGTTGTGAAGAAGAATATTGTATTGTACGTTGCAAATGCATTACTATATGATTGAACTCTTATAAGAGGAATTTCTGATAAGAATAACTATTTCTTGGTCCCAGTTGAGTTCGTTTTATCAGGTCTGCACTGTATCAGATAATGCTGTGGGAACAAAAGGTTCTTACCAAAACCCAAACAACATGGGAATGCTATGCGATCATTCCCTCTGATACCATAGGAGTAAATGAGGCACCCAGCCTTGTCAGATAAGGATATAAAATAGGAGGTCCCACTTGCATGGTGTGCACCATCGCACAGCAGATTTCAATCGTAAAGAGCGGGCCGCGATTGCCCGTCACCCTAATAAAATGTTTTCGTGAGAGCAGTTAGCAACAATAATACTTATATAGCATTTAACTGATTCACTGCCATGAGATGATTAATCGACTTAGATGACTTCCCGTATCTGCCAGGGGCTTATATACACTAGTTTTCTTACGCAAACCCTTTAATTTGATATAACATACAATATGTCTGCTACCATATTAAAACATTTAAGTGATGAATGTTACACACCCTTACTTCCATTTTCCGCCATTTTTCTTAGGTCCAAATCTACATGTTTGGCACTGAATCTGTTAAGTCTGCACTGTGGGTGTGGAAAACAAAAACCTACAATCAATCCCATAGCAGGAATCTGGTGTGGGTATGTGAAGTGTTAGGATCATCACATTTTGTAGTCCTGAGTGCACGGGGGAATAGGTGGTTAGTCTTTCCCTCCCATAGCGAATGTTGCGAGCTGACATCAAAGAGGATATGGAAGTCAAGGGCAAACTATCACATTAATTTCCATAGAATACGTTTATTAACTATCACAAAGCTGGATTTATATGTTGGAATGAGTGACGTGTTGGGAAAACTGCACACAAGTCTTTAGACTGGATAATCTGTCATGACTTTATTTCTCTATGCGTGTGGAAGTCAAGGGTAAACTACCAAATTAATTTTCATAGAATAAGTTTATAAACATTTGATTAACAGATGTATTTATGTTGGAATGAGCGACATGTTGAGAAACATATCTTTAGACTGGTTAACATGAAATTGTTTTATTTCTCTTTTCAGGTAATATTCACCAAGTCTGATAATATGCAAGCTTGCTATTTAAATGAACGTTTTGTCATCGAAATAATGTTTATTCTCAGAATCATCAGAATGTTCAGAATATTTCATCTCGTCAAACATTACCAGGCTCTGAAGGTAACTCTATTGAACAGTATGCGAGCCTCGACATGGTCTTTTGTAGTCTTTAATATTTATAACTTGGCCTAGACAGTGAGAGTAATATTGTTTTAATCCGTTTCTAAAAACAATGCCATCTTAAAGTAATCATGGCAATTTCGTTAATAAAATGGTAAGCATCAGCAATTTAAAGTAATTATTTACACAAGGAAGTTATAAACAATAGCTTGCACAGTATGTTGCCTAGCATGTTTCACATCATCTCAGCAGGTACATACTGCCATTAGATATCATGTGAATGTAACAGGTGAATCCTTTATGTATTGGAAACAGAAAAGGAAGTATCTATTCACTTCATAACATATTTCACACCATCTCAGCGGGTGCATACTGCCGTTAGATATCACATGAATGTAAAAATGAATCCTTTATATAATTAAACCAGAAATTGAATTATCTACACTTCATAACATACCTAATGCTGCAGTTTGCACCTGATGAGATGCAATGAAATGTGTCAGGCAACACATTGTGCAAGCTATCGTTTAGGGCTTTGTTGCTTAAATTCATAAACAGAACACATTTCATTGAAAATAATTATGCAAATAAAGATTTAGGTAAAATAAATTAACATCCTTTTGAGTTGTGACAATTTTTTTTTTTTGCAAAAGAAATTAACCCCTAAACTACCATGGCTTTAATTATTATGTGCATTATCAAACATATAAAGTGAAACAAGCACTGATTTAAGCATTCAAACCAGTCATACTATGCCAGTTTATTCAGTCGTGTATGAAGTATTTTTGTTAATTCACTGTAATCAAGGCATTGTGACTGTCCAAAAAGCTATATGCTCACATAGGCAGATTTGGAACCGAGCTGCAGGTGTGTGTGCGTGCGTGCGTGCCTGTGTGTGTACGTGCGTGCGCGTGCGTGCGCACGCACATAACAATGATAGAGAGATGGGGAGAGGTATTTGTACATTTATATTGAAGAGTGACAATTTGTATACAAACATGTTTTTAAATCTAATTTGTAAGTGTGTGTGAGCATGTAAGAGTGCATGCGTGTTTGTATCTCTCTCTCTCTCTCTCTCTCTTGCTCCCCCTCTCTCTGTCTCTCTATTTCTCTCTCTGTCTCTCTCTCTCTCTGTCTCTCTCTTTGTGTTTGGCTGAGTGGTTGGGGTGTGTGGGTGGGTGGTGGAGAATATGTGGGTGGGTGAGTGTTGGTAGGTTATGGAATGGGTGGAGGATGTGTGCGTGTGGGTTGGGAGATGTGTGAAGGTGGGGGGATGTGTGGGTGAGTGATGGATGGGTGGATGCATGCATGTGTGCCTGGGGTTGTGTGTGGGTGGGTGGTGGATGTGTGTGGAGGGATGTGTGGTGGGTGGGAGATGTGTGTGTGTGTCGGTGGGGAGGTGGTGTATGTGTGGGGGAGGGGGGATGTGGGGGTTGGGGGATGAGCGGATGGGTGGGGGATTGTATGTGCCTGTGGGTATGTGTGTGGTTCAGTTGTGGATGTGTGTGTGGGGGACATGTGGACGGATAGGGGATGGGTGGGTGGGTGGGTGGGGGATTTGTCTCATAACATAATAAAATGCAATGTTTATGTTTACAACATTCATTTGACAATGTTTTTTTTTTCCTATGTGAATGCACTATGCACTGATGATCGAAAGATGAGTTATTGGAAGGGGCGAATGTAAGACAGGCCCGCGTGCCCAATTTGTGACCCTTTTAAAATAAAGTTCGTTCGTTCGTCCGTTCGTTCGTTTGTTCTCTCTCTCTCTCTCTCTCTCTCTCTCTCTCTCTCTCTCTCTCTCTCTCTCTCTCTCTCTCTCTCTCTCTCTCTCTCTCTCTCTCTCTCTCTCATATTGTTGGGTGAACTTGTATATAAAAGGGTTAAGATATAAAAATGTTATGTTCACATTAGCAGATTCATAACTAAGTTGTAGAATTATTTAGATGCGCCAAATTTAAAAATAGCTGACTACGGCTCTGAGTTTAAGTAAGAAAAAGTGGTTTAGAAGAGATGTTGATCATCTCAATTTATACAACTATGACCTGCATATGTGAAATCTCTAGTATTGTAACCGCAACATAAGAATCTATCTACATTTTAATAAAATAGTTAACATAATTATTAATTTATTCTTTACAAAACAAATCACCATGACAGTCATATTGATGTCTCCAGTTAACAGTATTATTATTAATTAGTTTGTAACCTCTACTGGCAGAATATTTACATTTGCTATGTAACCAATCTTGCGCCGTTAGGTCGACACATCCGACTTCTGCGGAAACAGTTAATATTATTATTAATTCTTTTGTTACAGGTAGAAGATTTACATGTAATATGTAATCAAACAGTTAATATTATTATTAATTAGTTTTGTAATCTCTACAGGCAGAAGATTTACATTTACTATGTAATCAAACAGTTAATATTATCATCAACCTATTCTTTACAAAGCAAGTCAATTTGCTTTTATTTATGTTTCTACACATAACATACCGGTCTCCATGGCGAAGGTGTTACGGACGCGATTCGTAATCCTGTATACCCGGGTAGGAAACACAGCGGTGCTGGTTTTTTCGAAAAAGGCATAGTGCCGGTCGTTCAGAAAGTAATGACAAACTACTGATCATAAAACTTGCCCAGGAATCACAGTCAAGATGCCGTGGTTGACTGCTATGTCCTGTGAAGGACATGCAACTAAATGTGTTTTTTTTAAAATACAGAACATGCGTTTCGCTATTCTATCCGTGCATGATAGAAAAACAAATGTCAGAGTACACAGATGGTGCCTATTTCCTGTAGCAACATATGGGCAGACAATTGAACTTGCATGTTCAACAAATCAGCTAAGAAGCATACATGTTCCTGTGAATATAAATGTGACAGAAGAGTATTAAATATTCATTGGATGGCAAACAGAACAAACAGATCTACCCAGCGAGAACTCAGTATTGCAGAATATTGATTATTAATACAAATAAAATTTAGGAAAATGAAATAGTATTGACATGTAAGGCAACATGAATGAATGGAAAAGTTAATTATGGATGGAGGTGTAGTGTGAAAGTGGAGAAGAGGCTGACCAAGAATGAAAGAAGAATAAGACGAGCAAAATAACATATTTTGGACATATAAAGAGGCGTGAATATCTGGAAAAGGTAATTATGGATGGAACTATATCATGGAAGGAGAAAAGAAGAAGCACATAATGTAGATGAATACAAGGTATAAATACTCATTTACACATGACAGAAACAGAAGCAGGATATCTGGCTTAAGATTGTGGGGAATTTCTAAAAACTGTTATTTGGGAAACGTTCTATATGATGTGAAGCGACTGGTCGAGTGGCTAGAATGCCGGACTCTCCTTCGGGAGACCTGGGTTCGAATCCTCGGTAAGGTGTGGGGTTTTTATCTGTCTGGGGCAAAAAGAAAACTCTAACCTGCACAGTTCGCAGCGACTGCACTAGCCATGCTGTCGTAATTCCTCAGGCTCAAGACTCCCCTGTCCTACACCACATGGTAGGCCTACTATAGGCAGTAAATGACAGTTCTATAAGGTACAAGCCACAGGATGATGATGGTCAGTCTCAAACAGCTATTACATCAATCCACTCCATCCCAGTTGACTCACAAACAACATTATGTCTGGGAACCTCAAATCCTTTGCCCATATTAAACTTCACCTTGGCTTGGAAGAACAATGATGGAGGGCATGGTTCCTGGTAGAAGAGGCAGGGGTCAACAAGCACAAAGAAGGAAACAGGACATTGCAGACATCTTTGGCATGAGGATTGTATGAGACATGGCCAGAGACTGAGAGGCTTGTTGACGTGCCTTGATGAGTGTGACCTTCTGTAGAGGACCTGTTACATGATGATGATGATCCCAGCTGTTGCTTCTTCAGACCCACACTTTTAATACTTTAACTCTTTTAACTCCAGAAGATTTCACATCAGATGACCTCAAGGAACAATAAAAGTACAGAGAAAGGCCTTTTTTTTACACATGGGTTAAGAATGTTTGATATCTAGGTTATGACATTAAGAATGTTTGATATCTAGGTTATGACATTAAGAATGTTTGATAGCTAGGTTATAAAAAAGTCGCTTAAAAGTCGACAGGGTCGACTTCATTGCACCGGGTTTTATCCCATATGGCTCGGTCTCTTTCCGCAGCACAGAAAGCGTCGCACAAAGCACGAACTCCGTAGCTTTTAGCGACGACCCGCAGGAGCCTCCGAAACATTTAACTCGTAAACCGAAGGGTGCGGTCCGGAATCGAACCCACAACCTTCGGAGCACGAGTCAAACGGCTTGACCACTTCACCACAGAGACTCCCAATAGCTAGGTTATGACACTAAGAATGTCTTCTATCTAGGTTACGACATTAAATATGTTTGATATCTGGGCTATGACATTAAGAATGTTTGATATCTATGTTATGACATTAAGAATGTTAGATATCTAGTTTATGACATTAAGTACATTTGATATCTAGGTTATGACATTAAGAATGTTTGATATCTAGGTTATGACATTAAGAATGTTAGATATCTAGTTTATGACATTAAGAATGTTAGATATCTAGTTTATGACACTAAGAATGTCTTGTATCTAGGTTATGACATTAAGAATGTTTGATATCTGGGCAATGACATTAAGAATGTTAGATATCTAGTTTATGACATTAAGAATGTTAGATATCTAGTTTATGACACTAAGAATGTCTTGTATCTAGGTTATGACATTAAGAATGTTTGATATCTGGGCAATGACATTAAGAATGTTAGATATCTAGGTTATGACATTAAGAATGTCAGATATCTAGGTTATGACATTAAGAATGTTAGATATCTAGGTTATGACATTAAGAATGTTTGATATCTGGGCTATGACATTAAGAATGTTAGATATCTAGGTTATGACATTAAGAATGTTAGATATCTAGGTTATGACATTAAGAATGTTAGATATCTAGGTTATGACATTAAGAATGTTAGATATCTAGGTTATGACATTAAGAATGTTTGATATCTAGGTTATGACACTAAGAATGTTAGATATCTAGGTTATGACATTAAGAATGTTTGATATCTGGGCTATGACATTAAGAATGTTTGATATCTATGTTATGACATTAAGAATGTTAGATATCTAGTTTATGACATTAAGTACATTTGATATCTAGGTTATGACATTAAGAATGTTTGATATCTAGGTTATGACATTAAGAATGTTAGATACCTAGTTTATGACCTTAAGAATGTTAGATATCTAGTTTATGACACTAAGAATGTCTTGTATCTAGGTTATGACATTAAGAATGTTTGATATCTGGGCAATGACATTAAGAATGTTAGATATCTAGTTTATGACATTAAGAATGTTAGATATCTAGTTTATGACACTAAGAATGTCTTGTATCTAGGTTATGACATTAAGAATGTTTGATATCTGGGCAATGACATTAAGAATGTTAAATATCTAGGTTATGACATTAAGAATGTCAGATATCTAGGTTATGACACTAAGAATGTTAGATATCTAGGTTATGACATTAAGAATGTTTGATATCTAGGCAATGACACTAAGAATGTTTGATATCTAGGTTATGACCTTAAGAATGTTAGATATTTAGATTATGACATTAAGAATGTTAGATATCTAGGTTATGACATTAAGAATGTTAGATATCTAGTTTATGTCACTAAGAATGACTTCTATCAAGGTTATGACACTAAGTATGTTTTCTGTTTACAGGTATTGGTATATGCTATCAAAGCCAGCATACAGGAGCTACTCATGCTCTTCATATTTCTGCTGATTGGCATGTTAATATTTTCAACCATGATTTATTATGCTGAGCGAAAGAACACCACAGAAGGCGGGGAAATGTTCTCAACCATTCCTATGGGGTTCTGGTGGAGTATTATTACAATGACGACTGTTGGCTATGGGGATGTTTATCCCACAACTCCTATAGGATACATTGTTGGTACAGCCTGCGCTGTTTGTGGGGTTCTCCTTGTTGCTCTTACCATTCCTGTTATTTCAAACAATTTTACGTTATTTTATCGCCATGTGCAATCTCGCGCAGCCATTCCCCGGAGTAAGGGAGGTGATGGTTCTGAATGTGGTGGTTCAGAGCCAGAACTGGAAAGAACAAGTTCCAGAAAGTCGTCAGTTGGGTCCAATATTCTAACTTACATGAACTGGTCACGTGACAGGGGTCAACCCTTATGGCAACAAATACAACAGATCCGCCAACTCTGCAGCTTGCTTGTCGAAAGGTGACTCTACAGCTACTGTGTCTATAAAGAAGTCGGCATCTGACTATGTTTTTAATCGGAGTCGTTCTTTCAAGGCTTATTCAGATGATGGGGTCATGTACAAAGGTGAAACAGTTGTTTAAGTTGTCTTGTAATAGACAAGTTTCCAAGTGTAAGGAGTTAATAATCATGTAGCGCATAAGAAAAGTGGTTAATGTTATCAAAGGAAGAAAACTGAGAGATGATAAAATATGACAAAGTAGAAACTACACTGAGTTTACTATGTGTGTGTGTGTGTATATAGAAGTAGGCATGGACAAAAATGTAAGGGTAGATGCTGGTGAAGTTCATAAGAAAAAATATTTAAAAACCTCAATAACTTTAACACTTTCTGTCCCAAGCAACACACTATTTGTGATCAGCTTTTCTCAGCATTTACTAAACAATATCATTATACTTCACAAATTTGATCTGAATATGATAAAAAAATCAGGCTATTTATCATAACATGCAATTTGGTATATGTTCTATACATAGTGTATGTATGTAGCCTCTTTCAAAGTAATAATACACTCATGATTTTCATTGTGGCTATTGTCCCTTTTAGGCAACTGTAAACATCTTTTTAGAACTCAAAGAGCTATTAATGGTTGTCTGTTATAGTCAGATCTCAGATCTGTTTTGGCATATTTGCTTTTTATCAGTCATAAATAGATTAAACTACCTAGGTGCATGATATATGAAAATCAAAAGTCATTTTATCACCATCTGATCACCTGCTTTACCATTTCTGTAACAGACATTTCCCTTTTCAATAGGTCTATTCATTCACCTCTAAAACCATTACAGAGCTGTCGAATAACAGTAGATCCTCCTTGGGAATATTTGCTTTATTTGTTAAAGAGACCTAGACATAGATGTTCAAGTATAATAAAGCATATTCACACAAAATAAAACACTCTAGGCTTCAAAAATAAAGATTTAAAAATCTCATTTAAATAACACCCTAAAATCCAGTATGGCTGCTGAGATTAACTTGTCTTTCTTTTTTAAGTTAAGAAGATTACATTTTGTGGGAATATATGTTCAAATATTTTAAAACTTGTGTGTCATCATTTTTAAAATCTTTAATGCTTTTAAAATGGTACAGATTTTAATGTTTTCTTGCATATTTCACAGATAACTCCCCTTAAATAGTTTTTTGTCTGATAAGAATAACTTCCCCTTAAATAGTTTGTTGTCTAACAGGAATATCTTGAGGTCTACAAGATACATAAAAAGATAGTTTCCAGCATGAAGACTTCAAAGAAAGGGAACGACCACAACCACTTCAAAAGGATGGCTTTTTGGCGCTACAGAGGAATTTCACAGACAGGGTCAACGACTTCACAAATGGCTAAAGGAAGAATACCTTTAAGTGATAAATACAGAGGAATGGTTTATAAATCACTTTAGGTTGTTACTGTTGAAATAAATAGATATAATAAGTATGAAGACCTTATGAATGTAATAACGCCATTTCTTTTTCATCTGCCCTTTATCACCCATTAGAACATAGGCCCTCAGCCAACACAAGCCAAGCCATCCTCTACACCTCCATCCATGTCCTCCCAATTTTATACACCTCTGTCAGTAATTCTCTTCTGTGTATTTTCAGGTTTGCCTCTAATTCGTTTGTCCTGTGGGCTACACAGGTTTCCAGTTATATTATATCAACATGTGTTCTTTCCAGCACCAACATCTCTTTCTCTCCTCTTAATTTGCTGGAATCGTTCTAGCTCTCTCCATAAGCTCTGCATTAGTGATACTGTTACTAAATTTTAGTCCTTTTATTTTGTGTGACCACCAATTAATGACTGTTTGTTATTTATTAGTAACTGTTTTAGTTGTTCTTCATGTTTCTAACGCACACAGCATTACTGATTTAATATTAAAGTTCAATATTCTGTTTGGAATTAGTATTAATTTCTTTTGATTTCATCAAATTTTCTAGTTTGATGAAAGTTCCTCTGAATTTTGTATTCTTATTTTACTACCTATATCTGTTCCCCAATCTTTGTCAACAAATCTCCTTAAATAGGAATCTGATTTTATCTCTGTTGCACTAGGTTTAATTACCTTTAACTCTATCAGTGCCAAAATGTTATAGCATCTGCTAAGTGGTGACAATAATAACAAGACAATAAAATTATTACTTTCATAGGGGCCAAATATATACACCTTCTAACAAACCAAATAGATTGCCAGATTTTGTTGCTATAGTCTGACTAAACTTGAGAAGCATAATCACACAAGACACATTCACTGATGCAGAGAAAGAAGTAGCAATATCACATGGTGTATTACTTGGAACAAAAAGAGTTATAAAAATAAACATTTTCTGATGAAAATGCAGCATGTTATTAATAAAGAGTGGATAATTATTTTGATGACTTTAAATAAATCACTGCAGCTGAATTTGTACAGATGAAAACTTTATTATGAAATATATTGATCTACATCACGGATAATTTCTTTTTGACATTACCTTCATATCACATTCCTAATGATTTGATTGTTTTATTTGTGACTGGAATACTGTATTTCATTAATAGATGAAGTATGAAATCTTGTGTATTGGTGAACTCATTAATATCTAAAGGTAATTATTGACTCCACAAATGAAGTATTCAAAACAATGAAAACTTAACACAGTAATAATTACCTATTTGCCTTCTTGTACATTTTCTGTTTGTACAGTAGCCTGATGTTTAATTAACGTCACATTTTCTCTTGCTTCATCACTTTTCTCTTTGTAAATTAACTGAAATGTTAAAACTCATTGGCAATGCAATTGTGTATTATTGATCTGCAAGTTGAAGGTAAGGGGAGACCACCACATTATCTTCCCTTGATTATATTTATGAGCAGGTCAAAAATATGGAATGGAAGAGTAATATGTTCAAAAATTTCAACCAGTATACAGAGTGAATACCCTGACGTGATGTGACAACCTGCTTCAATAAAAAAAACATTCACACCATCCTAGGAAAACTTCACAACTCACCAAACAAAAACCAAGGATGATTTTCAGTCTTCTTTTCTTTTGCTTGAAATCAGCCTATAATTGCAATGTTGTTTCCTTTATGAACTTCAGTTTTATGCAGGCCTGGCAGACTTCTATTTAGTTTGACATCTAGTGTTTTTTCATCTGGCCAGAAGGTCAGCATGGCCGGATGGATAAGAACGCGTGTTCTTAAACATCCAGTGTGCTGATGCCGAGGTAAGAGTTCAACCCCTACACCGGACAGTTGGACTAAAATTTTGACCTATTGTCCTTCACTTGGGGATGTAAATTACAAGTACCTCTGAAGTCTGAGTGGGTTCACCTGATGGCGAGGGACACTATTAATAAGTAAAGCAAATCCACACGTAAAATTAAGTCCAGCACTACTAGAATTAGTGTTTATTGACTACACTTGAATTCAAAGTGAACGAGTGCAAAAAAACATCTGACCAGAGAATAGATTGTATTTATTTATACACTGTATTTTTACAATGTGTTGTAGTATATCTTCTGCAATTTGCTGTGCTTGTCCACATGTACACATTGCTGTGGGACCTATCTTTATATTTGTGTACGTGCAGCTATTGAGTCTATTGTGATGTGTTCTGAATTTTAAAATAGTAACTTGTCCAGTCCATGAATGATTATGACCAGTAAAATGGTAGTTTCGTGTCCATTTACAGGACATTGCAATCAACCCCAATATTCTTGTTCTGTTTGTGATTTTCTAGGCAATTTTATGTTCAGAAGTTTGTCATTGCTTTCTGAAAGGCCGGCGCTCATACCAATGTGAAAATCAAAGCAAAGCAGTCTTCTTCCAAGGCATGTGATTGACTGCTAACCCAGAATGTCGGGATTGTTAAACTGCTTAGTGGCCAGTACTATTTATGTTATTTATCATAATCACTGACTGTACCAGAACACTTTTGACATTCAAATGAGGCATTGTTTGCATTTGATTGGTTGTAATTTGTTTCTTTCTAACCAATAATGTGTTTATGTAATGTTGGATAAATGTTTCTAATTACATTCTCTCAAACATATCATCCCAATAGCTTGAAGGTCTTTTCACAGGTAAAGATGTAAAACAAAAGACGTACAGTCTTTATTTTTTTTTTCTTAAGTACACAGACATATAGATCTGAACAGTTGTTATTTTGGCTGTCAAAATGTGCACCAGTTTTATCTTGTTTAATTGAAAGAATTCATTTTATTCCCAGAAAAGAAAAGTATGTATATATGCTGTGAATAATTTTCTAGTGAATATAAATCATCATCCTCATCATGTGCCATGGTTCACTATCTCATTTCAGACTGGTGCTCTTGTCCCGATTGTACTATTATATGTTTGTCTTACTTGTGATCTTTTACCATCATGTTTGCCAGTTTTAGCTAAGTTTTCAAGTGTACTTCTTCTTATATCATGCCCAAAACTTCTTGCCTGTCTTCATCTGATTTCAGTCCCAACAAACGTATGGTGTGTTACTGACTACCCCTGTGGATCCCAGCTATCATGTAATGTGTTCACTTTTTACGTTTGGCCAGAGCTTACTAAAGAAATCTGGCTTTCCCAGTGGCCACTTTCCAATGTGTGTTTAGTTTAAATAAAAGTCATGCACTAGATGGTCCACACAGAGTTGCTGGCATCGCTCAGCAAGATGGAGATCAAGAGCTTATCATGGATTTTCTGCTCAGGGCATGCAAGCGTGGATGAGGATGAACAGCCCGACAGACTGGCTGCTGTTGCTCCTTTGGGTGACAAACTATTTTATAACATGGTTGACATAGTGAAGTCTCTCTGTGACCAAGTGGCAAGTGTAGCATCAAAGAGGATCAGCATCTACAGAGGCAGGTTCAGCTGGTAGTGAGCAGAGAATCTGGACAACACTCAGTGCATAGGGGAACATGTAATAAGGCTGCCAATTGTACCATCAGAAGGTTTTGCCTTATGCAGTAATGTTTGTGCAACTGCTGGCTTTCTAGTGACTGCTGCTTCCATCAACGATAAACTGTAATTTTAGTGGCGGATTGTTGTGTTGGCATTCTAACAGCAGCCTTATGCATGTATGCCTGTGCATTCTGATGGCTTGTCAGGACTGCTGTCTGTTTCACTTTTCACATGAGACAGTGAGGGGCATTTTGTGTGATATTCACAGCCACAGGAACAGAGCATTATGGAGTGACCCTTTGCCATGAAGTTGATACCACGACTAACAACCAGTGGTGTTGCTTATATTATCATTAGTTGTTGTTCAGTCATTTAAAATTTCCACATACATCTTTTTTTTCCCTCTACCTGTCTTGCCTGGCATTTCCCTGTATCTCCATTCAAGAATTTATGTTGACATGCCCCGCACATTTCATTTATCACTGCTTTGATGATTTTGATGAGTGATCTTGAAACACCTGCAGATCTCGTTATTTGTACAGTTTTTTTTTCCATGTCCCTTACAGGACGTTGCTGTTGATGTACAAGGCAAGATTACGCTCAGTATTTTGTCATTGCTTTCTGAGTGACCGGCCCACATACCCCGTAAGTTACCGATGCAGAGAGAACCGCTACCAATTCTCACGCACGTCACATTACTCACAAGAGTATACGGGATTACGGAGAAAGTCGTGTAACCCCTAGACCAGGAAGACCGATTTGTAAAGTTACTAGCCACAAATCTTCTCCTTTTGCCCTTTACCTTCCATTCGAGCATAGGATGTCAGCCAACACATTCCACACTATTCTATCTTTTACTATCTCACGCAGTTTTCTCATATGACCTTCCTATATTATTGAATCACCAAAAAGCGAGAAGTAGATTGTGAGCTTTACTAGAATGTGATTGCAAGTAACAAAATTGAAGTTACAGCTAAAGCCTTTGTCAACACAAAATGTGATTGACTGCTATCCCAATATGTCGGGATTATTAAACTGCTTAGTGGCCAGTACTATGTGTTATTTATCATGATCACTGACTGTACCAGTATTCAATTCTGTTTATTTAACTCTCTCCTCCTTGTGTTTTTAAGTATCCCTCTATTTCTCCCTATGTGTACAAGAAGGACTTTATATTTATGCTATTTTCAGGTTTTCTCAGCGTGTTTCCTATCCAGTTCCAGCATCTTTTTCTCACCTCTTGACTAGGATCTGACTAATTTTCTCCCTAAGCTCCACATTATTTATTTTGTCATACACTGTTAGTCATTCTATTATGTGAAATTACCGATTAATTCATGGTTTTAATTTATTCATATCTGTCTTTGTTGTTATCCATGTTCCTGATCCTTACAGTAGTAGTGATTTTTAAAAAGTTAGCAGCATTTACTGGCTGTTTGTAATTTAATAGGCAATGTTAGTTCAATAGTTTGCCATTGCTTTCTGAAGGGCTGTTGCCACATACCATCAAAATCAACGCAAAATGTCTGCTTCCATGCTGGCCGTGACTAATTTAAAACCCCCGACTCATTACCTCAGGGAATTATAAAGCTGCACGCCTCACTATCCCCTAAACCACAGCTCCGATTTACCCTCAGAGTTAAATATTCTACATTTGGTACTGGGTTTACTTTCTGTTCCAAAAATACTTCCCCAAATTTCCCAATTTAATGAAAGCTCCTTTCTTTTTATATTCTGTTTGTGATATCTACCTATTCAACCAACTGGCTCTGTGGTAAAGGAGTTACGGACGCAGTTCATAATCCCACATATCACAATCAAAACAGCTTTGGGGGTTTTGGCAGCTTACCACTTTGCGTCAGTTTTTATACAATGGTATGAGTGCCAGTTGTTCATAAAGCAATAGCAAACTATTGAAAGTAAACTTGCCAAGAGATCACAAACAGCTACAAGATGCTGGGGTTGATTGCGACATCCTGTAAAGGCTACGCAGCTAACTGTATTCAACCATCCTTGTTTACATTGTCACAATTACTAGCCTACAATTATGAACAACTTGAAATATTTTCCTCAAATACAAGCCACCTACTCTCCAAGAGTTAAAATGTTGATGTCCGCAGAAATGCCATTATCACACAATCCTGTAACTCCATACTCCTTAAACTTTCACGTCTTTGCCTCACTATAAGGATATATTTCTTGTTCTCTTTTCGCACCAAACATGTCAATTTTAAACCCAAACTGCATTGTAAATTGAGCTATACACAGGTTTTTATGATTGCTTCCTTATATGTGCATACATTTCTGACTTGCTATGAATTAGATCAATCTGATGAATTGTTACAAGTCTTATCTTTTAAATAGTCTAGTGTTCTTTGAAGTGCCAACATTTTATTACACATTTTAGTATTACTTATAGTTTTTTAATAGCTGCAATACACAGGCCATACCCCTTGGATATTTGGTACATTCTACTTTAATTATTTATGTAGTATTAATCTCCACCATTGTGTTCATGAAAGTCAACTTTTTATTTCCATTTTTTAATTAATCTACTTACGCGTAATTTGCTGACATAACTTTACCATAATCTTCCATTAGTTTCTTTAGACTGCATGGCTGAGACTTTTGTCACACATAATTGTTATGTGTAATTTATGAAAGATCAGTGAAGAATGTGTGATTTTCATTAAAACATGATAATTCAGATACATTCAAAGTTAACGAACTGACTCTTATTCTCTCTCAATAACTCATAAAGAAAGAGAGAGAGGGGTTGGATCTTATAGCATTGGAAATAATGCATATTTAAAAGCTGTTTGCTCATGTTATGTTGAGATTAAATGTCAATGAAACAGATTTTGTCCATCCAAACACCTACAGTGAAATGAGATATGGTAAATATGTGATGTGGGAACATGTGTAGCTTGTAAATGTATATAATGTGTAAATACAATAGTTTGTCCATGTGCCATCTGTAAATCAATGTACAGATTATTGATCAAGCCTTTTGTGATAAGAATAAAGCTATGTGGCCGAATTTACTTGGTTTTACAGCACATGTGAAATGCTAGATAAAGCCGTGTATTAAATGTTGTGTTTTTAAATTTGAATAAAATTTAAGGTTTTTTTTCCACATTTTTAGTTTGAATGTATCAATTTTAGACGATTGTTCTTTATTAACTTTAGATTTTTGCCTTTAATCTGAGCATCACACATTGATTAAATTACTTTTAAAGTGTTGAATGTGTATAGATCCAAAAGACAGTAGTTCTGAGAAACAAATCAGTCATGTTTTTAAGTCACTCTGAACCTTGCCAATTTGAAGTTGTAGTTTAAACTACTAAACTTCAAAGATTTTTTTACAATAAAATGCAATTATATAATTATTAGGAGCGTTCATTTGAAACCCGTTCCAATGACTTTATTACAAAAGCATGAAAGAAACATTAACAGGTGTGGTAAAATTAAACAAAGCATTCATTTTGAATTAATTATGCACCATGGGTTGGTCAGAAGAAGTCGCCGTAGGCATTCAGGCAAGCATCCCATTGCTTAGGTAGGCGGCGAATGCCATCCGCAAAAAAGGATTGTGGTTTACTGCGATCATTACATCTGCATCTGTGTGAAATCATTGCCCCTTGAGAGCTTTTTTAGAGGTCCGAACAAATGAAAATCACATGGTGATAAATCAGGATTATATGCTGGATGTTGCAGAATTTCCCACTTCTTCCTTGCTAATGCTTCCTGCACAATCTTTGTGACATGTGGACGTGCATTATCTTGCAACAAAATCACACAGCGAGACAGCATGCCAGGCCGTTTATTCTTGATGGCTTTTTGCAGCTTGTCTAGTGTTTGCAAGTAGTGGGTAGAGTTGATGTTGACACCAGGTTCTTTAAAGTCAGCCAACAATAGCTCTTCATGGTCAAAAAATGTACTCAGCATAACTTCACCAGCAGAAACCTGTAACATGAATTTTTTGGCTTTTGGTGATCCAGCATGCTTCCATTGCATGCTCTCTCTCTCTTTTGCTGCTCGGCTCAAAGTGGTGACAACATGATTCATCGCCTGCCACTTTGCGGAATCATCACCCTCCACTCTGTGACACAGTAAGTGGTTCAAACACCATCCCATGCGTTCCTCTTTTGGTGGTCGGTCAACATCCGTGGTACCCACTGTGAACACACCTTACGATATTGCAGTTTCTTACGAACAACCTTTTGAATTGTCCCAATTGACACATCAATTTCTTTCGCTAGCGAAGGTATGCTTCGACAACAGTTCATCTGTACTGCTGCATCAATTTTGGCGATGGTTTTTTTCTGTTGCAACAATATGCGTGCCCTCTAAGATCTGTCATGAACTGACATCCTTTCCGAAACATTCATGCCCAGTCTGTCACTGTTGTCTTCGACACACATTTGTTACCGTACGCTGCATGCATTCTACTATGAATGTCCACTGGTCGACATCCTTCAAATGAAAGAAACTGAATCACTGCTCTTTGAGCTACTTTGAGCTGATTTTGGATCAACCCTGCCACTTTCTGAACGGTCAGAAACAGAACATATACATCATGGGATGATAAGCACTTGCTCTTTTATTCATTGGTCAATACTTATCACATGACTATGACATGATCATGTTCAACGTGCACAATTACGCGCAGTGCGGCACAAAAAGGATTTCAAATTAATGCCCCTTATATTAAGTTAAAAATCAAATACAAAACAATATTTTACTGCTATGAAATTGAATAATGAAGACACATACAATATATTACATAATTGACTGCCTAGAATATTTTGCTGTATCTTGACAGGTACATACTACATAACTGATTCAACATATATTAAAGCAATGCAAAATAAATACATTTATCTCAGATACATCACAACATATAACTAACTACCTACCTAGCTAATGAACTAACTACCTAACTAACTACCTAGCTAGCTAACTAACTACCTAGCTAGCTAACTAACTACCTAGCTAGCTAACTACCTGGCTAGCTAACTAACTACCTAACTAACTAGCTAGCTATCCAACTACCTATCTAGCTAGCTAGCTAACTAACTACCTACCTACCTAGCTGACAAACTAACAGTAACTCTAAAAGAGAAGAGGTGGTCACAATAACTCTAAGCCACCCTACAACTTGTTATTTAAAAAACTATATATGTTGAATATATACAACAGTATGTACTAGAATGCAATAAAAATTAACAAAGACCAGATGGAGACATAATAAAATGGCACCTGGTACATTAGTATTGGGTCTCTTCACTGGTTGTTGAATATGAGGACAGAGTGCGTATGGGAATGTTCCTAGTGCTGTGATACCAGTTCTTGATTAAATTCAACTCAGCTCAACTCAGCTAAGCCACCCTCAGGTAACAAATGACAAAACAATTCCTCACAATAAACAATGTCTTAGACTGCATCCTGCGATAGTTGATTTTACTATAGGAACACTTAACTATGCTGAATGTATACACAATTACGTATTAGAGTATAATAAACATGAAGATACAAAAGACTATACTCAAGTAATATATGATCTATTGCACTGGGCCTGTGACAATAAAAACATGTCACAGATAGCCCTAGATAACTGCAAAGAAAGAAAAAAACATATTTCACATGAACAAAAATTCCTGAATGTATGATGTTGGTGGGTGGAGTGAGTGAGTGTGGGGTAAAATCACTCATGTAATGTAACATATTAATAATTGTAAGTCAATGTGTTATAGGGACCCATATGGGAAGCAGAATTGAGGGAAAAAGAACAAGGGTAAGGCAGAGAAGTAAATATCTGGATGGCTTGACCACAGGGCATGGTCGGGACATGAACACTGAGCTGATCCACGACTCTAGTGATTGTGTGAGATGGCGAAACGTGACCTCCCACCCTAACCAGCATGGCACATGATGATGATGAAGGGAAGCACAGAATAGTAACATTGTAACCCCACGCATGTCATAAAAGGTGACAAAGGAAGGTTGGGGTGAGACTGACTTCCTCATCCCATAGAAAACTTGAGCTGCAAAATCTAACCAATCATGAACAAGTCTACTTACAGCCTGGCATAATTTAACCAATCATGAGCAAGTCCAGCTAGAGCTTGACATAATCTAACCAATCATGAGCATGTCTACCTGAAGCTTGGCATAATCTAACCAATCATGAGCATGTCCACCCAGAGCTTGGCATAATGTAACCAATCATGAGCAAGTCCACCTAGAGCTTGGCATAATCTAACCAATCATGAGCAAGTCCAGTTAGAACTTGGCATAATCTAACCAATCATGAGCAAGTCCAGCTAGAGCTTGGCATAATCTAACCAATCATGAGCATGTCCACCTAGAGCTTGGCATAATCTAACCAATCATGAGCAAGTCCACCTAAAGCTTGGCCTGAGTTGGCTGGGGTCTTGTGCTCCACTGGGAGATGAGAGGCAGAAGAAGAAGTGGAATGAAAAGCTGTAAGCATACAGGCAGGAACAGCCAGGGTGGATTACCAAAACAATGTGAAATAGCAAATGTATGACACTACTCAGCGGGTGCATTAGCGGGGTTGATAAAGGGCTGCGCTGACAATATAATGAGCATGGGCAGAGGAGGGTTCAACGCATTTGTTTTCTAATTGAGGCCAACACTGGCCTCCTATTTCTTCTTGCATTCAAGCCTACAGAATGCAGTGACCCTGTAACATCATAGACCCATATCAGGCTTCTGCTTGGGGACATGATCCGTTTCATTGACACAACTCATGCCTCTGTGAAGGTGGGAAGCACAATACGAATATCATAATAGTCTAAAGGCACCAGTAAATAAATCAAAACAAAATTAAAACCATTATCTAACATGACAATGCAAACTGTACAATTGTAAAACAGTATGTTGACTGGTTAGTTCAAATAACAAGACTATCCTAAGATAGACAGCATATTTACATAGGAATATTGATCTTTAGCTACAACAGCAACAGAGCAAACGGCAGACCTTGTAAGCGGTGGATTACCTGATTAGTAACATGTGCAGTGTGCATTTTTTTTATATGTTCGCTCATTTTAAAATCAAGCAGTCTATATACATGCTACTATGCACTGTATTGATATTTACATGTGCATTAACTTTCCTTAATACTAGTGTCTCTCGCCATCAAGTGAACCCACTCTGATTTCTAGGGTACTTATAATTTATGTCATCAAGTTAATGACAGGAAGTCAACATTATAGTCAGTTGGACTTAAGACAACTGACCAGTGTAGGGGTTGAACCCGCTACCTTGGCATCAGCACACATGGCTATTTTATATAATGGTTTTATTGTTGTTTTATAATGCCAGTTATAATTCCAGAAGGGTTGAACAGGATATTATGTGTATGGTTTGCTGGTTAATTGTCAGTCCACTAGAAGACCATACTTCAACAATTAAGTCCAATAGATTGGCATTCAGATCATTTAAACCAGTGTTTCCCATCCTTTTTGTGCTATGCCCCACCTAAGCCTTTCTAAAAATTTTATTCCCCCCCCCCCCCCCCCAACATATGCATCATTTTTAATATTCAAAAATTGAAATGTTCGCTAAAGAAACTTGCATTTTTTTTTAAAGAAAGGCTCACGGTTGCCAGAGGGGTCAAACCCCCCCCCCCCCCCCCTCTACCTGTGTGTCTGTTGTGTTGGGCGAATTTTTTTTTTGGTGGGGGGGGGGGGGTCGGCGGTTACCCCAGACAAGCTGGTTCACCCGCCTCCCCCTTTTTTTGTGTGGACCCTTAATCTCACTGTGAGCTCAGGCCCACATCTAAGGTGAAGATATGTCATGGGTTTTTATTTTGATCATCCGGGCCCCCGACTGACAAGGCGCACTACTGAGGGGAGAGCAGCAAATGCACCCGATCTTAGCCAAAGGGGAAATTACTGAGCAAACACAGTAAGTACATTTTCAAAACATATAATGGAGAACTGAAATTCAAGTATAAAATAATTTTAATGAAAGATTTTTCTATATTATTTTAATTATTAGTAATTCTTTAAATTTGGTGAGATCCTTGCGATTGATGCTTGCTGCAAAGAGATTTTATGTCAGGTTCCAATTTACTGTTAACTTCAGTCTCAAGTTTCCCCATTTTGTTATATCCAGCCGATTTCTTCCATTTTCGAATTGCCCCCCTTAACAATCAAATTGCCCCCCTGTGGGGCATGGGCCCCATGTTGGGAAACACTGATCTAAACCTTGAAAAGAGCTTGCATCTATGGGAGAGAAGCTGATGCAGAGACGTCTCCCAACTCAGTCCAAACTACCATCTTGAAAGGGACTGTGTTTGCAGGACTCTCCAAGCTCAGAAACCAATAGGGTGTGCAGGTCAGGTACTGGAACTTCACATCTGCAGATAGTGTTGGAACTCTTCGCTGGCTGCTGGGGATGGAGGCGGAGCGCTTATGGGAATGTCCCGAGTGCTGTGATGTCGGTTCCTAAATCAATCAATCAATCAATCTGCAGATAGGCATATTAACTGATTAAGTGCCATTGGATGATTAATCACCTGAAGTGACTTTCCATATCTGCCATGGGCTTATATAGTAGTTTTCCCTATGCAACCCCCTTTAGTTTGATATATAATACATCATGTTCGCTACCATATTAACAACTTTTAAGTCATAACTGTGACACACCCTTACTTCCCATTTTCCGCCATTGATTTTTGTTTGGTCCAAACTTACTGTTTGTTTGGTCCACACCTACTGTTTGTTTGGTCCAAACTTACTGTTTGTTTGGTCCACACCTACTGTTTGTTTGGTCCAAACTTACTGTTTGTTTGGTCCAAACCTACTGTTTGTTTGGTCCAAACCTACTGTATGTTTGGTCCAAACTTACTGTTTGTTTGGTCCACACCTACTGTTTGTTTGGTCCAAACTTACTGTTTGTTTGGTCCAAACTTACTGTTTGTTTGGTCCAAACCTACTGTTTATTTGGTCCAAACTTACTGTTTGTTTGGTCCCAACCTACTGTTTGTTTGGTCCAAACTTACTGTTTGTTTGGTCCACACCTACTGTTTGTTTGGTCCAAACCTACTGTTTGTTTGGTCCACACCTGTTTGTTTGGTCCAAACTTACTGTTTGTTTGGTCCACACTTACTGTTTGTTTGGTCCAAACTTACTGTTTGTTTGGTCCACACCTACTGTTTGTTTGGTCCACACCTACTGTTTGTTTGGTCCAAACGTACTGTTTGTTTGGTCCACACCTACTGTTTGGTCCAAACTTACTGGTTGGTCCAAACTTACTGGTTGTTTGGTCCAAACTTACTGTTTGTTTGGTCCAAACCTACTGTTTGTTTGGTCCACACCTACTGTTTGTTTGGTCCAAACTTACTGTTTGTTTGGTCCACACCTACTGTTTGTTTGGTCCAAACTTACTGTTTGTTTGGTCCACACCTACTGTTTGTTTGGTTCAAACTTACTGTTTGTTTGGTCCAAACTTACTGTTGTTTGGTCCAAACTTACTGTTTGTTTGGTCCAAACCTACTGTTTGAGTGGTCCACACCTACTGTTTGGTTGGTCCAAACTTACTGTTTGTTTGGTCCACACCTACTGTTTGTTTGGTCCAAACTTACTGTTTGTTTGGTCCACACCTACTGTTTGTTTGGTCCAAACTTACTGTTTGTTTGGTCCACACCTACTGTTTGTTTGGCACTGGGTCTGTCTAAGTAACCAAGTTATGATTTAGCACTGTACAAATGAACTGGCTCAGATCAGGCCTAGGTTAGTAATGTATACTCCACAGCTTTTATGGATTTAATTGTCAACAAATTCAAACAGTGCTTAAGGAAACATATAACATGTATAAATACAATACACCAGAATCTAACTGGATAAGCACATAGTAAAAGAACAGAGAATTTAGCTGGGATTTCAAATCATGTTGTTGCACTTACTAGTTGCTATGTGAGTTACAATTTAACAGATTTGGTACCAAAGAAAAAGTAGGTTTGGATCAAATATAAATGAACAGCAGACAATGGGAAGTTTGGGTGAGTGACAGTTATGACTTAAAAGTTGTTAATATGGAGCAGAGATGTTGTATTAAATATCAAAATAAAGGATGTTTCACAGGGACAACAACTGTATTGATATTTTAACTATAGTTTTATTTATAAGTCCATGGTAGTTACGGGAAGTTTGAATAAGATGATTTAACAGCCCATGACACTTAATCAGTTAAACAAGTAGTTGTCTAGGCTTGTAAATAGTATAAGACTGAATGTTGAACTTATACGGTTTACTGTAGTTTTATGTCTGATCTTGTAATTTTCACAGCCACTATGATACTCGCATGTTTTGTTGTTATATATAATTCATTGCAATGTTCCAGGGGTCACAGGGTACAGCTGATGTCTGCAATCTATTGTGTTTATGGTACAGTTCTCGCCCTTGAAAAATCTGACTGACCTTGTGAAACGAGAGAGAGAGAGAGAGAGAGAGAGAGAGAGAGAGAGAGAGGGGGGGGGGGGGGCGGACTGACAGACAGACAGACAGAGAGTCCCAAACATTATGGACTGTTAAGCATCTCAGCACATCAAGGTAGAAAAGAGAAAGGAGAAAGAAACAAAATAAAATAATTAATAAAATTATAAACAGGGTTTCTTGTAAGCAGTTTCCACTCATTGATTTTTAAATCAGTTTATGCATTTTTTAATATACACTTAGCTCCAAGCTGCAGTTTTTTTTTTTTAAAGATAGCACATAATTTTCAAAGTAATCCAAGTTGAGTATTCGTAAAAATTGGAGGTCAGTTGAACAAACATCAAACAGAACAAACTTATATAAAACTGTCATAAGGAATTTGTTAAACAGTATACTGAGATATTCAAATGGCCATTTGACACATGGATCTCATATTTATGATCACTTGTATTTGAAATTTTTCATTGTCTTCCATATTTCCTGAACCATTTCATTCTGTCACTGCGTATGAATGTATCACTCAGTATTTTCATCACCTGATAATGTTTCTCTATTGCTGGAATTCTATGTTATTGTATTTTTTATGTTGCTGTTGTATATAAACATTTGCTATTCCTTTCACATTACCTCATTATCCATGACTGACTTACACATTGGCAATTCCCTTCAAATTACCTCCAACTTAGATAACCTTGATTGAATTATAAATTTGCTAATCTTTTCACGTTACCTCCAATTTATCTTTGACTGACTTACAAATTTGCTATTTCATTCATATTACCTCATTATCCCAGACTGACTTACATATTGGTAAATCCTTTCACATTACCTCCAACTTTTATCCTTGGCTAACTTACACAGTTACTATACCTTTCACATGACATCACTATCCTTGGCTAACACATTTGCTATTTCTGTCACATTAATTTCGCTATCCTTGGCTAACTTACACATCTGCTATTCCTTTTACATTACCTTGCTTTCCTTGGTTAACTTAAATATTTTATAAACCTTTCACATTATCTTCAACTTATTTCTTTGCTTACTTACACATTTGCTATTCCTTTAAAATTATGTCGCTATCCTTGGCTGACTAACACATTCACTATTTCTGTCACCTTATGTCACTATCCTTGGCTGACTAACACATTCTCTATTTCTGTCACATTATGTCGCTATCCTTGGCTGACTAACACATTCACTATTTCTGTCACCTTATGTCACTATCCTTGGCTGACTAACACATTCTCTATTTCTGTCACATTATGTCGCTATCCTTGGCTGACTAACACATTCTCTGTTTCTGTCACCTTATGTCGCTATCCTTGGCTGACTAACACATTCACTATTTCTGTCACCTTATGTCACTATCCTTGGCTGACTAACACATTCTCTATTTCTGTCACATTATGTCGCTATCCTTGGCTGACTAACACATTCACTATTTCTGTCACCTTATGTCACTATCCTTGGCTGACTAACACATTCTCTATTTCTGTCACCTTATGTCACTATCCTTGGCTGACTAACACATTCACTATTTCTGTCACCTTATGTCGCTATCCTTGGCTGACTAACACATTCTCTATTTCTGTCACCTTATGTCACTATCCTTGGCTGACTAACACATTCACTATTTCTGTCACATTATGTCGCTATCCTTGGCTGACTAACACATTCACTATTTCTGTCACATTATGTCACTATCCTTGGCTGACTAACACATTCTCTATTTCTGTCACCTTATGTCGCTATCCTTGGCTGACTAACACATTCACTATTTCTGTCACCTTATGTCGCTATCCTTGGCTGACTAACACATTCACTATTTCTGTCACCTTATGTCGCTATCCTTGGCTGACTAACACATTCACTATTTCTGTCACCTTATGTCGCTATCCTTGGCTGACTAACACATTCTCTATTTCTGTCACCTTATGTCACTATCCTTGGCTGACTAACACATTCACTATTTCTGTCACATTATGTCGCTATCCTTGGCTGACTAACACATTCACTATTTCTGTCACCTTATGTCACTATCCTTGGCTGACTAACACATTCTCTATTTCTGTCACCTTATGTCGCTATCCTTGGCTGACTAACACATTCACTATTTCTGTCACCTTATGTCGCTATCCTTGGCTGACTAACACATTCACTATTTCTGTCACCTTATGTCGCTATCCTTGGCTGACTAACACATTCTCTATTTCTGTCACCTTATGTCGCTATCCTTGGCTGACTAACACATTCACTATTTCTGTCACCTTATGTCACTATCCTTGGCTGACTAACACATTCACTATTTCTGTCACCTTATGTCACTATCCTTGGCTGACTAACACATTCACTATTTCTGTCACCTTATGTCGCTATCCTTGGCTGACTAACACATTCACTATTTCTGTCACCTTATGTCACTATCCTTGGCTGACTAACACATTCTCTATTTCTGTCACCTTATGTCGCTATCCTTGGCTGACTAACACATTCACTATTTCTGTCACATTATGTCGCTATCCTTGGCTGACTAACACATTCTCTATTTCTGTCACCTTATGTCGCTATCCTTGGCTGACTAACACATTCTCTATTTCTGTCACATTATGTCGCTATCCTTGGCTGACTAACACATTCACTATTTCTGTCACATTATGTCGCTATCCTTGGCTGACTAACACATTCACTATTTCTGTCACATTATGTCGCTATCCTTGGCTGACTAACACATTCTCTATTTCTGTCACATTATGTCGCTATCCTTGGCTGACTAACACATTCACTATTTCTGTCACATTATGTCGCTATCCTTGGCTGACTAACACATTCACTATTTCTGTCACATTACCTCCAACTTGTTATCCTTGACTGACTAAAACATTTGCTATTCCTTTAATATTCCTTTCACATTAACTTCAACCTGTTATTTTCGGCTGACTTACATATCTGCTATTTCATTTCTGGGTTAATGTTTGTTTATTTAAAACCATACCACAATGTCTTATAAGCAAAACACATTAAATCTTTCTGTCCCATGCATTGCACTATGTCTGATTGGCTATTCACCATTGCCAAGTGCCGCAATCATGTTTTTGAATCAATATATGTGTGATTGGCTGTTCTGCATGTCTACCAATCAAAATGTTGTATGTGATTGACTATACACGATGTCTACCAATCATCTTGTCAAGTGTGATTGGCTATTCACCATGTCTACCAATCTTGTCAAATGTGATTGGCTACACACCATTCCTGCTAATCACCATGTCAAGTGTGATTGGCTGTTCACCATGTCTATCAATCATCTTGTCAAGTGTGATTGGCTACACACCATTTCTGCTAATCACCATGTCAAGTGTGATTGGCTACAAACCATTTCTGCTAATCACCATGTCAAATGTGATTGGCTGTTCACTATGTCTATTAATCATCTTGTCAAGTGTGATTGGACTACACATTTCTGCTAATCACCATGTCAAGTGTGACTAGCTATTCACGTCTACCAATTAAAATTTCAAGTGTTATTGGCTATTCTCTATATCTATTCATGTTATATGTGATTGGATATTCTACCTGCATACCAATCAAAATATCATGTGTTCTACCTTTAATATCATGATGCTAACTACTACTTTTGTTAAACACATTAACATGAAGGTCTGGGAGCAAACAAGGAAGAAAAGATGAAGTACTTATGTTTTATAAGAGTATACTAAAGAAATATGACATTGCATTTTTTTAAATACAAGGTGTGTGTATTTGTTTGCTGTGAAAGAAATACTCTTATGCTTTTGTTGTTGTCTACAGTGCTCTTTGGACATGAGTGTTGACCGTCTGGGACTAAAAAAAGATAAATTATACTTTTAGTGTTTTTTTTTTCAGAGAGGTAGTCTCAATTCTTCAAAAGAAGCAACAGAGATGTGGTTCTTGAGACGAATGTTGCAAATTCCTTGGCCTGCAAGAGTAACTAGCAACAATTGCTTGAAAGAGGCTAGAGAAACTAGAATATTATTTACAACAATAAGAAAGTGACAAACAGCTTTCTTTGGTCATGTGAATGAGAAGAGAGACATTGGAGAACATCGTAACAACTAGAAAGATCGAGGGGGGAAGAGAGGCAGAGGCAGGCCAAGAGAAATGATGTAGAGTTGATCCAGAAAACCAAAGACCAAGATCTGTAGAGAGCCATGAACGCCTACGCCAGCTGGCAGGGCACTTGTAAAACCGAAGTCACTAGTCACAATAAATATAACACACAACAAAATATACTCCACTTGTAAAACTGAAGAGATATATTGCCACGTTTCTTTAGTAAGCTCTTCTGACTAAATGTAAGATGTACAATCACAGATGATATGTTGATTGTTACACTTGAAGAATAGCTAATTACCCATAGTGTATTTATTGGTATACTTGAAGGATAGCCTATCACGTACTGATTCAGACACATTAAGAATAGTCTATCATTCATTGTGTATTGAGTGGAATACATGAAGAATAGCTAATTGTCCCTAGTGTATTTATTCATACACATGAAGAATAGTCTTTCATTTATTGTGTATTGGGTGGTATACTTGAAGAATAGCATATCTCGTGTTGATTGATACACACAAAGAATAGTCAATCATTCATTGTGTATTGAGTGGTATACATGAAGAATAGCTAATTATCCTTAGTGTATTTATTCATATACATGAAGAATAGTCTATCATTTATTGTGTAGTGTGTGGTATAAATGAAGATTAGCTAATTACCCCATGTGTATTGGGTGGTACACATGAAGAAAAGCCTATCACCCATCAAGCATCGCTTACTTAAAGCAGAAACAGTTAATCATTAACAGTAAATATCAATATGGCAGCTTTAATACAAGGAGGATGTTCAGAACTTAAGCACTGCTCAGCTACTTTTTTAAAATCTACATTTTTGACATCCTTTTTCTTCAGATTCTAAATCCTTAAACTGTAACGTATAATCAACGTCATTAATGAAGCACTTATCGTAGCGGCCACGTTTTATAGAATAGTATAAGCATAGTTTTGGCCACTTGCACTTAAAGCACGTTTTTCTCTGCTCCTTGTATAGTTCAAATAGCCCAACAGAGCTAATTTTCTGAACACCTCTTTTATGTAAATTTTAGCATATTTCCAGTTAAGTTTTTGATTAATAAAACCAAAACATATCATAACTTATTCAAATAAATACTGCACGATAATTATCTCCTTGATGAAATTATTAATATTTTTTTGTCTTTGATTTTTGTTTAACTTTTAAAGGATGTTTGGTGCAGGAGTTTACTTTTTCATGTGTAATTTACTGTTAACGATTAAGGATTTGTTATGCTTATGGTTTTCAAAAATTATGAAGAGTTGGAAGCAACAAAGATTGTTCCTGAGATGAATGTTGTGAATATGTTGAATTGTCAGAGTAACTAACAATAATTGCCTGGAGGGGCTAATGAAAGTGGAGTATTATATAAAATTATCAGAAAGAGATAACCAGAGTTTTATGGATATATGCATTGGAAAACATTGTGACAACTAGAAAACTTAATGGTGGCAGAGGTAAACTGACAGAAATTATACTGGATGGACTGAGATGGTAACATGGAGGAATATTATCAGAAGAGTTGATCCAGAACCCCAGGGGTCAAAATCTCAGGAGATACATAATGCCTACGCTAGTTGGCAGAGCACATGATGATGATAATAGTTTTGTAAACTATAATATAGGGTGTATTTTTAATGACTTTGGGGTTTTTGAAAATATTGCAGTTCCAAGTTTTGTATTCACCTCTGTGGAGTTCTTCTATATCTGTAAAACAGAGTGTATGTTTGTTTGTGGGTATTGGATGCGTCCGATTGAGATGAAATTTTCTACACGTCTTCCTTTCATTCATCTGCAACCGACTATAATAATTTCTTAATGTAAAATCTTCGACTTATTTAATAACATTTACTTTTCCATTTTCATTATATAATGTCTATATAGCAGGGGGACTTCACTCTAGAAAAGTTATTTCAAGGGGCATAACTTTTAATAACATTTCTATATACTTTATAGTCATATTGTTGGACTTACTTGCACTATTGTTAAACTCTTTAGTCTATAGTTATTTTCAGGCATATGAGTTATAATAAATAATGATATAATCTTTAAGGCATTTTCAAAGTTTTCATAAAAATAATGCATAATGCATAACATTGTAACCCATCTTTTTCTACAGTTTTCATTGAATGGTGTGTGGAAGGACATTCTTTTAAGTTACTGTGCGCCAAGAGCTGGGCGAAACCACGCCGGTCAGACAGATAGACAGACAGACAGTCGGGAACGGGAGAGCTTATATGACTACTTATATGAATTAAATTAGATGCTCCCCACCAGGGACTGGGTGAAGCCGGGCCAGGACAGACAGACAGATAGACAGACAGACAGTCGGGAATGGGAGAGCTTATATGACTACGTATATGAATTAAATTAGATGCTCCCCACCAGGGACTGGGTGAAGCCGGGCCGGGACAGACAGACAAACAGATAGTCGGGAACGGGAGAGCTTATATGACTACGTATATGAATTAAATTAGATGCTCCCCACCAGGGACTGGGTGAAGCCGGGCCCGGTCAGATAGACAGACAGACAGATAGTCGGGAACGGGAGAGCTTATATGACTACTTATATGAATTAAATGAGATACTCCCCACCAGGGACTGGGTGAAGCCGGGCCGGGTCAGCCAGCCAGACAGACCAACAAGCAGACAGACAGACTGATAGATAGATAGATCCCCTCCAGGGCCTGGGCGAAGCCGGGTCGGGTCAGCTAGTGCAACATAAAAGGTAAATACACAACGTGGAACAGCAACATTTAAAAACAACCTACAGTCATTAAAAATACACCCTATATTTATAAAAAGTTAAAGTTAGTTGCATATCCTTTACAGGACGTGGCAGTCAACACCAGCATTTTTGCTGTTGTGATGTCTTTTCAAGTTTACATTCAGTAGTTTGCCATCTATGTTTATAAGTGATAATAAACGGGATATTTAAATTTTTAACCACTGCAAAACAAAATAAATAAGTTACTTAGACGTTATGCTATCATGAATGCTTTAAAATATTGATCTCAAATACTGGCTAAAAGGTCTGTATAAGTTTAAGCTGTCTTCAACTGAAACAAACAGACACCACTGTGGAATTCTGCTGTCTGGAGGACAAACAGCACACACATGTCGTGATTGTAACGGACAGAGAAAGTATGCAGAGAATAGTGAAGACAGGTATGCTTTGTGCAGAGTGGCATCTTTCAGTTTTAAAAATCAAAGATAGGGAGCATCCATTGGATATTTTCCCAAGGGCATGCTGGTGTTTTGGGAAATGAGCAGGCGGACGAATTGGCTGGATCTGCACTGCTGGGGTGGGGTATTGGTGCACAAGAGGCATGTATCTGCTCAGGGCCCTTTGGGATCATGTGTCTAGTGCAGTGGTTCTCAACCGGTGGGGAATTCCCCCACAGGGGGGAATTTTAGGGTTTCCAGGGGGGAATGAAGACCATTTCAAGATCGCGTTAATACAAGAACCGATTACTTGATATTGTTTTTCCCTTCATACTTTACAGTCTCATCCTTCTAAAATTCATTTTATAAAGTCAGTAGACCCACAAATCATGTTTTATGTGGATGTCTAGACTTGTTTTAGTATGTGCTATTAAATTTACCTTATATTTGTACGTATACTGTATAGGGGTGGGGAGATTTTTAGATAGGAAATATGAAAGGGGGGGAATGACGTTCTGAAAATATGGTGAAGGGGGGCACGGGCCAAAAAAGGTTGAGAACCACTGGTCTAGTGTGAAAGAACAGATACACCATCATTGCCCAGAGAGAATGTTGCGGCAGGGTGACCACAGGATCTGGTCTACACTCAGTACTCTGATGAAAGGTCAGATGAACACATAATCACATTAGTATTGGGACCTCTTTGCTGGTATTTGAAAATGAGGACGGAGTACATATAAAAATGTCCTACCATTAGTAGAAGAGGGTATAAGAAACAATTAAACACGAAAAATGAGAAAAACTATAAAAATGTTGTAGTAAGTGGAAACAGGGCCTCATCTTGAACTATTTCTTCTTCTTCTGCATTCATCCAGAGTTTTTCTTTTCGGATGTGATTGCGTTGTGCCTGTTTACAGCAGAGCTGCGTTCTTGCGCCGTTAGGCCGACACATCCGACTTCTGCGGGCATTTGTTGACCGGGTTAACCTTCCCGGGGATCTTGAACTATTTTATTTTCCTCGCTTTGAACTCAAGTGTTGTCTATACACATGCTGCTACTACTAGTGCACTGGACTAATTTTTGCACATGGGTTAGCTTTTCCTATTACCAGTGTCCCTCGCCATCAGGCGAACCCACTCTTGACTTCTGAGGTACCTGTAATTGACATCTCCAAGTCAAGAACAAGAAGTCAACATTATTCGTCCAACTGACCGGTGTAGGGATTGAACCCACTCCTCTTCATCAGCACACTGGAAATGTAAGAGCAAGCACTCTTATTAACTCAGCCCTGCTGACCACAGCTTCAACAATTTAAAGATAGAAATCTTACGATACTTTTTGATGACAATAAGATAGAAACCACGGGAGTCTCCATGGCGAAGTCGTTTGACACGGGTTCCGGAGGTTGTGGGTTCGACTTCGGGCCGCGTCCTTCGGTTCACAGGTGAAATTTTTCGGACACTCCTGTGGGTCATCACTAGAGCTACGGAGTTCGTGCTTGGTGCGATGCTTTCCGCGCTGCAGAGAGAGACCGAGCCGTATGGGATAAAACCTGGTGCAATGAAGTTGACCCTGTCGACTTTTAAGCGACTTTTTTTTAAAAGATAGAAATAATGATAAAATCACAGAAATGATTCTTGTTCAAATGTAGTTACAGTCAATGGTATTAATTTGAGGCAAATATGGTCACTGATTAATTCAGGTACATAGATAACATCAGATGGGAGATGTATCACAGTAATAAAGAACAGAATAGGACCAGCAGAAACAATATTTTATAAAATAAACATGTTATGCAATAAGTCCCTGTCATTGGAAAATTAAAACAATTTGTTGCATGTTAAAAAGAACTGATTTTAACATATGACCGTGAATCCTAAACAGATAGTAAACCAGCAAACTGTCCTTCAAGCCACAAATATACAGTTTAGCAGAAGAATGCTGATAACGGACAGGCAAAACTAGCAATCTAAATACTTTGAAAGAGACTAAGATACAAAGACAATTTATCAAAAATATTAGAAAGCAGCATTCAACATTGTTTAGTCACATTATCAGAAAAGATAAACTAGAACATATTGTAGCAACCGAAAACATGTATGGAAAAAAAGAGAGAGGAAGACAAGAGAAGATTCTTGACATCCTTACACTATGACATGCAAAATAGTAAATGAAATGACAGATTCCGCTGGCAATGACAACATGACGTGAAACACGATAGTCTCATTTTGGTAATGCATTTGATGACAATAAATTCAAAACTCCAGGAAGGTTAACGCGGTCAACAAATGCCCGCAGAAGTTGGATGTGTCGGCCTAACGGCACAAGAACGCAGCTCTGCTGTAAACAGGCACAACACAATCACGTCCAAAAAAAAACACTCCGGATGAACGCAGAAGAAGAAGAATTCAAAACTGCAAAATCTGTAAAACGCAATAAAATGAAGTGCAATAAAGTGAGGTATGCCTGTTTCAACTCATAAACCACACTGGTATTGTACTGCTGTTTAGGTTATATACACTGATACACTACTATCATACTCTTATCAATTAAGTCATTATATAATGATTTTGTTACTTAACACCTAAACTGAAACATTTTATTGAATGTTTTATTCCTTCTTGTATTATACTTGTACATTACATTTTGTTACCATCTTGTGTTAATTTTTATTCAGTTACAACTATTACCAGTTCCTATGAACTGTTTACTTGATCACTGCAGTTTGTTGCTGAACTAATTTTATACATTGTCTATGCGCATTGTTGTCCAACTTTCCGTCACTCATCTGTACATGAATTAAGATTCCAAAATGTTGACTTTTTTTGCCTTTTAATAAATAATGGTCTTAATGCACAAGAAAACTTTGTATTGTTTTATGTGCCTCTTTTTTAATGATGAAAGGGGTGTCAGTGTTGGTGAGCTGTAGCATATTCTTTATGTCATTTGCGTCGGGTTTGTTTTCCATGTGGGGTTTTGTAATATTCTTTACAGCACTTAGAAAACCAAGTGAGAATCAGAGCGTCCAGTCCACCAGAAAGATTATACATTTGATTAATTTGAGCGAAGAGTAAGTAAAAGTAAAGTAAAGAAAAGATCCTTGTACAGGTCTTTACGCTCATTAGGAAGAGCTTAGAAACAACATAGATGTGGATTCCTGAGGCAAATGTTGTGAATACCTTGGAATGCCAGGGTAACTAACAATGATTGCCTGGAAGAGATTAATGAAGCTAGAACATTATAAACAACAGTGAGAAAGAGATAAACAGAATTCTGTGGTCATGTGATTAGAAGAGAGGCATTGGAGAACACCGTGGTAACTTGAAATATCAATGAGAAAATGGGCAGACCAAGAGACATGAAGCTGGATGGACTGAGGTGGTGTCATCATCAGCCGAGTTGATGCAGAACACCAAGGACCGAGATCCATTCAGAGACACGAACATTACTGCCAAATGATCAGTCTCTTGAGCATATTGATCTATCCCCATATTTGTATGGACCAATCGGCACTCAGTGAGTGATGTGATGAACCTTGCAGAGGAAACCCAATCATAAACGTAATCGTAATCCCAGACACTGTATGTGCTGTACTTAATATTAACCTAACTACTGTCTAATATGTCGGCTCTGTCGTGGGGAAGGGGGGTTACGGATGCAATTCGTAATCCTGCATACCGTGTTTGAAACACAGCTGCTGGAGATTTGAAAGCAGGCCATCTTGCGTTGCTTTCCCTTTTGCTTTTGGTATGAGTGCCGGTTGTTCAAAAGGCGATGGCAAACTAATGAACGTAAATTTGTCAAGAAATCATGAACAGCCAAAAGAAATGCTAGGGTAGGCTGCAACGTCGTGTAAAGAATATGCAACTAACTTTAACTGCCGAATATGTCTCATAGCAGATGTGAAATTCCAGTACCAATTTTAGACACCCCAGTAGTAACTGAACTTGGAGAGGGGAAGGAGAGCTCAGCAACGACGTCCTCATGCAGACGGTGCTTGGGACAGGGTCAAAGGGGAGAGTCTACACAAACCACTCGGCTCTTGCATGCACTTTTCAAGGCTCGGAGACCTCAATGATAATGCCATAGATTATATTTTTTTACTTTGCTCCAAAGTAGTTTCCTGATATGGATCTGTGATGGTGACACCGCCATCACATTTTGAAGACCTGAATGTGCTGAGGAAAAGGTGGTCAATCTTTCCCTCACTTTAGCAGGTGATGAACATGTGCCGGACCATGCTCATGACATTACCAGTGCAGTTCCCTATCAACTTCACTAACGCACCCATTGCCAATGCATGTGGCGGAGTTCAAACTCGTTCTTTCAGAGCATTCCCAAACAATAACAGCACTGTTTCAAAGTCTGGCACACGGATTAATTTCCCTGTGGAGCCTTCATTCAGGACCCAGGCCTGTTCAACATAGAGACCTGAGCTGAAAGAGTTGGCCATGGGATGTAGGGCTCAAGGACAGGTTACAGGGCTGTGGCTCGGACCACAAAAAGACAAGTTACAGGGCTGTGATTCAGACCATAAAAAGACAAGCTATAGGGATGTGGCTCAGACCACAAAAAGACAAGTTATAGAGGGCTGTGATTCGAACCACAAAAAGACAAGTTATAGAGGGCTGTGATTCGAACCACAAAAAGACAAGTTATAGGGCTGTGATTCAGACCACAAAAAGACAAGTTATAGGCTGTGATTCAGACCACAAAAAGACAAGTTATAGGCTGTGATTCTGACCACAAAAAGACGAGTTATAGGGCTGTGGCTCAGCCCACAGAAAGGCAAGTGACCCCGGCAATATGGATGCAGATATAGCATGACCAATGACCTGATCCCAGAATAATTAACATCAAAGTAGAAGAGTGATGACACAGTGTTATTCACATCTGCAATAATATCAATGTGCTACTTTATACTAGAATTTTGTGGACTGACTGGACTGACTGACTGACTGACTGACAGACAGACACAGACAGACAGACAGACAGACAGACAGACAGACACGCGCGCATGCGCTACAGTTGGTTGATTAATTAATTTCAGTTATTGCAAAGTTCAAAAATATCAGAAACAAAAGTTTCTGGTTTCTTAAAGTTTCACATTTAATGCAAATTCCCTTAAATTAATTGTAAACAATATAAAATAACACAAAGTAATGCAGCTTTACAAAGCAGAATTATGACACATACAGGACGTTGCGGCGATTAGTCTTCATCAGAAAAATTAATTGTAAAGTGCTCTGCACAATTTAACATTACTGCTTCATTCTCCTCCTCCCCCCCCCCCCCCCCCCCCCCCCCCAACTCGCACGCGCGTTTGCGTGCGTGCGGGGGAGGAATGGGGGAGTAGGTTATCATTAATTTTTTAATATCATGTCATAAATGCTTGCTTGCTTGCTT
>JACEFZ010002526.1:217500-533830 GCA_014155875.1 Cepaea nemoralis | reverse complement strand
AAGGATTGCCTGAAAGAGGCTAATGAAACTAGAACATTAAATATCTTAACAATAAGAAAGCATTAAATACAACAATAAGAAAGAGACACACAGCTTTCGTTGGTCATGTGATGAGAAAAGAGATCCTGGAGAACATCGTGACAAATGGAAAGGTCGAGGGGAAGAGAGGCAAAGGCAGACCAAGAGAAATGATGTTGGGTGGATTGAGAAGGTGGCATGGAGGAAATTCGTCAGAAGAGTTGATCTAGAACACCAAAGACTGAGATCTGCGGAGAGCAGACGACAGGACACTTGATGATGATGATGATGATGATGATGATGATGATGATGATGATGATGATGAGGTTCAAATTGCAGTGAGGTCAAAGTGTAGCATTCTATTTCTACAGTGTCTAAAGATCCTCTGATTTCTACCTCTTTCCTCTACTTCCGGGATTCTCCGTGGTGAAGTGGTTACGCCGCATGCCTCACAATCCAAATATTCTGGGTACCTTACCGACCTACATCAGTCGGTTCACGAGTGCAGTTTTCTTGGAGACTCCCAGGGGTCGTCGCTGGAGCTACGGGGCTTGCGCTTTGTGCGACGATTTCGGCGGGCCGCCCTGTGGAAAGGGACCGAGCCATCTGGAATAACACCTGGAGCAGTGTAGTAATCCCTCTTGCCTTTTAAACACCATTTGTTCACCTCCACTTCTTTGAGTGCCTATGAATACCTGCCAATTTATTTGCCAAGCTAAGATAGCGTGGGTGTTTGTGCTTGAATGTGAACACGTAAGTGTTCTTGCATATGTGTGTGTGTATTTGTACGTTTATGTGTATATACATGTGTGTGCTTGCTTGTGTGTGTGTGTGCATGTGAGCGTGCACGTGTGTGCGCGCGAGTATGTCTGTGCAGTCTGTGTACACGTATGTGTACGCGCGCGTGTGTGTATACACAGGAGACAAAGCTACAATAAGGACATTCTCATTATTTAACATATTGCCTAATGTTTAAGAGAGACCACTTCATTATCGGCCCACATGGCCCACTTGCCATCGGGCAAGCTGACACCCTGGCCACTCCGCTACTGTGTGCGTGTGTGTGTATACATGCGCGCGCGTGTGTGTGTTCGTGTGCGCGTATGTGTTATACAACGTGGCAAGACACCTCCATACCCCTAGGTATAAACCATAATATCAAGTAAAGAATGCTATCTCCTGTAGTTTATTGTCCATCATGTGTATAAGTCTGGCCAAGTTCGTTGGACAAATATTCACTTTGTAAACCATTTGTATGTCTGCTGTCGGAATACTCAAATCCACCGTTTACAATGCCATTGGGAATCCCGTTGGGTGTGGACGGATCCGGCTGTCGTAGGCGATGGTACGCATCCCTGGAAGCTCCAAACGCCCCAGGGGTATCTTCCTGTATGTCCGAATCATCGCTGTCAAGTCTGCCCAAGATGCGGTCAAGTGCAGCGCATGCTACAGGAGCGGTCTTTTCAGAAGTGTCCAGATTGGATGCAGGGACGCGGACTATGCGCTGCAGGAGTTGGGTGTTCAAGTGTCCGTTGGTGAATAAGCGTATTTCCAATGGCGCTTTGGGGTCTTGAGTAGGCTCAAGTGATGAACTGATGGAAGGGGACATGAGACACGACTGCCCTTTCCCTGACTCCAGCGTGTTCAGTCTTTTCTTAGGCATGGTCAACTCTAGTCGGGTCCAGAAATTATCATAATCCTGTGGAAACAATTGAACGATGGTTTTAAACGCTGATTTACTTTGTTTTAAATTATAGACGAACAATATACCCATCGGTGATGAGATTTTAAAACGGAAGCTACAAACAAACAATTGCACGATTAATTGTTCGGCAGGAGGTTAGCATGGCTGAATGGATAAAAAGGCACATTCTTAAACATCCGGTGTGCTGATGCCAAGGTAAGGGGTTCACCCCTAAACAGGACAAATTGACTAACATGTTGACTTCTTGTCCTTGACTTAGGAACGTAAATTACAAGCACCTCTGAAGTCGGAGTGGGTTCGCCGGATGACGAGGGATACTGGTAGTAAGGAAAGCTAATCCACACGCAAAATTAAGTCCAGTGCTACTAGAAGTGGTGTGTATGGACTACCCTTGAACTAAAAGCGAGCGAGCGCAAAAAAAAAAAAAAATGTGCTTGGTATATTTCGCTGCACCTCGTCAGGTGCATACTTCAATTATTTGTCGAAATGCACGACATATGCCGGGCAATGCATCGTGCAACCTTTTGTTTGTGGCTACTGTGTTTAAATTTACTAAGGGAATACATGGTTTTGGAGTGATGACATTAAAAAACTGGCAATGCAAAGTTGATTTATCCTGATATGAAAACAATCATTTGGTAAGATGTTCACTACAAACAGCTATAGAAGCAACTGAAAGCACACGTCCAGACCATGACATCTCAAGCAAACAAACAAACGAACAAACAAACAAAGCCGTATAGCAGAAGCCCGCTATAGTTATGTAAACTTATAAGACCATCACATTTACTTTAGGCCAGGGGCCCTTTCGTTGACCCCAGCGAGTCCAGTCTTGACTTAGGCATAGTCAGCTCTAGTCGGCCCGTGGAATTAAACAATGGAACGATGGCTACAACGTCCATTGTGTTGCTTGTGATTTTGTTCTAGTAAAACTTACCGTCTACTTTTTTTTTTTTCATTCAGGCAAGAAATGGTGCAATACATTGTTTGTGGCTTCTTTGTTTACATTCACACTGGGAATACATTATTTTGTAATTGGTAGAGATAGTTGGTTTAGTTATCCTCTTTCACATTATCAATTGTAGCTCTTATGTTTGATGCATTGGTCTCCATGGCGTCTAACCATGAAATTGTTAAACATGAAATAGAATTGCATCAATCGGAGTAAGGTGGTGTCCAGGCTGTTCCTCCGACGCTGCACCGAAGTACCATCTCCAGGGGGAGTGGTTTACAGAGCCCTCCTTTCCATATCCAAGCCAGTAAAGCAACGGGGTGTGCTAGATCGGTACTGGAACTTCACATCTTCGGAGAGCGAGGTATATTTAGGAAATACAGACTAGCTGACACTTGGCATAGGCTGGTTATGTTTCCTTGATGAAATACAGGGTGTATGTCATTGTCAACGTGCTGGTTGGGGGAGAATTGTATAGATTAAGAAAATCCCTAGCAAGAATGAGGAATCTAAAGTCTCTCTCTCTCTCTCTCTCTCTCACACACACACACACACACACACACACAGAATGAGAGAGAGAGAGAGAGAGAGAGAGAGAGAGAGAGAGAGAGAGAGAGAGAGAGAGAGAGAGAGAGAGAGCGCAAACATTCGTAGACGGTCTGCCTAAGAATCTGAACCCAAAACAACAACAAATATTAACTGCCTGTTTTAATTACAGAATTAATTTTTGCTGCTTCTTCTTTCGTTCGCTTGATATGTGTCTATATTTGCAACGTTATCTCTTGCATGAACTTCACTGTCTTTGTTAGTTCACTCAGTGGTCCACGATGTTTATCTCCCACTATTGCTCATTAATGCTTGCTGAAACTGGATGCTCACACAACTAAAGGAAACATTTTGTTATCTATATTTAAAGCAAAAATACAAATAAAAAAAAATGAAGACTTGTTTTACAATACATAATTTAAACAACAGACAAAAGAGCAGAATGCAAAAGAGTGACAAGTGAGTTGTTGACTTCCACTTAGGCTTAATGGGGAGGGTTTATTGAAGTTCCAGGGTCTGGGATTTTAACTGTGACTAGCGTCTTTCCTCCAATTTCCTCCATGATTCATGGGTAGTGTTTTTATAGGATCACGTAAACTTCTTACCGGTTTGCTTGACCTGGCTTAGGTTCCTTGCGACTTTAAGAGTAGTATTACTGGATAAGGGCGTTTTCAAGGTCCCCAAGGAAAGCAAAGGATAGTAACACTGTATCTTACCATACATGTCGTTAGAGGCGATTAAGAAGGGTTGATGTCAGGCTGCGTACTACATTACGATTCTTTAAAAAAAAAAAAGAAGGATAGTCTGGCATACGAGGCTACGATCTCCAGCATGAGAATGGAGGTGTATAAAACAGCGGCATTCCGTGGTTAGAGGAGATCACTGCAACACACGTTGTATTCATTACAGACTCCAGGAGAAATGCTTAGTATGGTGGAGAAAGGAATGTTTCGTTTGGAATGGCTATCCTCGCTTTAGAGATCACAGATTGTGAGAATTGTATGGATATTTTTGCCCTGGCCATGCGGTGGTGCGGGGGAATGAACAGGCTGATAGGCTAGCAGGGAATGCATCTCTTGGTGGTAGATTACCAATGGACAAGAGATGGTCGTGCGCATGTTGGACCAGGTGGAGAATGTGGGGGGGGGGGGGGGGGGAGGGCAGATTGAGAACCTGTACGTGAAAAGAGTGAGATTTCTTCTTCATCTCGCAGACAATTTTAGCTACAAAAAAAAAGGCTTGACGTCAGCTGGTTGTGGGCCTAAGCTCCGTTGAGAAATGAAAGACAGCAGAAGAATAATAAGAATATTAAACGATAAAAAAGATTATCACAAAGAGAAGCTGTCAGCATTAACACGAACAATGTGGATTAAAAATTGCAATTTTTCATTTCCGAATTCTACTGTTACACGACTTCCAAAGTTAAAAAAAAAAACACGAATACTTAATTACCTGTTGGCTGCCATGTTTGCCAGGATACTTCAGCAACCTGGCCGAATTTAAGATTCTATTTAAGGAACCGTCAGTTTTGCTCTGGGCAGCATTTATATCACCTGTCGCGGGAAAATAAAGTACACGGGCATAAAAATGTTCAATTTGTATAAAGTGGACAGGTAACGTATAAAACTTCATGACAAACCGTCCGCACTTCCGGCATATAAGAAAAATCAACACTTGTTAGTGTTTATGAAAGTAGCGGTCTGTTTGTATATCAATGTGAGAATAAAGACTTGAGGTAATTTAATTAAACTCCGCAGAGGTAATCGTGGCCGAATGGATAAGAGCGCTTGCTCTTAAACTTCCAGTGTGCTAATGCCGATGTAGATGGTTAGATCCCTACACCGGTCAGTTGGACTATAATGTAGTTATAATGCCTTGTTGTTGTTGGTTTTTGGAATCACAATGTAGCAACTGTCAAATCGGCAAGATGCCAGTGATCTCACGTTGTGTTTGCATTTATCCATGGCATAATAGAAAGCAAAACCAAAGCAAAACCGTGATATACTGTAACGTAGTCTGCACTATTCGAGTTCTAAGCTTTGCAATGACGACCTTCATTGCACATGGATGACTATCATCGCCACAGACGCTTCCCATAGATCACACGAGAAGAATCTCAACACAGAGCCCGAACTCTACAGAACTAGCGGGAATCTCAAGTGTGCATATCATAAGTGACACATACAATAAATATTATGTTGTGCGTAGATGTTCACATTTAAAAATATTGCCAGAGCAGCTGCCTATATACCTACAATTTTCTATTAATCACTATCTAGTGATTTTTTAACTGGGAATGAGAGCTTCTAGCTTTCCCCTTGTCCAGATTAGACACATAGTTCTCTACCTCAAGTGGGTGTATGTGCTAGTCTCATATACATACCAGTAGGTACTCCAAGGATCATGTGATCTTGTGGGCCCGCCAGTTGTCTTTACCGCTCATGAGTTGTCCTAGTGCCCGTGCCCGTTTTAGCTGGCGACGAACACAGTTGTCGAAGCCTCCTCCGCTCATGACATTATTATCGTAGCTCCTATCAACTTCACTAACGCGCCCTTCCAGGTCGACTTGGTTGACCAGGTCGACTTGGTTGCCCAGGTAATTTTACAAACATCCGCCAAGATGGGGATTTGAGCACATGACCACTATACATGCATTCTCGGAAAGATAACGTGGTGGTTTCCCCTAGACTTCCCCGTGCACATGAGTGGTTTGTGACCTCCACCTTTAACAGCAGTTGCCGGCTGACAGGACAAATGAGTGCGCTGCTCTACTCGGACACCTTATTGTCCACTGATTCGGGTGGATGGATCGGGTTCTGAGCTGGGTCTGATGCAGTCCGGTACTGCTGACCGTGCTCCACCACTGGGGGATCCAGTTGGGAGTTTCTCTTCATTATAAACATGGATATTAACATGTAGTTATCTTTATGTTCTTAATTGTGTTTATCATTAAAAGCTGTTACTTTAACTTTTCAGACGCACGCGCACACACACACACACAGAGCACACACACACGCAATACATACGTCACACACAATACACAAATACACACGCCACACAGACACACATACACATGTCACACACACGCACACAAATACACTCGTCACACACACTCAAATACACTCGTCACACACACACACACACACACACACACACACACACACAAATGCACACGTCAGCCACATGTTTACTCGTCACCATCCATCCATCATGTGCCATGCCGATAAGCGTGAGAGGTCATGTTTCGCCATCTCACTCTATGACCAGAGTCGTGGATCAGCTCGGTGTACCTGACTCGACTATACCACATAGCCAAACCATCCAGGTATTTACTTCTCGGTCTTCCCCTTAGTTAGTTAGTTAGTCAACAGATCATCCTCATTGCACATCGAACCGTTCAGTCCATAAGTGCTCGGATCCCTTCCTCAGTAAACCCCGCAGCGTGTAGCCACTTGGTCTCTTACACTCGTCACATATACGCACAAATACACACGTCACATTTAAATACACACGCGACACATATAAATACACTCGTCACACACACGTACACAAAAATGCACACGTCACACACACACACATACACTCTCACAAGACATACACAAACAAATACACACATCACACACTCAAATACACACGTCACACACATAAAACATACGTCACACACAAATACACACGTCACACAAAATACAAAATACACACGTCACACACAAATACACACGATACACACAATACACAAATACACACTGTGGTCTGTACAAATATGGCACTAGCACCATATACCCATCAAGCCTAAAGGCGCGTGAAAGAGTTCATGACTTTGTGCAACAGATCTGTTGAGTTGGTTCACACCAGTCGTTCAAATAGTGCATGTCCTCTGCAGGTAGTTGCGTCCATCCCTCAAACCCCAAAATAATTCGCTTAGTAATTTTAAGTTCAGTAGTTTGCCATTGCTTTCTAAACGAGAAGTCATCGTTGAAATCCAACTGACCGGTGTAGGGAATCGACCCCCGTAAAACGTCGTCAGCGTACCGGCAGTTTAAACGCAAAGGAATTTACCTCATCCGCCACACTGACCTTTCATATCAGTGTACAAAAATGAATAAAGTGACATTTCCTGAAGGATTACCCCTACAAAAAGGTAGTTGAATTGTTTATGTAATTTAAAAATACGGCCTTGTGTCGCATAAAACGAGACATTTGCATATGTAATTGCCACATCACGAACCATACATACATTTATGTGATACGGTGTCACCTGCCTAGCGTCCTGTATTTCCGGCGTGGAACACTGATGGTAGGCACTAAATGGCCGTTAAATGACAAATCATAACCAATTATGCCCAGACACTGGGCTGCCAGATTGTGTAATTGGGAAACCGGGGCATTTCTCATAAGTATTCGAAGAATCAAAGATACCACAAAAATGCATTCTGTTCATAAAAAAAGGAGGTCCAAGGGCAATATGATCTATTTTATTGCTCCTGGTTTTACTTCATATTGTCTCTTTCTGCAGAGCCACCCGTGTCTATAGTTTAACTTGAAACCGATTGAACTCGTACAATGAAAACAAAACTACTGTTTTTGCTTGCGGACTCCTGATGTTTCCAAATTAACTGATTAAGTGCCATGGGATGATAAATCGTTTTATTAAAACTTCCTGTAATTTGCATGGGCTTATAAATCAAACTAAAGTTAAAATATCAATACAGTAGTTATCCCTATACAACCCTTTTCAATTGTATAAATAATGCAACATGTGCACTACCATATTAACAACTTTTAAGTCATAACTGTAACACACTCCTACTTCCCATTGTCCTCTGTCCATTTTTGTTTGATCGAAACCTACTTTTTGGTTGGCAATGGATCTTTTAAAGAGTTTTATCAAATGAAAACTGAGAAAGATTTGAATTTAATTACATCTTTATTTGACAGGAAAAGAACACTGGGACAAATGGTCGTCGCGAAAGCACTTTTAGGGATCGTGAATTAATTTATACAAAAATCGCACTGTCACGAAAAAACCGGGACATTTGGCAACCCTTCCCTGGCGTCTTTCGCTTCTCTTTCGCCCGCTCTAGAAAGGACTCGGGTTATAGTGTAGCCACTTATAGCTGTAAGATAAACTGGCCCTTTTCACCCTTCATAAGGCGCATTTTTTTTTAACCGGCTCTGCGGCGAAGGAGTTACGAATTCAATTCGTAATGCCGCTTAAATCGTTCGAAACACAGCTGACGGCGGTTTGGAAGAAGATCATCTTGCGTTAGTAAGAGTGCCGGTCGTTCCGAAAGCAAAGGCAAATTACTGAAAGTAAACTTTCCACGAAATCACAAACAGCCAAAACACACTGCGGTTGACTGACACGTCCAGTAGCGGTTATGCAACTAACTTAAGGCGCATTTGAGCGGGTGCGTTAGCGAAGTTGACAGCAAACTGCACTGATAATATCATGAGCACGAGCGGGCATGGGTTCGATGCCTGTGCTCGTCGCCTTCAGTACTGACAGACAGGTTGGCCACCCATAGCTCCGTGCACTGAGACCTACACAATGTGATGGCCCTATTATATCACTGACCCATAGCAGGAAACTGCTTAGCGACAAATTATTATTAAGTTGCATGTGGCATATGGTGCTGGACCCACAGTTGTCAAGACTACGCTGTGCTCGGTGTGTGGTATGGTCAGCTTATAGCGGTGTCGGGTTGTTTCCTTAAGGAGCGCAGTTCAACAACCCTTGCCAGAAGTGTGTGGTGAATCGTGAAAGAAAATTCGTCATCATCATCTTCCCCTTTTACCTTTAAGAGTCGTGGGGTGGGGTGGGGGGAATAGTTGACGTTCCAGTGTGGTCCAGGATAGTGTAATTCCGTGTGGTTGTACAATGTCTTTGATGCCGTCACACCATATTCTTCTGGGACCCTCTCTTGCTCTCGTAGAAGATATTCTTTGATGTAACGCTGGTAGTTGGTATTGTTGCATTCTAACGAGATGGCCGAACCATTTGATATTCTGCCTTTCAATAAACGTGGCACAAGGTGGTGGTCCCACTGTCAGTCAACATAATTTCTTACTCAGTCTCGGATATTAAGCTGGCAGCTCTTCTCGAGCATCTCATCTCGCAAGTGTTGATTTTACGTAAGCGTGATTTTGATAATGTTCAAGTGTCATACTGGTAGCACAGGGTTGATGTGAATTTTCTATTTATTAATTATCTGTCGTTTGGCGGACCTATGCATATTTTGATATTTCAGTATGGGTGATAGTTGAAAGACAGGTACAGATATAAAAATTGTCGTGGTGACAAATGTATTCAGATACCTAACAAACAAATGTCACACAAGACAGTTCTCATTTTCAGGCTTAGCATTAATAATATGTAAAATTGATGAATAATTAATTGTCCGTTAGAACTCATCTTTATGACTTTACTAACTTGACAACAAATGCCAATACTTATACTTCTACTCGTGACTTTACTTATATGCCCATTCCTCACGATGAAATCCTTACAGAATAATATCGCCGTCATGTCAATAAAAGAACATATTTTAATTCACATATTTCTTACTGCATATCATAGTCTTCTGCCTCCATTCGGGAGAATAAATACGTAAGCCCATTGGCCACGGGGGCCCTGTATAGATTAGTTCACGAATTGCTATTTCAAAGGTAGTCTTTTGCAAAATGGATAACATATAAAAATAATGCCAACTACAGTGAGAAAAATTATTGTTGAAGTGCTGTATAGAAGTTATACTATTATGTGCATGAGAAACATGGACAATAATCAGACATGCTGAGAAACGTATAATGTCAAAGGAAATGAGGTTTATGGGGGAATAGCAAATAATACAATGGGCGGAGGTTAAAAACTGAAGAGATGCCGAGATATTGAGATTGATTGCTTTATAAGTTTGCTCGTCAAAACCTTAAAGAAACAACAACAAAAAAGGTAGGATAGAGTAACTAGCCTTATGTGGGAAAATTCTAGGCAAGAGAGATACAAGAAGACAGAAAGATGTATGTGGAATGCTTAAATAGGTGGGCAACAATTACATAATGTTGCTTAAGCAACACCAACTTTGTCAAAACATCACATGACAGAAAGACATGGAGAGTCATAGAAACACATAATTTCAAAAGAAATGGGGTTTCTGAGGAAAGCTCAAAGAATACCATGGATGGATAGAAAAACGGATGAGACCATCCTTCAAGAAAAAAATGAAAATCGTAAGCTGATTAAAGAAATTAAACGTAGACAGTGGCGTCTTATTACGCACATTATGAGAAGGAATCTGTTTTAAAACAGTAGCAATTGGCAACCTTGATGGTAAAATAGCAAGGGAAAGACAGAGGTAAACACCTGGATGATTTGGTCACATGGCATATAATCGAGACAAGAACACATACCTGATCCTAGACTGGTGATGGTGTGAGATGGCGAAGCACCACCGACAACGCTTATGAACAATGCACATTATCATGATGAAACCACTCTAAGACTAACAGATGACAATGTTTCTCTTCGGAAACAATCCAACAACAGCAACAACAAAAACGGCAACAACGGAACAAGTATTCTTTTAAATAAAAGGGCAGCATACAAGTGCAAGCCGAGATCTTGCAGAAAGACAACCTGACTACACATGTTCTCAACATACCCAACACGATGAGCCGTATCTTGTGTTTCTCTCGCAGCATCTCTTGGTGGACTGCACGATACTCCTCACTACCACAGCTGCTGCTGATAAATGAGGGACTGACGATCAGGATGATGCGCCGACTTTGTCTGGCCAGTTCCACGGTGTTATTTGCAGTAGCTGAAGGAAAACATCATTGAACATCTCAAGGAAGTTACAGTTAGTGGTCAAAATATAGATACTTTGAGATATACTGAAGACACGGCGTTAAAAGCAGTCTAAAGGTTGTCGGCAAACTGTTTTAGCTGAAGTGATCAAGGAGAGCGAAAAGGAGATAATATCATTAGGCGTAAGCAGCAGTAGGAGCCGCGTTAACTTAGTGGCCAGATTCTCGCCTGCCGACCCGATGGTCGTAGGTTCGATCTTTATCGGGCGGATTCAAGTTGTTTCCAGGTGGACCCAACCATTTTAGGAAATATCTTGGGAAATCAAATACGGCTGGCATGATACTGACAACGTCAGCCACCGAGTGCCGAGTGGTCTATAAAGATATGGGTTTAGCACCATATGCCCAGTGCGACTTAACGCCAAAACGTGTCTTTTACTTGCTTTCTTAAAATGTAAATTCAAGTTCCATCCATCCATCATGTGCCATGCCCGAAAGCGTGGGCGGTCATGACTCGCAATTTCACTCGATCACCAGAGTCGTGGATCCGCTCAGTCTTCTTGTCTCGACTATGCCATGTGGCCAAGCCATCCAGGTATTTACTTCTCGGTGTTCCCCTTAGTCTGTTCCCTTCGATCTTGCCAGTTGTCACCAAGTTCTCTAATTCATTTCTTCTCATAACATGTCCAAAACATTTTGACTGTCTACGTCTAATTTCTCTAATCAATTTATGATTTTCATTTGTTTCCTGTAGTACTTGGTCATTTGTTTTTCTGTCTGTCCATGGAATTCTTTGCATTCTCCTCAGAAACCACATTTCTGTAGCTATCAGATATTTTTCAACTTGACTGCTCATTGTCCAAGTTTCATATCCATACAAAAATGCAGGCTCTATGTACATGTTAGTTTTTTGGAAATTACAAATACCAGTATGTTTATATAAAATTAAGGCATACAGATTACAGAGATTAATTATTTTCAATGTCTGGTTACACGGTGGCATCGAAAGAAAAATGTGCCATAGACAAAACGAACAGCTTGGCAAATCCAACCATTCTTTTACAAAATTACCATTACATTGAAAAATATAAATATCTCATCATCATCTCATCGTGTTCTACTTGTATCTTGCGGTATCAAGGTGAAGCATAAATAGAGTGCCCGTGTATTGGCTTCATATATGGAGATTCCCATGGACTCTGTCATTCCTTCTGTCCATCGTTTACATGGTTGGCCTCTTCTTCAGATCCCATTTGGTCTGTGCATGATGCAATGTTGTGGTATACTGTCAGTTTGTAGCCTAGTTATGTGGCCGAACCGTTTCAGAGCTTCAAAAATGCGGTTCGTGGAAAGTTGTGTATGGTCTGCATGTGTGCGAATGTTCGACAGTGAGTAATAACATTGTTAAGATACCGGAAGAAGCAGAGATGTTTTTTCCTTGAGAAAAAATAATGAGAAAGAATATCATGGGCAGAGAAGAAAACAAGAAAACGCCGAGGGACTGAGACCGCATGCTTAAAAAAGTTTGCTCATCAAAACCATAAAAAAGACAAATACATTTATGGTGCATATCCCTTACAGGACGTTGCAGTCAACATCGGCATTTTTCAGCTGCTGTTTATGTACTAGGCAAGATTACGCTCAGTAGTTTGCCACTGCTTTCTGAGCGACCGGCTCACATACCTCGTAAGTTACCAACGTGGCGAGAACCGCTACTGATTCTAGAGCAGGTTACGTTACTCACGAGAATATACGGGATTACGGAGAAAGACGTTAACACCTAGGCCAGGGAGACCGGCCCAGAAGGGGTAGAATAGAATAAATAGCCCAATGTGGGGAAATACTAGGCTAGAGAGACACATGAAGACAGAAACATGAATGTGGCAGGTTTAAACAGATGGGCAACAAATACCTACAATAAGCAACATTAAGTTTATCAAACTATCAAATGACAGAAAGAACTGGAGAGTTATGATCGTCAATGCTTGCTCCAGACCAAGTATCTGCAGAAGAAGAAGAAGAAGAAGAAGAAGAAGAAGAAGAAGAAGAAGAAGAAGAAGAAGAAGAAGAAGAAGAAGAAGAAGAAGAAGAAGAAGAAGAAGAAGAAGAAGAAGAAGAAGAAAAAGAAGAAGAAGAAGAAGAAGAAGAAGAAGAAGAAGCAGAAGAAGAAGAAGAAAAAGAAGAAGAAGAAGAAGAAGAAGAAGAAGAAGAAGAAGAAGAAGCAGAAGAAGAAGAAGGAGGTGGAGGAGGAAGAGGAGGAGGGGGAGAGGAGGAGGGGGAGGAGTTTTCTTCTTCTTCTTCTTTTTCTCCATTTGATTTATCAATGGAACATAGTCATCCGACAAATTCACTTTCAGTCGCCTTATCTTTTGCCATCTCTTGCATCTCTCTCCATGTCCCCCCATATATTACGAACCTCTGTCTATAATTCAGTGAAGAAAGTATAGAGGAATTTTATAATGACATGGAGTCTGTTTTGAAGAACTGTAAAAAATCAGAAATAAATATCATAATGGGTGATTTCAACGCAAAAAATAGGAAAGCAAAGCGATGGATGCAGTGTAGGCAACCATGGTTTGGGAGAGAGAAATGAAAGAGGTTACAGACTTGTAGAATGGGCAAAAGAACAAGAAATGGTTGTAGGAAACACCTGGTTTAAACAACATCCTAGAAGATTATGGACATGGAGGAGTCCAGACAGCAGGATTAAAAACCAGATAGATTACATCCTGATAAGCAAAAGGTTTCGAAATGCATTAACAGTTGTAAAAACAGTTCCAAATGCAGACTGTTACAGTGATCACAGATTAATTACTGGAACATTGAGGGTAAAGTTAAAGAAAGTCAAGTATACAGCAGGAAACCCTAAATATGACTTGTGCAGATTGAAAACTGACAAAGAAATACAAGATAATTTTAACATAGAAGTAAAGAACAAATTTGATTTATTGTCTGATCTAGAGATCCTATTTCAAGATGTAGATGATCAATGGGAAATGCTGAAGAATTCAATCAGTTGTGCAGCAGAAAAAACTATTCCAAAAGTAAAGAAAGTGGGCCGTAAGACATGGATGACTGAAGAAATTTTACAACTAATGGAAACAAGAAGACAGAACAAAAATAATCCTGCCAAATATGAAGAAATTCACAGAAAAGTCAGAACCTTATGTAAGGAGGCTAAAGAAACATGGCTTGAGAAAAATTGCAGAGAAATTGAAAAACAACACAACAGTAAAAATGCGAAACTAATGCACAAAAGAATTCAGGAGATTACTAATCAAAGAACACGTACATCAGCAGGCTGCCTAAAGACAAAAGATGGAAGAGTCATAATAGAAAAAGATCAGATTTTACATGTATGGTCAGATTACGTGAAAAACCTTTATGACGATAACAGAGACGAACAATATATTGTTCAAAATAACAATGAAGGGCCAGCAATTTTGAAGATGGAGGTTCAGAATGCTCTTAATCATATGCAATCTGGCAAGACCCCTGGTCCAGACAGCGTCACAACAGAAATGATTAATGCTTTAGAAGAATATGGAATAGATAAAGTTACCAGTCTGCTTAATACAATATATGATACTGGAAATATACCTCATGAGTTATGTAATTCTGTATTTATTGCAATCCCCAAGAAATCAGGAGCCTTGGAATGTGATCAACATCGAACAATTAGTATAATGAGTCACATCACGAAGATTTTGCTAAGAATTATCATGCAAAGAGTTAGGAGGAAAATACAAGCTGAAATAGGAGAAGAACAATGTGGGTTTGTAGTAGGCAAGGGTACAGTAAATGCTGTGTATATACTGTGAACCGTAATCGAACGTTCTATAGAAGTAAACAAAGATCTACACCTTTGCTTTATTGACTACACAAAGGCTTTTGATAAAGTGAGACATGTCAACATGATAAGGATGCTTGAAGATCTACAAATTGATGGGAAAGACCTTAGACTTGTAAAAAACATATATTGGAAACAACAAGCTGCCATAAGAGTTGATAATGAAGTAAGCCAATATCAGCCTATTAAGAGAGGTGTGAGTAGGGATGTGTAATGTCTCTAGATCTGTTTTCCCTGTACAGTGAAAATATTTTCAGAAATATTGAACATATGGAAGGAATCAACATTGGGGGACGCTGCATCAATAACATTAGATATGCAGATGATACAGTCTTGATTGCAGACAATGAACAGGACCTGCAAAATTTAGTAGATGCGGTTGTTACACACAGTGAACAACAAGGGTTAGAATTAAATTGTAAAAAGACACAGATTATGGTCGTCACTAGGAAGAACGAAATACCACAGTGTAATATACAAGTAAATGGGAATATTCTTCAACAAGTGAATAGGTACAATTATCTCGGAACAGTAATAACATCTGATGGGATTGCCTTTGAACGAGCATTAGAACAAGAATCGGTAATTTTATCAATTATAATTAGCTCTTTCAGTTTATCATGGTTGTTGTTTGTTTTTGCTGAGGTTATCCATTTTGTACAAACATCTTGAACTGTAGACACGTAGTCTATGAAAGTTTGGTTAGGTAACGGGGCTAATTTTGAGAACTGTAGCCTACTGTATCTAGTGAGAAATGTTGGAGTATTCTTTTTTTTAAATAATCATAATCTTTTCTCATGTCTTGTGGAACTGTCTCTATCACTTTTAAGGGCTCTAATGCTAAATTTCTCATCAGAATAAATGACCAGTCAACTTTTTCGACATTATGGTAAGTCATCAAGCACTCGAAGTTCTCTAAGTAAGCGCTTATAGAATCTCCTGAACAAAATGCTTTGACAAGGCCTTTATATTTGTTGTATTTTTGTTCATCTTCTTTACTTCTAATTTTGTTTACTGACATTTCTAAGTTGGATTCAATTTCCATTTGTTTTAGTTTTATTTGTGTCTCTGCATTTAATTGGGCTTGCTTAGTCGCAGCCTCGATCTCCATTTGCATTTTCTTATCTTCTCTTTCTGCTTGCATCTTTTTCTCTTCTGCCTCCATTTGCATTTTCTTATCTTCTCTTTCTGCTTGCATCTTTTTCTCTTCTGCCTCTATTTGCATTTTATCTTCTCTTTCTGCTTGCATCTTTTTCTCTTCTGCCTCCATTTGCATTTTCTTATCTTCTCTTTCTCTTTCTGCTTGCATCTTTTTCTCTTCTGCCTCCATTTGCATTTTCTTCTCTTCTGCCTCCATTTGCATTTTCTTATATTCTCTTTCTCTTTCTCCATCCATCATGTGCCATGACGGTAAGCGTGGACGGTCATGTTCTGCCATCTCACTCGATCACCAGAGTCGCGGATCAGCTCCGCGTTTCTGTCTCTACCATGCCACAAGGCCAAGCCATCCAGGTACTTGCTTCTAGGTCTTCCCCTTGGTCTGTTCCCCTCGATTTTACCAGTTGTCACCAAATTCTCCAATCCATTTCTTCTCATAACATGCCCAAAAAATTTTGATTGTCTACGTCTAATTTCTCTAATCAATTTACGATCTTCATTTGTTTCTTGAAGGACTTGTTCATTGGTCTTTCTGGCTGTCCATGGTATTCTTTGCATTTTCCTCAGAAACCACATCTCTACAGCCATCAGATGTTTTTCAGCCTGACTGCTCATTGTCCACGCTTCACATCCATATAAAAGCACAGGTTCTATGTAGCATCTCAACACTCTTTTTCTCGTTTCAATTGACATCTTTTTATTGGTCAATATGTTTTTCATCTTGCTAAAGGCTACTTTTGCCATGGCGATTCTTGTTCTAATCTCTTCAAGGCATCTCCCATCAGATGTTATTACTGTTCCGAGATAATTGTACCTACTCACTTGTTGAAGAATATTCCCATTTACTTGTATATTACATTGTGGTATTTCGTCCTTCCTAGTGACAACCATAATCTGTGTCTTTTTACAATTTAATTCTAACCCTAGTTGTCCACTGTGTGTAACAATCGCATCTACTAAATTTTGCAGGTCCTGTTCATTGTCTGCAATCAAGACTGTATCATCTGCATATCTAATGTTATTGATGCATCGTCCCCCAATGTTGATTCCTTCCATATCTTCAATATTTCTGAAAATACTTTCACTGTACAGGGAAAACAGATCTTTCTCTTTCTGCTTGCATCTTTTTCTCTTCTGCCTCCATTTGCATTTTCTTCTCTTCTGCCCCCATTTGCATTTTCTTATATTCTCTTTCCATTGCTCTTTCTTCTCGTGCAATATTTTCTGAATGCGTCTTTTGTGCCCATTCTGAAAGTTTTTCCTCCTTATATCCTAACCTAATACCTAATTCAATACACTGTTCTAATGTTGACATCCTGTATTTTAGTTATTGGTAACTTTTTGAAATTAAATCCCTTTGAAATTAGTCAGGGTGTACAAAAATTGGTTATTTCCCCTAATGTTTAAATGAGCACAGTTACACGAGCAGGTTCACTTGGTTATGAGATTAGCATATACAACAAAATTAATATAGAGGAAAAAATGTTACATCAATGAATGAGGATGAGAACCGCTTAGGGATGCAATGGGCATGAAATGAAACTCAACTTATTTTCCATGAGCTCTCGACTGTAGTCTTGTTTCCTCGCCACTGCTGGAGAACAGGTTACATACACACGGTATTTCGCGGAACAATCTGATGTTGGAATAAAAAAAAATTAGTAACTGTCACTGTAATTGTCACAGTCATGTCAAATTTCATAAACATTATCATCATTTCAAACATTTTTATCGAGGGACTACTGTAGTTCATTTACAGATAATATGCTGATAGCTGCACAGTTTTTTTTTTTTTTGTTTTTTTTTTTGTTATGTCTGAAAGTTGATATAGTTTTACTTGGCAAAACCAAGAGCTGTCTGAAACGTAAAGCTTGTGCTTGCCAAAACCGGCTTGGCCCCCAAATTGCCTGTCACAGTCCTAGATCTCTAGGAGACTGAAACTCGGGCTCATACAGGCAACAAACTCCGTTCAGTTACAATCTAGCATTATTTATTTACAATATGTTACAGTACGCTGGCGAAGCGAGTTTTTACAAGCCAGCATTCAACAAGTTGCGTATCACAGGAGTTTACAATAAACATAACTATCACAAACTCTATCAGCTATCTAACATATGTATAGGACCCCTAAATACTCTGGGTCGTAAACTATCAAGTCCCCCTTAAGGTACGCCCTGTTGCTTCCTCGATGTCCAGTCTCTGTCTCCCCTTCCACACGTGTCGCAATCCAACACGGGCGGTAACTCTCTTCGAGTTTCTCGTGGGCCCCGCGATCGGCGGGCCCCATCGATGTCCACGGGCTGTGGACACACTGACCGGTCCTTCGAGAAGGCTCTGGATTCTTCAAGCCTTCGAGTGACTCGGTTCTTTCCCTTTAGCTGGAGTTCTGTCCCTTCGCCAGTCTCTCTTTAAAAAAAAGAGAAAAACGCCCTAAAAGAGGCTGTGACAAGATGAAAACAAAGGGAATCGTCAGCAAGGTAAGAAGAAGAAAGAAGAAGGAGGAAGAAGAAGAGAAGAACAAACGAAAAGAATAGAAAAAGTACTGGAAGATGAAGGCTGGGGCAAGGCAACCCAACAAAGGCAACACAAGAAGAAGCATGAAGAAGAAGAAGGGGTGGAGGGAAGAGGACCGAGGGGGACTGGAGGAGGAAATAATCCCATTACTTCTTCTTTCTCCTCATTCAACAGCCCGCAAAGAGTCATACGACTAATGTTTCAGTCGCCTATATTGATTAAAAGTTCTCTGTGTCTTCCCTCTTCAGTTATTAGACTCTGTCTAGAATTCTGTGAAGAACGTATATCTCATTTTATAACATATGGTGTTCTGAAACTGTAAAAAAACTCAAATATCTGGGTGTATTCCCACAAATAAGGACCCCCTTCTTGCTTTCATAGTACAATCTACCACCAAGAGGGGATTGACATGCTAGCATTTCAATGTTCAACCCACACCTTCTCAGACACATTTTCAAAATTATCCTACAAGTTAGGACATCGGAGTACCTCTTAATAAACGCTATTACATTCCACACGAAAAACCATCCTTTCGAATCCCCTTACTTTCTTCTTACTTTTTTCTTTTCTTCTCTACAGTGATCACAGATTAATTTCTGTTTTGGGGTAAATCAAACAAGTCACGTATACAGCAGGAAACTAATATGACTTGTGCAGATTGAAAACTGAAATTCAGTACTCATAACTTATTACATACGTATTTTCTACATCCTACCGGATGTACCATAGTATCTTGATATCATTCTACCATGTCATTTTACCCTATTTCCAGTTTGATTCCTTTATGCATATTCTTTTTGCAACCTTGTACTCCTGGAGACTTCCTCAAATAGCTTTAATTCACTTTTCCGACACCTTTAACCGGTCATTATGATTGACAATCCCTATCTTCCAAAACCCTCAACTTCTTATACAGTACCCTCCCATACTCACTTCGTGTACTACAAAGTACTTAGAATTCCCTTCTTGAATATAGTGATGTATCCACAGAAAGTGTTCAGATCTTCTACTTCCTTCAGTTCTTCCTTGAAAACAACGTGAGATCCTGACACTACACGTTACCAGCTTTGTGTGTCATCGCTTAATATTCTTGTTCAGACTCAATATTTCTCTACATGACCCTACTGAACTAGCGCGACCCAGAACCCTTGTATCTATCCTCTGTGGACCACTGTGCACTCGTGTCACCCTATCCACAATGTACTCTATACGTCTTCAGTGTATGTGATCTTTAGTTCAATTCCTGTTAATCCTTTCTCGGTACTGGACACCACCTCCACGCCCTCTGTAACTCGTCACGCCCGAGGATATTTGCTTGAATTTTGCTCTCACTCCAACGTGTAACTCCGACGATTTACTATTTCATGACACCAGGTCACCTAATTCATCTGTTTCATTCATACCTTGTACGATTGTTCCGATTATGCGTTCAATGCCACTCCCTTTATTCGAGCACATAGCTTACTCATAAGAACCATCATCTTCCTTTTACTCATTCGATTTAAGATTACGTCACCTCCTTATACTTCACTTTATTGACTAGTTGTTGGTCCTCCCACAAGTCACACTACTCCACCTTAGAATTGTCTGAGTTAATGAACTATAAGTCCCTTTCTTCTTCGCTTATGTTTTTATCTCCTTATCTTTGAAATCTCGAGCATTGGAAAACTCTCACTAACTTTTCGCTGCACAATCACCTTGTTTTCAATGTTCACATCTGTGTTTATACTAACTGCACTTTCACGATTTAGGCATTGTTACTATACTCTTGATTTTTGCTGGTATTTGTGTGTGCCAAAGATCTTTTCTGTCTGTCACTATGAAAGCTACCTATCCTCATATTTACATACTATTTATTCTGATGTTCTGTTCATTCTTGTTCTCCACGCGCTGTTGTTCTTCACCTGTTATACCTTTCTCACACATTTGCACTCCTTCTCCAAAACAAAATCGCCATGCAACAGGAGCCTTTAGTTCGATGAAAAACATACTGACCAATAAAAGTTATTTGTGCATCTGCATGAGATGCCTTGTCTTTGTTCGTCGTTTCACTACTGCCATATTTGTGCACGTTGGACAATCCGTTCTGTCACCGACCACTGATGGCTGTTATTTTGTTTCAGAAAATGCAATGAATATCGGACAGCCACAAAGACCAATGAAGTGATATTGTCAAGACTCACACATGAATTTACGCAATGATCAGAACACATTGCGTTCTCCCTTCCTTCATTGTCTATTGATAACAAAATTATATGAACTTACCCACATTACTGCATAGATCTCGGGGATATACACCAGTTCGCATTGCTCTGTATTGTCATGCTGTATGTACACCTCTCCTATGTTTTATCTGATCCGTGTTCCCCTCTGTTTTCCTTTTTGTACCATACGTTACCGCTACCATGTCATGTATGTTCTATCTTGAATTGGTCATGTATTTCTCTTTAACCACGTATTTTTAGGTATCCCTCTATTTCTGTGAGCCTGTGGCCCTAAGAAAAGACTCTCTATTCGCTATCAGCAGTTTATCTGTTTTACAGTTTGTATACATGTTCTGAGTGTTGCTATCGGATTGTATATGATTCACTCTTTAAGTTGACATTCGCGATTTGCTTCTATTCTGTGCATGCGCGTATGTGTATCTAATGTATTTTATTGTTTTGAAAAAGGAGTACGCTGCTTAGTTTTTAAGCAATGTGTTTCACACCACAACTGCGTTCGATTCCATGCTACGTTGTGGTGACGTGAGTGCCCTTTTTTTTGCACTCAGGCAGGGTCGCTGAGCAATGGAGTTCGTGATCACTCTCAGCTTTTCACAGGCGCTCTGCGGAAGCGGGAGCATATTAAGAGCTAATGAACCTGATACTCACTCATAGACCACGACTCAGCTTGTAGTTGAACACATTCAGGTACTATCATACACAACTTTTCCTTGTTGTGTTTTCATACATTGCCTTTGACAATGTGTGGCTGCTGTTTTCTATGACTGAACCTGCATCGACGTGTGCGTCTTCGTGGAGGATTTCCTGCATTCTAGTGGCATTGTAATGGCAATGTCACTGTGCCTTATCTGTCGTTATGTCCCTCCTCAGCCTGTTGTTATGTTCACACTCATGTATCACTTGTCACATGGACTTTTGTGTTGCATCATACCACTCTTTGTCACACCTGCTACCGTACCACAGTCGAACTACTAACTCTGTCACATAGTACTGTCATTACTTTGTCTCTTTTCTCCCACTCCTTCGTTTGGCTCTACGACATTGCTCTTCGCACTCCCAGATGACATCTCTTATTAATCCGCTCACCCCTCCTCAGCCCCTAGTCCAATCTTTTCTCATGTCGTCATCTTCCATGTCAGCTGCTGTTCTTCTGTACTTTGATGTTCAAACTCCCAACTTTTTAAGAGACGACCGTGTAGCACCGGGGCGCGGGATCAACTCCGACACCGGCCAGTTAGGCTTCTGATTGGCTTGACGTTCAGAAAGCAAAATTACGAATTACTGAACGTAAAAACTGAAGAAAAAAACACCTGTCATCTACTGCCTATAGTACCTTGTAGTGTAGGGCAGGGGGGTCTTGAGCCCGGGGAATTAAGGCCGCCTGGCTAGTGCAGTCGCCACGAGCTGTACAGGTTACGATTTTTGTTTTGCCCTAGAAAGAGAACATTCCACACTTTACCGAAGATTCGAACCCTTGCCTCCCGAAGGAGAACCAGGCGTTCTTAGTCACTCGGTCAGCCACCCCCCCCCCCCCCCCCCACACACACCACTGAACTTAACAATTTCCTGGAAAAATCATCTTGGGATTGGGGTTGACTGCAGTGTCCTTCAGTGGACATGCATCATTATAAATCACCAGCGGTTCTATCAAGGGCTGTCATCTCTAAATCGTACTTACATACTGAGGGTACTAAACTTCGCTGTTGTAAACACAAGGTTAAACACATCCGTCCTTCTAGCTTCGGTACCAAAGTTTGGATGACAAACTGCCTATCCAAGTCTGCTGAGACGTACATGATGAAAGCGTCGTAGACTTTGTTATCTGAAATCGGGAATTAAAGAGTAACAAATTAAAAATTTCTTGTAAAGAAGAAAATGGAACAAATACATATTTCCAAACAAATATCATAGGCGCCATAAATGAAACATTGCACGATTTCTTGTCTGGCATATTTTGCTGCATCTCGTCAGGTGCATACTGCCACAGTTATGTGGAAAAAAATGAAGGATACTTTTATTATGTACATCGTCGCTGATATTGCGCAAATGTGTAGAACCTTATATCTAAGGAATTCTAACACTTAGCAGTAAGTCCTTCTCTTTACACAGTAACGGCTGGAATCGAATAATATATAATAATTCGATATATATATATATATATATATATATATATATATATATATATATATATATATATTATATATATATATATATATATATATATATATATATATATATATATATATATATATATATATATATATGGGGCTTCTCATAAGTCTTTAGCCTGACCATGAAGGAGTGGGTGGAGAAAATTGAAATTTGGCACATGTATAACTCATTCAATTTGTAATGGAAATATGAATTATGAATGTTCCACCTCAACTGGTTTTCCCGATATGATGCATGGCACAACACACCCTATTGACCAGACCTGCACATGCAACGGTTTGTCAGAACAATGGAGAAATCAGACGCCAGGACTGTGATAAAATTCTTGATGTTACAGGGTAAAACACCTACAGAAATACACCGGGAGATGGGGCCAGTGTTTGAGGAAGTCTGTCCTTCATATGCTTCTGTAAAAAATTGGTGTTTGCAGTTTAAGAGTGACCGTTCCCAAGTTGCAGATCTGCCAAGACCAGGACGACCGTCCTCAGAGTGCAATGATGCAAATGCTGCAAAAGTGAAGAAAATCATAGACCAGGATAGGAAAATGACAATTGCAGAGATATCGGGTTCAGCAAAACTGAGTAAGAGTAAAGTTTTTAGAATTTTGCACAACAGACTGAACATGAGAAAAGTGTGTGCCCCGCGCCTGCTGACATGTAAACAGAAACAAACACTGTTTTTTTTTTTTTATTATTGCTGTGGCCAGGTGCTCAACACGCTGCGGTCGAAAAACATGTAAAAGACCACGGGGACGGTAGATAGACTTGGATTCACCAAATCGTAAAAAACAGCTGAAAGGAAATCCTCTTGACATTGACGAAGATGTCATACTGGCTTGTGATAACTGGTTTAGTTCGAAAAATAGGTTGTTTTATTCTGAAGGTCTTTTCAAGGTCACGCAGAGATGGCAGAAATGCATAAATTCAGGTGGTGGCTACACTGAGAAGGAATAAGCACTGTGCCAAATTTCAATTTTCTCCGCTTACTCCTTCATGATCAGGCTAAAGACTTATGGGAAGCGCCTCGAGTGATGAAGGTCCCGGGTTAAAGCCCTGGTGAGGGCCGGGATTTTTTCACGTGGACTTCTAGTGGAATAAATTTCCCCTGGTCTCTGGGTAGTGAGATCGGGCGCCCTTGTATATTGTTGCGCACGTAAAAAGTCCCTTGGCAGTTGGAAATTGAAAAAGAGTAGCCTAACGGCGATGACCGGGCAAAATTTAGAGTTAAAAATCTACCCAAAGTATCTCAGGATTCTCGCCGGTGCTATGGAGTTCGTGCACTGAGCTGAGATTCTCCGGACTCAGGCTTGAGTTAAGAATAGAATGGAGCACTCCCCTCTGCCGTGCGTCCACCTTGACGAGGTAGAGGGGCTTGAGCGTTCCAATGACCCCAAGAGCTATGCCGACGGTAGCACAGCTACTGGTAGGGTCACCCATGTCGGACAGGTCAAGGGAGAGGGACCAGACGAAGTGACGCACAAACCTGCTGCCTTGTAGGTAGACTGGGGACAGTCAAAGGCTAGGGAAAGCATCCCGAACAAATGCTTGTCGAAATCGGATGTACTGAGCCACAGGCTTGACAAAGAAGTGCAACGTAACTTTATCATTTCATGATGCCACAGATGAAAATTAATCGTTATGGTGCTAATCCCGTGAAGTCCCATCAGGCGGTGATAGTGCCGGGCCCCCTGCCTCGAGGGGGTCCACCCATGACTACTGGTGGTCACCTTCCCCTGTGCTGTGGAGTCAAGGCACAGAGGAGTAGGTTAAGAGCTATTGACCAAACACCCCAGACACTCAACATACTACAATGGAATGCAGAAGGAGTTTATAACAAGAAAGCCTCCCTAACACAGCGTCTTCATAAAGATAGAATAGATGTGGCATGCATTCAAGAGACACACCTCAACGCCAATCGCACATTTTCAGTCGAGGGATATCAGGCCACACGTTTCGACCGCGAAGGACACAAAGGAGGAGTTGTAATACTTACACGAAATACAATACCTTGCAGCGAAGTATCTGTGATCTCTGACAACCAAACGGAAATTATAGGTGTTGATATAATGATAAAGGACGTGAAAATAAGAATTTACAATCTATATAGCCCAGCAGATAAGGATCTTACACTCTCAAACATGGAAATAACTGACACAAATTGCATTGTTGTCGGAGACTTTAATAGCCGTTCAGAAAGATGGGGATACCCAGATACTGACAAAAGAGGAGATGAAGTGGAGGACTGGGAAATAGACTCAAATCTCCATCTACTTAACAAAGCGGATGACACACCGAGCTTCTACTCCAGAAGATGGATTACCACTTCTACTCCAGACTTAGCTTTCTGCACAGGAGACATCCTCCACAAAATCGATCGCCATGTGCTGGACCAATTAGCAGGTAGTGACCACAGACCAATCAAGCTTGTAATAAATATGGAGTATGTTCCACAGGAGCAAAAGCCTTTGCCCCGTTGGAATTACAAACGAGCAGATTGGGACAGATTTGCCATACTAACAGACAAATATTGTGAAAACGTAAATACACGATATGGCAACATGAAGCAAATAGTGGAAAGTCTAAACAGAGCAATAATACAGGCAGCCACTGAGTCTATTCCAAGAGGAGCAAGGAAAAATTACAAACCATACTGGACTGAAGAACTACAATTATTGGAGGACAAAGTTGAAGATGCTAGGAAGACCGCAGAGAGAGAACAAACAACTGAAGCGAACATCTCTCTCAAAGCCATCTCAGCAAAATATAAAAGAACAGTAAATCAAACAACAAGAGATTGTTGGAGGAAAAAAACAGAAAACCTGAATTTTGACAGGGATGGAAACAAACTATGGAAACTAGTGAAAGCCATGAACAATGAAGGACCTAGAAACAAACAAATAACAATTAAACAAGGAAATGCCTTGCTTACAGGGAAAAAGGCTGCAAATGCACTAATGGAACACTATGCCAGTGCAAACCACATTGATATTACAGCCGAACAGAAGAAAGCAATCAAAGATAAACAGATACATCATAGATATACAGAGACAGCAGCAGAATATATGATGGCAAATCTAACAATGGAAGAAATGGAACAGGCAATGAATACCCTAAAAAAGAAGACATCACCAGGAAAGGATGGAATCACAAATGAAATGCTAATAGGACTAGGCACTAAGGCAAAAAAGAAACTACTAGCAGTCCTAAATTACAGCTGGAAGAGGGGAATAGTCCCACAGGCATGGAAGGAAGCTATACTAATACCAGTCCCAAAGAAAGGAAAAGACCTGGAAGAACCAAATGGCTATCGACCTATCAGTCTTCTTAGCTGTGTAGGAAAATTAATGGAACGCATTATCAATGGCAGGTTAACATGGCATCTGGAAGAAAACCAACTCTTAACACCTCACCTAGCAGGATTCAGAAAGTACAGATCTACTGAAGATCAAATAACCTATATAGCTCAGGAAAAAGAGGATGCCTTCCAAGAGAAAAAGCACACACTAGCAGTCTGGATAGATTTAGAAAAAGCATTTGATAAAGTATGGAAGGAAGGACTGAAAGTAAAACTGCAAAAAATGCATGTTTGCGGGAAAATGTACAAATGGATCAGCCACTACCTTGAGAACAGAACTGCCAGGACAAAAGTACAAGGACAAACCAGCAAAATGATGCTGTTGGAGCAAGGTGTCCCCCAAGGAGGAGTTCTTTCACCAACATTATTCCTAGCATATATAAACGACATCACGGAAAATTTTCCAGCCAGAGTACACACATCATCCTTTGCAGATGACCTAGCCATATGGACATCTGAAGAATATATTAGTACAGCTAACAGCAGAATACAGCAAACCCTATTAGCGCTAGAGGACTGGTCAAAATCATGGCTAGTGAAGATAAGTGAGGAGAAAACAACATGCACAGTGTTCTCACTCTCAACTAAAACTCAGCAACCTAAGCTGGTATTGAATGGAAAAATATTGCGCCATGAAGAAAATCCAAACTATCTAGGAGTCACCTTTGATCGTCGCCTGACATGGAAGACACAGGTTGAGAAAAATCGAACAAGAGCAAGGCAAAGAATGGCAATCATGAAAAAGCTTGCTGGTACAACATGGGGAGCAGATGAGAAAGTTCTCAAGAAGTTATATACTGGGCGGGTGAGGCCAGTACTGGAATATGGCATTGCAGCTTGGGCAAAAGCAGCTAAGTCAAACTTTAACAAAATAAGTAGAGTCCAAAATCAAGGAATGCGAATCATAACTGGAAGCCTGAAGCCTATTAATGAATTAGAAAAGATCACTTGTTTACAACCAATGCAGGATAGAAGAGATAGCAGAGCCCAGCAACAAGCAGAAAAATTTAGAAGACCACCCTATGTACAACAGATTTAATGGTTTTGGAAAGGGAAGACTGAAGCGTAGCAACTTTGTAGAAACTGCAAAACGAAGGATTAGGTCAGATCCTATTCTTAACATATCAACAGTCAAGCCCATACACAATGCACACAAGTTCCCAGCTTGGAGACAGCAGCAACTGCCTGAGATGATAGAAAACATTCCTGGTATTGAGAAAAAGAACACTCAGCATGAAACCGAAAGAAGAGAAATAACCCTAAACTACATAAAAGAACATTACCCAAGCAGGAATTGGACCCATGCATATACAGATGGATCAGCCAAAAATTCAGTAGAGAATGGAGGAGGAGGAATTCTCCTAAATTTAAAAAATGGAGCGAAAAAAACAAATTCAATGGCAACTGGAAAATTTTCAAGTAACTTCAAAGCGGAGGTAGAGGCTCTGAAAACTGCAGCAGAAATGCTCCTGATGGAGGAAAATAAAGAGAAGCAAATAGCTATCTTCACAGATGCAAAGTCAGCTGTCTCAATACTGAAGAGCAATAACAGCACAGAACTAACTGACCTAAGAGCAGCACTCCATGGTCTATGCCAGAAATCCAAAAAAGTTGTAATACAGTGGATCCCATCACATTGCAGTATACCTGGAAACGAAGAGGCTGACAGACTGGCAAAAGAGGGCGGACGACTACCACAGCCTGACATAGACATAACCTATAATGAGGCAAAGAGGTTGATAAAAAGCACTTATAGAACCAAATGGGAATCAGAGCATCCAGGCCATCAGAAGGATGATGCATATTACAAATTCGACCGAAGAGAACAAGTAGCAATCTTCAGACTCCGCACAGGACACAACAGGCTGAAATACCACTTGTTCAATAAACTAAAGATAGGAGATACCGATGAATGTAATTGTAGAACTGGAAAAATGACAGCAAAACATTTGCTGCAGGATTGCCCAACGCATGCAGAACAGAGAAAGATATTTTGGCCCACACCTGCTTCATTTGAGGACAAGCTATATGGAGATATCAACAAGCTAAAGTTGACCGCAGATTACTTTAACTATATACAGGTTGACATTTAAAGGTGCATGAAGACCCAGAGGCATGAAATGGAATATTGCTTGGATAGCAAATCCATTACGTGGAAAGTCCAAATCAAAAGCCCATTGTGTGGGCTTCATAAAAGGTGGAAAAGTGTCCTAGTGGCACGAAATGGAATATTGCTTGGATAGCAAATCCATTACGTGGAAAGTCCGAATCAAAAGCCCACTGTGTGGGCTTCATAAAAGGTGGAAAAGTGTCCTAGTGGCACGAAATGGAATATTGCTTGGATAGCAAATCCATTACGTGGAAAGTCCGAATCAAAAGCCCACTGTGTGGGCTTCATAAAAGGTGGAAAAGTGTCCTAGTGGCACGAAATGGAATATTGCTTGGCTAGCAAATCCATTACATGGAAAGTCCGAATCGAAAGCTCACTGTGTGGATGTCATCTGCAGACTGCATACTTCTGGTTTCCGGAAGAACAGCCTATGGTGAACGGAAGGCCCAATATACGGAAGTGAGGCTAAGCAGCCATGTGCAGGACGTGACGATTCCTTGGGTGAGCCCAGTACCAGAGCGCTATGTATCGGCTCTGCAAGTATGGAAGCCTCCTTGGATGGCGGGGAATGCCCATGGTCTGCCCCTGCCTTCCCTTGAGGGCTGACCAGGATCTTTGGCTGTTCTATATGGACCAGCTGGGATGGGGGATAACACCACAACAGTGAGAGTCAAACGTCCTAAGAAACCCCCGGGAAGGTTAACCCGGTCAACAAATGCCCGCAGAAGTCGGATGTGTCGGCCTAACGGCGCAAGAACGCAGCTCTGCTGTAAACAGGCACAACGCAATCACATCCGAAAAAAAACTCCGGATGAACGAAGAAGAAGAAGAAGAATGGAGCACTTATGGATTACACCCATGTGCCGTGATGTTGATCCGTCGACTAAACTAAACTAAAACGAAACTAAACTAATATATCTGAGCTCGTCAGTAGTGCATATCCTTGACCGGACCAGGAAACAAACCCCGGATCACTGGCTTGTGAAGCGGGTGTGTAACCACTAAACCACGAGGCACACGCTGGACGCGTCCAAATTATCACAACAGAATATTACAACGTCACCCATCGTAGGCTATAGCTCAAGATTTGCCCAATCGCTGCGACTGATATTTCGTCAATCGATGTGGCCCCGAATGATCAATGAGAGTGAAACTCGAGTCTAGTGTTTCCACATTGACGGGGAAGGGCCTTGGGTTCATACCAGAATACGATCAGCGATGCCAGTAATGGGCTGTGCTCAATATTTAAATCTCAAATGCCGAAACAACCAAATAAATCAATCTGCTTATTGCTCGCTGGACTTTAAGCGGCCTGGTGTGCCTTGCCAGTGAGGAGACCTGATTATTAGGAGCCACATCGATTGACGGATGTCAGATCTTACCCCCAATATATCCAAGTATATTTGAAGGTCTACAGACCTGAAAGCCAATGCATCTAATTTAAGAGATCAAAATCAAAATCTTCGTCCTCGCACCTTGCCGTCTTGACAGACGATAGTTGGATACATTGTGCTTCAAAAAGGGCATAACTACAACTCACGGCTGAAGCGAACGTGACTGATCAGATCAATTCGGGCGGTAAATGTTCGCCACAGTGGAAGCATGTGAAAATATGGCTGTTTCCACCATAACACATCATCTGACGTTTCACACTATTTGACCTATCTGCAATTGTTTTCTCCTTTGTCTTAATTCTATTTCTGATCTTTGCCCTCCATGCAACGCGATTAGCGGCGACTTGCTCCCAAAGTGCAATATCAGTGCCTGTACCAATCGTGTCCCGCTTACACACATCTTTGCACCGTGGTAGAGGCCGACTCCGAGAGCTTTAACCCATGAAAAAAGATGTCCTCTTGTATTCTACCGTCGTGCATCATCCTAATATGTGTCCTATTCATCTAAGTCTACGAAGACTGAGCATGGAACAAACCGTCTGGCAACCCAATCTTTCCAATACTTCAGTATTTGTAATTTTATTTTGCCACTTAATACCAAGTAATCCTTGCAGACACCGCATTTGAAAGCTGTTTAAACGTTTCTGTTGGTGTAAGTTGATCCCAGGTTTCACTGCCATAAAGAAAAGTACTCAGAACACAGGCTTAATAGACCAGGGGGCTGCGTGGTCTCGAAGTATGGTGTCCGCCTCGAGTGCTGGAGGTCCCAGGTTCTAGCCCCGGCGATGACCGAGATTTTTGTCTCGTGGACTTCTAGTAATAACATTTCCCTGGTCTCTCGGCAGTGAGATCGGACGCCCGTGTGTATTGTTGCGCACGTAAAAAATCCCTTGGCAGTTGGAAAACGAAAAAGAGTAGCTTAAGGCGCTGCCCGGGCAAAATTTAGAGTTAAAAATCTACCCAAAGTAATTCAGGATCCTCGCCGGTGCTACGGAGTTCGTGCACTGAGCTGAGTTTCTCCAGACACAGGTTTGAGTTAGGAGGAGAACGGAGCACTTATGGGTTGCACCCGTGAGACGTGATGTTGATCCATCGACTAAACTAAACTAGCTTAATAGACCAGGATTTTTATTTTGGCAGTAAGCTTCCTGTTTTCCCATACTCTTTTTGTTAGTCTGTTCATTGTTGTTATTGCTTTACAAATCATGATGTTGATTTCCAGATCTAAGGATAATTTATTGTTTACCTCTAATCCTAGATATGTGAAATAGTCTACTATCTCCAGCTCTGCGCATCAATAATGGTTGATGGTACTCTATTTGCACATCGTGTCATAATCTGTGTTTTCTTTCTGCTAATTGTTAAACCAACAATCTTCGTGAGGATTCCCAAACACCAGCCTGCTATGTCCCTTTTTATCAGTTTTACATCTAAACTTTTTTTCGCGTATCCTTTATAGGACATCGCTGTCAACACCAGCATTTTACAGCTGTTGTTGATTTCTTGGCAAGTTTACGCTCAGTAGTTCACCATTTCTTTCTGAGCGGCCGGCTCACTTATCCCGTGAGTCACAAACACGGCGAGAACCGCTACCAATTCTCGCACGCTGCGAGACCCTACGTGGATAAACTGGATTACGGAGAAAGTCGTTAAATCCCTCGGCCAGGGAGACCGGCACATCTTGACTACTAGTGCATAAATTCTAGCATCTCAAAGACCCGCAGATTGAGTTATGTAATTTTGCAGTAGTTGACATTTTCAGAGACCTCTGCAATACATGCAAGCTAACCGCAAGTATGCAAAACAAAACAAGTTTACTGACCATCTTCTTCATATCCCCGAAATGAGTGGACAATCTTCATCATCTTGATGTTGCCTTTTCTGTACAACACAATGGGCAGGGCTACACAAACCGTAAGTAGTGGTAACAGCAATATGGCGGATGACAACGCCGCAATCGCTGCGGTGGATAAGGGCTCTGTAGAAAAAACCAGTAATGCTTGCATGAGAAAATAATATGAACACACGTGCATGCACGCGGCACAATAACACGTACACATGCACATCTATAAGGTCGATGTGCATGTAATCAAAATTCCTCCTCTTCTTGGTACGCCTTCCGAAGTCAACATGAATATATCAAAATAAAGCAGCAGTCAACTTGAGCTTCTTGACATGTCCATAAAGTTAATCTTCCAATGGGGCAGATGTAGATCGAAACGGTCTTCTCTGCTCTGCATTTGTTGGACACTCCTGCAGCAAATGTTTACTGCCATTACCGACATACAGGACTTCGCGTTGGAGCTCAAGCCAACGAACACAAGCAAGCAAGCAACCAACGTCACCGAAGGGAACAAGTAATAATCTTCAGATCCTCTGAAGTCCGAGAGTATCTGCCTGCACGGCGAGGAACCACCAGTCTGCACACCAATAAGTCAGACATGGGACAACGGATACTCACTCACTCAAACCTCAGGTCCTGTATGACATCACACTGATGTTGGACAACAGGATGTCTTCATCCGACATACAGGACTTCACGCTGGAGTTCATAGCCAGCGAACATAAGCAAGCAAGCAATCAGTCCTCCCATACCGGCAGCATAGAACTGCGTGCTCTGTTTTCATTTACCTGCCATCCCACAGAACTGTGTGGCTTACTTATTGACTCACCCTCGTAACGTTTTCTACCTAGCTATGCACCGTTTGCGGGATAAATATTTGTCAGCATAAACACTGAAAACCGACCTTGGCGGGAAACATTTCGCGAATGACGCCGAAGTTGAATGTGAAGTGAAAACGTGGTTTAGAAAACAGAGCACGCAGTTCTATGCAGCCGGTTTGGGAGGACTGATAAAAGGATGGGATAAGTGCATCAATGTTGGTAGAAATTATGTTGAGAAATAAAGGGACAATGTATGTATACAAATAAACCGGTTTAAAGTTGCTATCATATTTAGTTATTTTTCTCCAGCCATTTGTGACTTACTTATTAACTTACCCTCGTACATCTCTTGGCCTCATCATAAGTTATGTCTATATCAGTCTGAGGCAGTCTTCCGTCTTCCTTTGCAAACCTTTCAGCCTCTTCACTTGCAGGTGTGTCTCATTGTGAGAGGATCCATTGTATCCCAGTCATTTCGGATTTTGGACATAGTCCAGGATGTGCCGCTTGTAAGTCAGTTGTTTCTGCACCACTTCTGCTCTTCAGTAATGAAACAACTGATTTCGCATTGATAAAGAGAGCTGTTTCTCTTGATTTGTATCTGTTAACAACATTTCTGCTGCAGACTTTGAGGCCTCTGACTCTGCCCTAAAGCTCTTGAGAATGTTCCTGGTACCACTGACGTACGTACGCAGGTGTACGTACGCGTACGTGTGTGTGTGTGTGTGCGTATGTGTGTGTGAATGAGTGAGTGAGTGAGTGAGAGAAAGGGAGAGAGAGAGAGAGAGAGAGAGAGAGAGAGAGAGAGAGAGAGAGAGAGAGAGAGAGAGAGAGAGAGAGAGAGAGAGAGAGAGAGAGCCGAATTTCAAAATAATGGATCCCTGGGTGAATTTAAACACAAGACACAAACACTGGACCAATTATAAATGCAGGGTGTATTTTTATTGATTGTGCAGTTTTTTAACATACTGCCTTTCCAAGTTTTGTATATTCCTATTATGTTGCATTGTGTTGCATGAACTCCACAGTAGGTTAATACACAAATTGGAAAGGTAATATTTTTAAAAACTGCACAGTAATTAAAAATACACCCTATATAAATCAATAATAAATGTCTTCCCGAATGCTGTAGACGACTGATTTGGATTCAAACATATGACCATTGGACTTAAAGGAGTGCTAGTCGCTGCATAATACTAATTTGAACATTGAATCAATACATCTGCCCAATTCAGTGGTGGAAACACAGACGAAAACACCCCTTCCCTAGTCATACCTGACGCAGCTTCGGATATCTCTTCGGTGCAGTTAGGACCAGCGTACCCGGGGTTGCAGTAACATTCGGGTGTCTGGCTGACAGGGCTGTATTCGCAGTGTCGGTTGATGTCGCAGACAAGCGGACACGGGACTTGGCAATATGTTCCTGTGGCGAAAATGCAATGGAATTGATGTAATAAAATTATTGTACGTGCCATGTAATTGATAGAGACAGCGCTTTTCGCGTGTTGTTTCATACACAAAATAGTCGTTTGTTAAAGTTTGCAGAAGCGATAATGAACCATCTGCATAAGCCAATTTTGTGCAAACAGAAAGACATGATAGTCAATTTAAAATTACCATGGTAAACAATTGATATTACTGTGCGAACATATGTATATTTCAGCTTGGACGATGTATCTAATTATTTTACTCTATGTTGTGTGACTTCTGCAGTATGTACCTGACGAATGCAGCGAAATATGCCAGGCAATAAATCAAACATATAAATATAGCCAAAGTATTACATCTTCCCAGACATAACACTGTTTATGGGCTATTTATCTTCGATGTTCAGATCTTTTATAATGTTAGTACTTTTCTTGTCTTTGGTCCATGATATCCTAAGAATGTTTCTGTAAATGCTGTGCATCACGTTGACCAATATTGTATTTTAAGAAAACTTTATCGTCGTCGTTTTTCCTTTACCTCTATCCAGTTTGCTCTGTAGCGAAAGGGATTACGAGTGTAATTCGCAATCCCACAAACTACGTTCGAAATACAGCTGCGAGCTATTTGGAAACGTAACGTTTTGCGTTGGTTTCCATACAATGGTATGAGTGCCTCTCGTTCAGAAAGCAAAAGCAAACTACGGAATGTAGAGTTGCCCAGGCATCACAAACAGCCAACAAACAAAAAAATGCTGGAGTTAACTGCCACGTCATGTAAAGGATACGCAATTAACTAGCCCGTTTAACACTAGAAGATAAGTTATAATTAAGGTTCATCACATAAATAATCGCGTGACCGAATCAGCCACATTTTGGATCATCATCATCATCGTCATGTGCAATGACGATAAGCGTGGAAGATCATGTTTCGCCATCTCACACAATCATCAGAGTCGTGGATCAGCGCTGTTTTCTTGTCTCGACCATACCACGTGGCCAAGCGATCCAGGTATTTACTTCTCTGCTTTCCCCTTGTTCCTTTCCCCTTAATCTTGCCCGTTGTCACCAAATTCTCCGATTTATTTATTTCTATAACGAGTCCAATTTCACTAATCAGTTTACGGTTTTCATTTTTTTTTCTTGTAGAACTGCGTCATTGCTTTTTATGTCTGCCCATGGTATTCTTTGCATTTTCCTCATAAACCACATTTCAACGGCCTTTAGATTTTTTCAGCTTGTTTGCTAATTTCCAAGCTTCACGTGCCTACACAAGTACAGGCTCCATGTAGCACTTCAACCCCTTTTTTCTCGCTGAAAATGACCTCGTTTTATTTGTCAGTATGTTTTCCATTTTGCGAAAGGCTACTTTCACCATGGCGATTCTTGTTCTAATCATTTCCAAGGCATCACCCATCAGATGTTATGACTGTTCCGAGATAATTGTACCGATTACCTTGTTTAAGTATATTCGCAACTACTTGTGTATTACATTGTGACATTTCCTTCTTCCTCGTGACGACCATAATCTGTGTCTTCTTACAATTTAATTCCAACCCTAGTTGTTCACTGTATGCAACGACCACATCTACCAAATGTTGCAGATCCTGTTTAAAATGCAGATCCTGTTTATAAATTAAAAGAAACATATAAAAAGACTGGGATTCTATCCCTCTACCTGCAAATTTAGGATCACAGATGCATCCCACGTCACCAGCCACCGGCTTGGAGCAGACGCCGTAAGCACAGACGAAGCCCGGGTGGCAGAGACGTTGTGCTAATGGAGTCATCAAACCGTGCTGCAGGGAAAGGTCATCCCACGGATCCTCAACTAACGTGTTAACTCTGACATCAACTGATGGTTTGTCTGGGAATATATATTCAAGCATATAACAAGTATATAACATTAGTCAAGGGGTAAATGCGCAGGAAGAAAGGAAGAGGAAGGTTAAAAAGAAGATGGGTGCTGGATGTGGCAGCTGATCTCCAGATGGATGTATCGGACGCGGGACATCTTCCTTATGAACGAGAAGTTTTCCAAAATGTGACATAGAAATAGAAGGGAAAATTCTTAACCAAGTGGATAATTTTAAATACCTGGGGTAATTTATAACATCGGATAGAAAGATGTACAACAGAGATTAAGAGCAGAATAAGGCAGGCAAAAGCCGCATTTCAGAAAATGAAGAGTATCTTATGAAATAAATCACTATATATGAATGTAAGAAAGAGAGTGCTGAAATGCTATACAGAACCAGTTTTGCTGTAAGGCTAGTGAAACTTGGAATGTAAATAAACAAATTAGGAAGAACTTAGAAGCAACAGGGATGTGGTTCTTGAGACGAGTGTTGCGAATTCCTTGGACTGTAGAGTAACTAACAACGATTGCCTCAAAGAGGCTAATGAAACTAGAACACTATATACAACAATAAGAAAGAGACAAACATATTTCTTTGGTCATATGATGAGAAGAGAGACATTGGAGAACATCGTGACAACTGGACAGATCGAGGGGAAGAGCGGCAGAGGCAGACGAAGAGAAATGATCCTGGATGGATTGAGACGGTGGCATGGAGGAATATCATCAGCAGAGTTGGTCCAGGACACCAAAACCAGAGATCTGTGGAGAGCCATGATCGCTTACGCCAGCCTGCAGGGCACTTGATGATGATGAATTGCGTCTGTAGAGAGAATTATGTTTTTTTTATTTTCTGTATTTGCCTCCGTCAACAGCATTTCTGTTGCAGTTTTCAGGGCCTCTGTCCACTGTCTCTGCGGTGAAGCTACTTGAGAATTGTCCACTTGCCACTGACTGTGTTTTCTTGTTCCATATTTTAGATTTTAGATGGTGTTCTGTCTTCTGTATCTTTCTGCAGACAAAGATGACGTCATTCATACACATACTTTCAGCCACTTCCTGTCCAAATTTTCGAAGAAACAAATACATTATCTCTCAACCGTAACGTCAAGCACACCATAACTAGGCCATTAACATGAAAGCGGACGCTAATAGAACGTGTTGACATAGACAAATAGACAGAGAAAATAGAAATATAACCATTCTTTCGCTGTTGGCAGGGACAGCTGCATTTGCAGTATGCATGGGAAAGGTTATATAAGTCGCGTGTCCAATAACTAAACACATACCATATCATTGTACATATCTACATTTAGACTATAATATTCACTTTCTTAAAGTATAGTCTGTCGGCGCCTAGTGTCATGACGCAGTTTCACAATCTCGACATACCGGGTTAGAAGACAGCCTTGTGCGTATTGGGAGTAGATCATTATGCTCCGATTTTCACAATGGTATGAGCGTGAGCAGTCAAGAAATCAATGGCAAACTACTAAACGCAAAACTGTCTAGAATTTCACAAATTGCCAATAAATGGCGGGATTAAGTGCGACGTCCTGCAACGAACATGTTAAATTGTGTTGCGTATCCCTTACGGGATGTTGCAGTCAACACCAGCATTTTTTCAGCTGCTGTTGATGTACTAGGCAAGTGTTACGTTCAGTAGTTTGCCATTGCTTTCTGAACGACCGGCCCCTATACCTTTTTCGAAAAAACCAGCACCGCCGTGTTTCGAACCCGGGTATACGGGCTCACAAACCGCGTTCGCAAGCCCTTAGCCACAGAGACCGGTACATGTTACATAACTGTAAATGTACATACAGTCTATAACATATTCACACACCCAGACTATACATTGTGTGAGTTATGGAATCGTGCTTATATTGCCTCAGACAATGGACAGGATCTGCAGCATTTAGTATATACTGTTGTTTGTTGTACGCAGTGAACAGCTAGGGCTAGAATTAAATTGTAAGAAAGCAGAAATGATGGTCACCCCCAAGCAGAAAGAAATATCACAATGTAACACACAAAATGATGTTATCACACACACAGTCGGATCAACACCTTGTGCCACGTATATCAACTGGTGGAAGATCAAACGGTACGGCCATCTCATTAGAATGCAACACCATCAGTTACCAGCACTGGCGCTGCACAGAAGATTTGATACAAGAGTAAGAGGACCACTGAGAAGAAAATGGATTGACGTCATCAAAGAAGTTGTACAATTATACGGAATGACACTATCCAATGTCACCACTCGGGATCTGGAACGTTAACTAATCCATCTACGAGCTTGACGGAAAAAAATGAAAGATGATGATGATGATGATGATGATGATGATGATGATGATGATGATGATGATGATGATGATGATGATGATGATGACAAACATGCAAGTAAAAGAGAAAATTCTTAAACAGGCGGGTCGTTATAATTATCTCGGCACAGTCATAACGTCCGATGGAAGATGCATTATAGAGATTAGTACAAGAACCACTATGGCAAAACTAGCTTTTGGCAAAATGACAACATATTCAACAATACCAGCTGCCAATTACAATGAGGAAAAAACAGTTGAAATGTTATACAGAATCCATATGCGTGTGAAATATGGACAATAAGCAGACAAGCTGGGGAAAAAACTGGTGGCCGTGAAAATATGGCTTCAGAGTAAAGTGAAAATGAATACCATGGTCAGACAGAAAAAAAAATCGAGACAGTCTGATGGCACATAATGGTAATGAAGCCAGATATAACGGAGAAGGGTTGAACAAGATATTGCTGGTTTAGTAAACCTAACGAGGAGTAGCTGGCAGAGTGGCTAGAACGCCAGGTTCTCTTTCATGAGACCCGGGTTATAATCTTCGGTAAGGTGTGGATGTTTCCTGCAAGGGGCAAAAAGAAAACCCTAATCCGCAGTTTGCGGCGACTGCACTAACCAAGCGACTTTCCTCAGGCTCAAGAACCCTGTGTCCGATGTTGCCAACAATAAATGAAATGTTTTATCGATGTACAATCCACATGTTTGTGTCCATCTTTAGAACTATAATGAATAAATCAACAACACGGAAAGTGGGATTTTTCAACTCCACAAAAGCACAGCCATAAGTGACAGAACGGGTTATAATGGTATGTCATATAGTTTGGTAAGACTTTTGTCTATAGGTTTCAGACTCCACAACTTCAGCTACGTAAATTTTCTTTTCTTCTCTTTTTTTTTTTTTTTTTTTGTATATTAAAAATTATTGTAGTTGCATCAGTGTCTTGTTGTGTGTGTGTAATGAAGAAGGCTTTCTAGCAGCATCGCGCTTGTGCTCTTTTGCAAACTTTGCCATTTCCACTTTCCGTTTTGTTGCTTTACTCATTATATTTGTAGAGATGTATCGCAGTTCAACCCATTTCATTGTTAAAACTTGCACATGTCTGACCTTCTTCTGTGTCCCGGCATTGCTTGCCAAGATAACCATCATGACATCGGCAGAAGGGCTCTTCTCCCTCATTAATGACACACGCCCCTTTACTTCCACACGACAGGTCGCAGGTCAGGTTACAGGTGACTCCGCCCCAATCTTCGTCACACACGCAAGACTTCTGACCTTTCTCGCAGTATCCGTACTGGAAAGATTTAAATTATGACAACGTTAAAAATGAAGTTAATTCACAAAGAGAACTGCTTACTCGCATCAGAAGAGGACGGTCTACATTCTTTGGGTATGTCATGAGAAGGGGACATCTGTAGTATACCGCAATAACGGGAAAAGTGGAGGGAATGAGAAGCATGGGGAAACTAAGAGAGAAGATGATGGAAAAGTCGACAGCATGGCATGGAGGAATATCGATATCTGAAATGATTGGCAGCACATCAGATGGAACGCTGTGGACAGACATGATCACCAACTCCATATATCGTGGACTACAATAAGAAGAAAACTGACTGAACAGGTCAAGAGAAGGTTACTAAAATAATAATAAATTTTTTTTTTTAGCGTTCGTTCTCTTTTGACTCAAGCTTAAGTCCATATAAGTGCTACTATTTATAGTAGCCATGGACTGATTTGTGCTTGTTTTCGCTGGCTGGCTTTGAACTCAAGCGTAGTCCACACACACTACTTCTAATACCTAACGGCTGAAATATGCGTGTGATTAGCTTTCCCTGTTACCAGGATCCCTGGCCATTTGACGAATCCACTCCTACTTCTGAGGTACTTGTAATTTACGTTCCCGAGTCAAGGACAAGAAGTCAACAGTTTAGTCCAACTGACCGATGTAGGCGTTGATCCGGCCACCTCGGCATCAGCACACCGGAAGTTTAAGAGTCAGCGCTCTTATCCAGTCAGCCATGCTGACCGCCATCATTGTCTTTGAAGATAAGGACATTAGGTAAAGAAAGGCTAGCAGTATAAGCCACTCAGACATGGCCCAATCATCATAGTCGTCGTCGTCGTCATCATCATCATCATCATCATCATCATCATCATCATCAACAACAAAATCATAATTATTATTATCATCATCATCATCATCATCATCATTATTATCATCATTATTATTATCATCATCATCATCATTATCATCATCATTATCATCATCATCACCATCATCATTAGTATCACTATCATCATCATTATCATCATTATTATCATTATCATCATTATCAACATCATCATCATCATCATCATCATTATCATCATCATCACCATCATCATCATCATCACCATCATATTCATAATCACAACCATCAGGGACGCAGAGGTGTTTCCAAGGCATCAGGGACGCAGAGGTGTTTCCCCGGCACCAGGGCCAGGTTCTATACTTGCCAAGACCTACTAACTCGTCCTAGTCGTGCGTCCTGGGCAACAGGTCCCTTCAGGGTCCTGGCTAACGTAGTAGGATCGTTGATTCTTCCGAAGTCGGAGAGTATCTGCCTGCACGTCGAGGAACCACCAGTCTGCACACCAATAAGCCAGACATGGGACAACGGATACTCGCGCAAACCTCAGTCCGGTATGACATCACACTGATGTTGGACAACAGGATGTCTCCATCCGACATACAGGACTTCATGCTGGAGTTCACAGCCAGCGAACACAAGCAATCATCATCATAATCATCATCATCATCATCAATATCATTATCATCATCATCATCAACATAATCATCATCATCATCATCATCATCACCTTCTTCTTCTTCTACTTCTTCTTCTTCTTCTTCTTCTTCTTCTTCTTCTTCTTCTTCTTCTTCTTCATGTAACTGGTCCTTTGCAGAACGTGGTCGTGTGCTAGAATCTCAATCAAGACAATTGTTTGTTAAATCATTGACCTGGGCTCTCAGACCGACCCAGACTATAATGGATATCAGGAAATGTCCTGGGAACGAAAGGCTTGATACTGACCACATGGCCCGCCGAGTGCCGATTGGTCGATACAAATATAGAGCTAGATACACATGCCCAACCGGCTCCAGTCGTGTAATGAGGTCCTTTATTTGACTGGCTTGTATCATGTTTAAAAGCACCCATACTTCAAGAGCTGAATATTGAATAAGGTTGGCTATTAAAGACGATAAAACAAAAAAAATTGATTATTATGGTCACTTGAGACGTCATGAAAGTTTGGAGAGAACAATAATGGAGGGTGTGTGCGTGGGAAGGGAGGAAGATGAAGGCCAAAGAGAAGATGGGTGCAGGATGTGGCGGATGATCTCCAGATGGGTATATCGGACGCGGGATATCTTGCTTATGATGCAGAGGTTTTCCGGAAGATTGTTATTGGAGCGAGGTTCTGCAAAGGACACGCTACTGAATGAATGAATGAATCATGTTTCTTGTACACTGTAGATAGGAGAAGAGGAGTAAGACAAGTATTACCTGACACACAACACCAGGCAGACATTCTCGGGCAGACAATGGCCGCATGCTTGTTTCCGTGCCGTTAGAGTTACCCTCTCTTGCATTGTTGTCAGTTTCGTCTTTGTTGTCTGTGCCTGATCTGGTTCTAGCGAAGGCTGGGGTGTTCTGGTCGTACCACCCGCTCATGTCAACCTGGGCATCCTTTTGGTGAGATGAATTCTGGCCCGACAAGGCAAGACTTCGTTGTAGTACAATCTCGCAAAATTGCCCGGAGTAGTTGGGATCGCACACACACTCCAAGATGAATTCGTCACTTTCTCGGCACCTGGATACATAGAGTGGTCATTTAATAGGTTGACATTGCGCATAGTTATTTTACTTCCGCAGTCTTTGCTGCGCTAACTTTTGGTGCAGAAGTATGTAAGGTATTGTTAGAATGTTGGCATCATGTGACAGGCAGAAAAAGAGAAAGAGTGACAGAAAGGGGGAAGGGGAGACATAGCGAATGAGAGGGGGACAGGAAGGCAGTCAGGCGGACAGAAGAGAGAATGAGAGAGAGAGCGGGAGAGACAAAGATGATAGAGAGTGAACGAGAAAGAGGAGAGAATGATAGAGAAAGAAAAGAGAATGTGAGATAGAAAGAAAATAAAGGGCGATAGAGAAATACAACAGAGCGAGTGAGAAAAAGAAGAGAAAGCGAGAGAGAAAGAGGAAAGAGAGCGAGAGAGAAAGGGGAAAGAAAGCGAAATAGAAAAGAGGACAGCCAGAGCGAGAAATGGGGGAGAAGGCAAGTAATAGGAGTCAAAAGTTAGTTACATATCCTTTACAGGACATCACAGCCAATACCATCATTGTTTGCTGTTGTGATCTCTTGATAAGTTTATGTTCAATAGTTTGCCATTGCTTTCTGAACGACCGGCACCCTTACCATTCCATAAAGAACCAACGAACTGCGTCCGTAAATCCTTCTCCACGGAGCCGGCAAGTAAGAGGAGAGAGGTGATAAATAAAGCGAGCGAGAGAGAGAGAGAGAGAGAGAGAGAGAGAGAGAGAGAGAGAGAGAGAGAGAGAGAGAGAGAGAGAGAGAGAGAGAGAGAGAGAGAGAGAGAGAGAGAGAGAGAGAGAGAGAGAGAGAGAGAGAGAGAGAGAGAGAGAGAGAGAGAGAGAGAGAGAGAGAGAGAGAGAGAGAGAGAGAGAGAGAGAGAGAGAGAGAGAGAGAGAGAGAATTTGTATGACATAAGTCACGTAGTTTGTAAGTATCATAATATGTGGAATCAAATTAAAACGCCGTCATCGTCGATTTCTCAACAACTAATAAAATACGGTCATAGTGGGAGCAAAAGAAAAGCAAATCTTTGGTTGTATTCGACGATCAATAAACGATTGCTCAAATATAGTGAGGCGTTAGTGATCAGGCTGTACCATTCAGTTTTGTGTATACAGAAAGAGTTCGTTCTAAATGTGAAATTACCATGGGGATAACATTTGTTCCACAATCGAACAATACCATGACCGTTCCACAATCGAAAAATGCCCGTGATTATATGTTTTAATTGTTTCAGCTTAAGTATTATTAATTTATTCACTACATATGATATATAAATCTGCAGTATGGACATGAAACGATGCAACGAAATATGCCAGGCAATAAATCGTGCAACATATTGTTTGTGCCTTCTGTGTTTACATTAACGAGCATTAACAAATATAACCAGAGCCTACCTTCCGTGTCCGCTACAGTTCATTTCGCATGGTTGGTCGCAGAGCTGGCCCTTCCAGCCGGGGTCACAAGTACACTCCAAGGATGAAAACTGGCAGTAGCCATGGAGGCATGTGAAGGCACCGAAGCACTCACGTTCTGACAATGCTCTCAGGTTTTTGGGAGTCGTTAAGGGCGGAGGTGTTGAAGTTGTGAAGAATTCTTCAACAGAAAAATGTTGACTTTAAACGTTTACTGACAAAGAAACAGTATTCTAATAGCTAACGACAAGCGGCACATGTCAGCTTTTCTTATCTTAAAATTAAAAGAACAAGTATTTTTTACAAAGCAGCAATTGTTAACATGGATAACAGAGATTTTGCTCCACCTTTTTTCCAGATGGGGGAGTCTGTAGCCGCACGGTCTCAGTGTCCAGCACAATTTTATTTAACTTTTGAAAATGGTTCCTCTGTCTCATCATTCTCCTTTCACCTGTCTGACAGGTTTTGTAGTTTTACAGAATTTTTTAACATTACAAAAATACCTTTAAAAGTACACAAATAAGAAAAGGGCATTCTAATAATAAAATAAAGCCGAGTTTTTAAAATCTGTTTGGCTGTCCTTATCTTTAAAAGTGGAAGCAGAAGTATTGCAATTGTCTTAGATACGCAAGAAAGAAACACGTACCTGGTGGCTTCTCCACGCAACCGACGCCCTGTGTGTATTTAGACGTCTCGTTACAAACACAAATGGCTTGGTTGTTGGTGCTGGTCATGCAGCGGCCCTCTGGGGCGCAGTCGGTAGGGCAGGGAGCTTGGCAGAACAGCCCGGCCCAGCCGTCGTAACATTTACAACTCATGCCTGTTGGAGTATAGATAGAAGCAGAGCTGTGTGCCGCGGGATATGTTCTCGTGGAAAGAGTCTAACCCACATAGGCACACCCTCATATACATACACGTGTTGGTACATATAGATATGTGTATGCTTGCATGTATGCACGCACACACCCACGCACACGCTGACACACGATGTTCATGCAAGGTACTAGGATTGTATGGTATGTGGAGTTTGCTCACACACACACATTACACAAACACTTACACACAAACACACACACACACTACATACATACACACACGGCGTAAAAGATCCCGTGGCAGTTGGAAATCGAAAAAAAGAGTCGCAGCTAACGGCGTAGCCCGGGCAAAATTTCGAGTTAAATATCTACCCAAAGCATTTCAGGATCCTCGCCGGTGCTATGGAGTTCGTGCACTGAGCTGAGATTCTCCAGACTTAGGCTTGGGTTAGGAGTAGAACGGAGCACTTATGGGTTACACCTGTGTGCCGTGATGTTCATCCGTCGACTAAACTAAAACTAAAACTAAACATGTTCACTAACTGGAGGAACAGGTGAGGGGTATTAATCAACAGAAAACACACTGAAAGGGACAATCAACCGGGCATTAACCAAGGAATTGAAAATTTTATGCATATCCTTTACAGGACATTACTGTCAACATCAGCATCTTTCAGCTGATTGTTGATTTCTAGGCAAGATTACGCTCAGTAGTTTGCCATTGCGTTCTGAGCGGCCGGCTCACATACTCCGTAAGTTACCGACGCAATTCCAACCACTGCTGATTCTCACCGTCGTCACGTTACTTACAAGAGTATACGAGATTACGGAGAAAAGTCGCTAACCTCTAGGCCAGGAAGCCGGCAACCAAGGGAATACAAACTGAAAATATGTAAGAGTCACAAAAGTTTCTCTTACCTCCTGTGCAGATTCCGTTAACACAGACGAACCCAGGAAAGCACTTTGCGACAATTGGTTCCTCAACGACGTTCTCCGCCACAGGCAGAGGCTTGTTGCCAGTGATGTTGGCCAGATGCTTACACAACACTGACGTGTTCCAAGCTTGGGCAGCCGGCGGAGCAGGGGCCGTGGATGTCCTGTTGGAAGCTCCTGGGGCGGCAGCCGTGGATGTCCTGTTGGAAGCTCCTGGCGCAGCTGCAGATGTCCTGTTGGGAGCTCCTGGCGCGACAGCTGCAGATGTCCTGTTGGGAGCTCCTGGCGCGACAGCTGTAGATGTCCTGTTGGAAGCTCCTGGCGAGTCAGCTGGGCTCTGGTCGCTTGTTGAGGATTTTGGCGAGGAGATGCTGCTGTTTCTGGCTGCAGACATTACCGTTGTAGCTGAAATTCGGGTTTTTTCTGCTGGGTTGTATGGCGGCATTGGAGGAACTTGAGTCGACGACTCGGTTGGTGATGATTGGGGAGGTGTTGTGTGCGCTAGCACGTGCAGTATCAATGACAGGAATACAATTGTCCGGACTGTCACTGAGTGGAGCGCCATTTTGGTATTCTAGTAGGTCTCAGTTTGGCGTGTTCGTTGTCTGCGATAAGTAGTGAACTGTAAGTATATAGAAACAAATTGATATGTGTGGATTCCATAAGTGGGAGAAAAAGAGAGAGTGAGAGAGAGAGAGAGAGAGAGAGAGAGAGAGAGAGAGAGAGAGAGAGAGAGAGAGAGGCAGAGAGAGAGACAGACAGACAGACAGACAGACAGACAGACAGACAGAAACAGAGAGACAGAGAGACAGAGAGACAAAGAGATAGAGAGAGGAAGAAGTAGAAGAGAGAGACGGGGAGGTAGGGAAAGAGGGAGGAAGGAGGAGAGAGGAGATCGAGGAGGGAGGGGAGGGAGAAGAGAGAGGGGGATGAAGGAGGGAGGGAGAGAGAAGGAGGGAGGGAGATAGAAGGAGGGAGAGAGAAGGGGGAGAGAGAGAGAAAGAGAGAGAGCAAACGCAGATACCGTGTTACCTTACAACTAATTCAGTTCAGTCCAGAATTGAAAGAATAAATAAATAACAATAACATTAATAATAATACAATAAAGGTAACGTGGTGGCTAGACTCTCCCCTGTCGGCCTGGTGGTCTTGAGTTCGATCCGTATCCGGACGGATTCGAATTATGTTAATTGACGTGTGCTTACAGATTCGAATTATGTTAATGACGTGTGCTTACAGATTAGAATTATGTTAATGTCGTGTGCTTACAGATTAGAATTATGTTAATTGACGTGTGCTTAAAGATTCGAATTATGTTAATGTCGTGTGCTTACAGATTAGAATTATGTTAATTGACGTGTGCTTCCAGATTAGAATTATGTTAATTGACGTGTGCTTCCAGATTAGAACTATGTTAACTACGTGCTTCCAGATTAGAATTATGTTAATTGACGTGTGCTTCCAGATTAGAACTATGTTAACTACGTACTTCCAGATTAGAATTATGTTAATTGACGTGTGCTTCCAGATTAGAACTATGTTAACTACGTACTTCCAGATTAGAATTATGTTAATTGACGTGTGCTTCCAGATTAGAATTATGTTAGCTACGTGCTTCCAGATTAGAATTATGTTAACTACATGCTTCCAGATTAGAATTATGTTAATTGACGTGTGCTTACAGATTAGAATTATGTTAATTGACGTGTGCTTCCAGATTAGAACTATGTTAACTACGTGCTTCCAGATTAGATTTATGTTAAATGACGTGTGCTTACAGATTCGAATTATGTTAATGTCGTGTGCTTACAGATTAGAATTATGTTAATTGACGTGTGCTTCCAGATTAGAATTATGTTAATTGACGTGTGCTTCCAGATTAGACATATATCTATAATTGATTCAGTGCGAAATAAAAAGTAGGTTGGGACCAAACAATCAAATGAACACGTATTATAATGTCAATTTCCGCTCACTGAGCATTGAAATTGCGGAAGATACCACGAAACAAAATACATAACACGATGGCCCTAGTGTAGCAATATATCGCCCCTCTGTCCACATTAGGGGTCACATGTTGCGATATATTATCCTTCGGCACTGAATCAGTTGAATATCCTATGTAAGAAATACGATATACTTGTTCAGGTGGCTTTGCATCCACAAAAGGTTTGATAGTACATGTGAGATCATTCAGCACTCACTTACTGGCACCTTGCCGTCTTGATAGACGATAGTTTGTGACATTGAGCTTCAAAAACAGACATATTCATTACAACCCATTACGGTAATACCAGGGATGGAGTTATACTTCTCTATAGCATAAAGCCTGGGTTGAATTGAGACCATGTGTTGCCCATGGAGTATGATCCCTCTCTCGGCCTTCCTAGTTTACTCCAGAGGAAAGATAACACCAATACGTTTGGAACAAGACAAGCTACAGAAACTGCCGGATCAGCAAAGCAATGCTCTAACTGTCCGCCTGGCAGAGCTTCGATCCTTGACCAGTTGCCAACCAAAGTTTAGGGCCTGGTTGCCTTGCCATTACATTTAGTCTTTATGTTGCGTTTCTTCCCACTAGAGTAAGGCGCGTATCCTTTCTACTACTACTACTACTACTACTACTACTACTACTACTACTACTACTACTACTACTACTACTACTACTACTACTACTACTACTAGTAGTAGTAGTAGTAGTAGTAGTACTGCTGCTGCTGCTGCTGCTGCTACTACTACTACTACTACTATAACTACTACTACTACTACTACTACTACTACTACTGCTGCTGCTGCTGCTGCTACTACTACTACTACTACTACTATTACTACTACTACTACTACTACTACTACTACTACTACTACTACTACTAATAATAATAATAATAATACTAATAATAATAATAATAATAATAATAACAACAACAAAATCAACTACTAGTACTACTAAGACTACCACAATCGCTGGCAGTTAAAAATATCCGGTTCACCAGCAGAAGAATGCTAACGACAATGTTCTTGTTGCAACAATGACAATTTATAAATAGCACTCTCGGAAATGCAAAAGAGAAATCTTACAAACTTGAGAACATCAACACGACCCTGGCGACAGCCTCGCCGGTGTGGGGTTTTATATGTCTGGTGGTCAGGGTACAAGGGGAATCCGTGCTGATGTGACAGCCTCGCCGGTGTGGGTTCTATATGTCTGGTAGTCAGGGTACAAGGGAAATCCGTGCTGATGTGACAGCCTCGCACCTTTTTTTTTACAGTTTTAGCTGGTTTAGCTCATGGAAAGATGGGGAGATAAAGTAAGAGAGAGAGAGAGAGAGAGAGAGAGAGAGAGAGAGAGAGAGAGAGAGAGAGAGAGAGAGAGAGATGGAGACAATGAGGGAGAGAGAGAGAGGAGAGAGAGGAGAGAGAGGGAGAGAGATAGAAGGACGGAAGGAGAGAGAAAGGGGGAGGGGAGAAAAAGACAAACGGTCTGTGAGACAAAGGAAGAGAATTGGGAGAGAAACAGACGTATGCATGGATAGAGAGGGGAGAGAGAGGGAGACGAGCTGACGGCGGGACAGACAGAGAGAGAGAGAGGGAGAGGTAGAAATGACGGACGGAGGGATATACAGACAGCTAAAGGGAGGAGTATACCATCCTTCTATCCTTGCTCCGTAAAAGAAATCTAAATTCTAAACAGTCAACACTCTAGACGAACCTTATCTTCCCGAGACAGTCACTGATGTTAATGATATAACCACACAGGCGGAATTCAACCACACACTCATCAAGTCCGTAACAAGAAAGCAGTGGAGTAACTGTTTTGTATATATTTTTATGTAGAGTTTTTATGTAGTTGTATCGATGTGTGTTTGTTGTTTCTGTGCTGACGAAGGCTTTGGCTGCAACGTTCATTTTGTCACTTGTGATACTGTTCAAGTCAAGCTGACCGATTCTACTCGTACTTCACGTTTGTTGTCGAGTCATTTGTTGAGACAGTCGAGGGCGCCAAAACTCGGTCCGTGAGTGTTTTGTTGTTACAGATCATTAAATGTGCGGAGACGGTAAATGATCCCAAGTACTGATAAATATTCACAGAGTATATAACAAGTCTCATGTGATAGACACAGTTCACATATATAGTTCACATGTACTAGGTATCGGTATAATAAAGTGTTAAGTTAGCACAACATTCGCAGTCAACCCCAGCATTGTTTGGCTGTTTATGATTTCTTGGCAAGTTTACATTCAATAGTTTGCAATTGGTTTCTGAAAGGCCGGCACTCATATGAAATCAGCACAAGGAATAAGTTCATGATTAGAGAAACATATAACTGGTTTGCTCACTCAAGTCTTCGTCAAGCAAAGTACAGGGAGCTTTTTGCTTCAATAAATAATGGACAACATCCGCTGAAGGTTGTTCAATTGAGCCAGACACAATGGATGTCCATTCAATCTACCATTGTCAGAATATCAAGGCACAGAGGGTCGAGCTCAGAACTCATTTTGATATAATAAGACTCAACGAGAGCTGTTATACAGCATACCTCCTACATTCCATGGTTAGCGACATGAAAAACTATGTGTATCTCATATTTCTCACGCATATTCTCGGAGAAGTTCAAAGTGTGAATAAGAAATTCGAAGCAGATATACAGGAGCCAACATAACTACTCATCGATCTTGTCCAACTCACTGATTCTATCAGTTCAAAGACTGCTATTCCTATGGGGGAAAAATAACAGAAAGTAATGCTATTCAAGATTATTTAGATCCTAATCCCAATATAGGTTATGGGTTTGAGAAAGAAATAGCAGACTACCAGTTTCCTGATGAGAAAGAAATTCGTGGAAGGTGCATCCAGTTTTTAATAGAGCTGTTGACACAGCTGCGTTTACTTTTGCCCGATAACGTTCGTGTGTTGCAGTCCATGTCATGTCTTGGTGGAAGTGAATGTCTACAGCCAATGAAGCCCTGTATATTGGATCTTGCTAAAATGTTTGTAGAAGATGCAGCTACTCTCACCCGCATCAATTTCCAGTGGAGAAAACGTCATCATATGCAGCGGACACAGACCTCTGACACACTTGGACTGTGGGCAGAAATAGCCTCAAACAGGGATGCCACCGGTGAAAATCCTTTCCAAGATCTTACAGATTTATCAATAACTGTGCTCATTTTACCTAATTCTAATGCGGACGTGGAGCGTATTTTCAGTCAGATGGGAGTTATAAAATCAAAATTGCTGAACAGACTGAGCATCATGAGTTTCATAGCTGTTTTGACTATTAGATATGGAATGAAAAGATATGGCAAATGCTGTCATGATTATAAACTACCTAAGGATATTCTTACGAAAAAATGGATCACAGGAGGCATATACACGTTTCTTTCAATCATCATCATCATCATCGCAGGAGCAAACACAGCAGGAAATAGCTACAGAAACTGAAGAGGAGTTGTCTGACTGGGATTTGGCAGATCTGGAATAAACTTCATTCTAATATTCAGTGATAATAACAAATTATAATGTGCTACTTTATAACATTTTGAATGAATACCACCAATGCTTGTTTTAGTGCTTTCCCAAACAAATATTATTGCAATTTAGTGCTTTTTTGGCTCGAGAGTATTTCTGATTGGGATTTGGCGGATCTGGAATAAACTTCATTGTAATATGAAGTGATAATAATAAATTATACTGTGCTACCTTGTTTCATTTGTAATAAAAACAGTTTGTGCTGGTTTTTGTTTTTGTTTTTGGTGCTTCCCAAAATATTTTGGTGCTTTTTGGGTCGATTTTGGTGCTTTTTTTTTTATCAAAGGGAGATGGCAACACTGATCCCCCCTCCCCCAAAGGGCATATCCCCCTTCCCCCAACTTTTCTTTCAACCAGCTCACCTCAAACCGTCCTATCTTTTGTCGTATCCTGCAACTTCCTCGAGGTCCTCCCCATATAATTCTTTCTCGGACTTTAATTGACTTTCCCTTGTGTTTGTATGTCTCCCGCTGTTTCGTTCGGCCTTCTGGGTTCCAGATAATGAAGTGGCTAGTTATACCACATCGGATAAGACTTCCGGTAACATGGTGACGGAATAATTGTGTTTTTAGCAGAGGGTGCTATTTTGTGTTTTTCTCGGGAGGATGAGATGATTTTCATAACCGTTTTAGGAATGTTTTTCACAAGAAACCACGGAATGCATGTGGTGGATGGAATTTTGAGGGTTCTGGTCTCAAGTTTCACGACGGTAGGCAGCGGATCTCTTTAACGAGACAATGTCTGCGATCACCGACCAGTATCGTATGGTCACTGCCAGGAAAGAAAGCAACCGCAAACTACCTTCTTTAAAGATGCCTAGTTTATCATGTTTTGTAAACTGAAAGAATGTCACAAGAAACGGACAGCAACACTGAAATTGACGCATCTTTCAATGAAGAAAGAAAGCTTGCAGATCAACAAATTGATGAGAAAGACCTTAAACTTGTAAAAAAAATTTTATATTGGAAACAACAAGCCGCCAGAAAGATTGATAAATAAATTGATCAATATCAGCCTATTAAGAGAGGTGTGCAACAGGAATGTGTAATGTCTGTAGATATTTTTCTTTCTCTGTACAGTGAAATTAATTTCAGAAATGTAGAAGATATGAAAGGAATCACCACTGGGGGATGTAACATCAATAACATTAGATATGAGTATGATACAGTATTGATTGCAGACAATGAGCAGGATTTGCAATATTGAGTAGATGCGGTTGTTGCACACTGTGAACAACTAGGATTAGAATTAAATTGTAAGAAAACACAGATTATGGTCGTCACTAGGAAAAATGAAACATCACAAAGTAATATACAAGTAAATCCGGGAAGGTTAACCCGGTCAACAAATGCCCGCAGAAGTCGGATGTGTCGGCCTAACGGCGCAAGAACGCAGCTCTGCTGTATACAGGCACAACGCAATCACATCCGATAAAAAAAAAACTCCGGATGAACGAAGAAGAAGAAGAAGATATACAAGTAAATGAGAAAATTCTTAAACATGTGAATCCGTAAAATTATCTCGGAACAGTCATGCCATCTAATGGGAGATGCCTTGAAGAGATTAGAACAAGAATCACCATGGCGAAGGTAGCCTTTTGCAAGATTGACAACATACTAACCACTAAAATGATGTCATTGGCAATGTCCATGGGAATCGTATTATGTCATGTTACTTACTTCTATGTATTCTACAGATTCGTTCAGTATATTATACTGACTAACTTTCTTTCAGTGCATTCAACTGATTACTATTCGACGATAACCGTGCCCTGTATCAGATGTCCACATGTCGTATTCAGACCGTTGATCCTATGTGGCTAATATGTACACACACGCGCGCGCCGACACACACACACACACACACACACACACACACACACACACACACACACACAATCAGAGACACATACACAAAGAGACACAAAAACAAGCAGAGACACATACACAGAAACATACACACACAAACAAGCAGAGACACATACACAGAGACATACACACACAAACAAGCAGAGACACATACACACAGACACACTCAGAGAGACAGACACAGACTCATGCAGACACACACACATATACACACAGATACACATACACACACACATGCATATACACACAGACACCATGCATATACACACAGACACCACACAGACACACACATACACATCAGACACAGACACACACACAGACACACAAAAACATATATACACACAGACACATCAGACACATACACATACAGACACTCAGACAGACACACAGACACACACACACATACACATCAAACACAGACACATACAGACACACAAAAACATACATACACACAGACACACACACATATAAACACATAGTTGAGTTGAGTTGAGTCAAGAACTGACATCACTGCACTCAGGACATTCCCATACGTGCTCAGTCCCCTCGTTCAACAGCCAGCGAAGAGTCATACTACTAATCGTTCCAACCGCTATCTGATTAAATTTTCTCCTGGTCTTCCCTCTCAGTTTTGAGATTCTTCCAGAACCCCTACCGATCCCCCTCAATCTCATTCTTTCTTCTTCTTCTTCTTCTTCTGCGTTCATCCGGATTTTTTTTTCCGGATGTGACTGCGTTGTGCCTGTTTACAGCAGAGCTGCGTTCTTGCGCCGTTAGGCCGACACATCCGACTTCTGCGGGCATTTGTTGACCGGGTTAACCTTCCCGGGGGTTTCTTAGGACGTTTGAATCTCACTGTTGTGGTGTTATCCCCCATCCTAGCTGGCCCATATAGAACAGCCAAAGACATCCTGGTCAACCCTCAAGGGAAGGCAGGGGCAGACCATGGGCATTCCCCGCCATCCAAGGAGGCTTCCATACTTGCAGAGCCATCACACAGCGCTCTGGTACTGGGCTCACCCAAGGAATCGTCACGTCCTGCAATGGCTGCTTAGCCTCACTTCCGTATATTGGGCCTTCCGTTCTCCGGAAACCAGAAGAATGCAGTCTGCAGATGACATCCACACAGTGAGCTTTCGATTCAGACTTTCCACATAATGGATTTGCTATCCAAGCAATATTCCATTTCGTGCCGCTTGGACACTTTTTCCACCTTTTATGACGCCCACACAGTGAACTTTCGATTCGGACTTTTCACGTAATGGATTTGCTATCCAAACAATATTCCATTTCGTTTCACTAGGACACTTTTTCCACCTTTTATGAAGCCCACACAGTGAGCTTTTGATTCGGACTTTCCACGTAATGGATTTGCTATCCAAGCAATATTCCATTTCATGCATCTGGGACGCTTTTGTAACCGACATACCTGTGGTATGAAGTGTGGCAGTCTAAATACATCTTCATGCACCTTTAGATGTCAACCTGAATGTAGTTAAAGTAAGCTGTAGTCAACTTGAGCTTGTTGATATCTCCATAGAGCTTGTCCTCAAATGAAGCAGGCGTGGGCCAAAATATCTTTCTCTGTTCTGCATATATTGGGCACTCCTGCAGCAAACGTTTAGCTGTCATTTTACCAGTTCCACAATTACATTCATCGGTATCTCCTATCTTTAGTTTATTGAGCAAATGGTGTTTCAGCCTGTTATGTCCTGTGCGGAGAATGAAGATTGCTAATTGTTCTCTTCAGTCAAGTTTGTAGTATGCATCCATCCTTCTGGTGGCCTGGGTGCTCTGATTCCCATTTGGTTATATAAGTGCTTTTTATAAACCTTTTTGCCTCACTCTAGGTTATGTCTATGTCAGGCTGTGGTAATCGTCCACCCTCTTTTGCTAGTCCGTCAGCCTCTTCATTTCCAGGTATACTGCAATGTGATGGGATCCACTGTATTACAACTTTTTTGGATTTCTGGCATAGACCATGGAGTGCTGCTCTTAGGTCAGCTAGTTCTGTGCTGGTTTTGCTCTTCAGTATTGAGACAGCTGACTTTGCATCTGTGAAGATAGCTATTTGCTTCTCTTTATTTTCCTCCATCAAGAGCATTTCTGCTGCAGTTTTCAAAGCCTCTACCTCCGCTTTGAAGTTTACTTGAAAATTTTCCAGTTGCCACTGACTGTGTTTTTTTTCACTCCATTTTTTAAATTAAGGAGAATTCCTCCTCATCCATTTTTAATTGAATCTTTGGCTGATCCATCTGTATATGCATGGGTCCAATTGCTGCTTGGGTAATGTTCTTTTATGTAGTTTAGGGTTATTTTTCTTCTTTCAGTTTCATTCTGAGTGTTCTTTTTCTCAATACCAGGAATGTTTTCTATCATCTTAGGCAGTTTCTGCTGTCTCCAAGCTGGGAAGTTGTGTGCATTGTAAATGGGCTTGACTGTTGATATGTTAAGTATGGGATCTGCCCTAATCTTTCGTTTTGCAGTTTCTACAAAGTTGCTACGCTTCAGTCTTCCCTTTCCAAAACCAATAAACCTGTTATACATAGGGTGGTCTGTCAATCTTCTAAACTTTTATGCTTGTTGCTGGGCTCTGCTATCTCTTCTGTCCTGCATTGGTTGTAAACAAGTGATCTTTTCTAGTTCATTAATAGACGTTGTCTTCAGGCTTCCAGTTATGATTCGCATTCCTTGATTTTGGACTCTACTTATTTTGTTAAAGTTTGACTTAGCTGCTGTTGCCCAAGCTGCAATGCCATATTCCAGTACTGACCTCACCCGTCCAATATATAGCTTCTTGAGAACTTTCTCATCTGCTCCCCACGTTGTACCAGCAAGCTTTTTCATGATTGCCATTCTCTGCCTTGCTCTTGTTCGATTTTTCTCAACCTGTGTCTTCCATGTCAGTCGACGATCAAAGGTAACTCCTAGATAGTTTGGATTTTCTTCTTGGCGCAATATTTTTCCATTCAATACCAGCTTAGGTTGCTGAGTTATATTTGAGAGGGAGAACACTGTGCATGTTGTTTTCTCCTCACTTATCTTCACTAGCCATGATTTTGACCAGTCCTCTAGCGCTAATAAGGCTTGCTGTATTCTGCTGTAAGGTGTACTAATATATTCTTCAGATGTCCACATGGCTAGGTCATCTGCAAAGGAGGATGTGTGTACTGTGGCTGGAAAATATTCCGTGATGTCATTTATATATGCTAGGTATAATGTTGGTGAAAGAACTCCTCCTTGGGGGACACCCTGCTCCAACAGCATCATTTTGCTTGTTTGCTCTTGTACTTTTGTCCTGGCAGTTCTGTTCTCAAGGTAGTGGCTGATCCATTTATACATTTTCCCACAAACATGCATTTTTTGCAGTTTTACTTTCAGTCCTTCCTTCCATACTTTATCAAATGCTTTTTCTAAATCTATCCAGACTGCTAGTGTGTGCTTTTTCTCTTGGAAGCATCCTCTATTTCCTGAGCTATATAGGTTATTTGATCTTCAGTGGATCTTTACTTTCTGAATCCTGCTTGGTGTGGTGTTAAGAGTTTGTTTTCTTCCAGATGGCATGTTAGCCTGCCATTGATAATGCGTTCCATTAATTTTCCTACACAGCTAAGTAGACTGATAGGTCGATAGCCATTTGGTTCTTCCATGTCTTTTCCTTTCTTTGGGACTGGTATTAGTATAGCTTCCTTCCATGCCTGTGGGACTATTCCTCTCTTCCAGCTGTTATTTAGGACTGCTAGTAGTTTCTTCTTTGCCTTGGTGCCTAGTCCTATTAGCATTTCATTTGTGATTCCATCCTTTCCTGGTGATTTCTTCTTTTTTAGGGTATCACACGTTTTCTTGATGATAATATCAAGGTTCTTGATGATCTTTGCTTGATATTATCGTGTGATGGTCGTTGTCTAGGTAACGATACTCAGGGGGTGTCAATGGAGATATTTAACTGTCTTGCAATATAACTCACCCCTGCAGTGCATATTCACCAGTCATTAAACAAGATTCCGTTGGCGCACATAATCCTTTATTACAGAAATACGACAGACAAACGGAACATGTTTATACATCCAGAAACAATATAATCCATAGAATATAAATATCCTCCTCACAATTTAACCAGCACACATCAATGCCTTCTCACGGCCTGCTTCTTATCAACTCCACAAGACAGGTAATCCAGCTACTATCCACGGCTGGATCTCCCACAATACAACCCACACATTGGGTTGGAGCCACTGCTCAACTATGCAACCCACTCTGGGTTTTGGCCCTCACTCCCTATAGAACCCACTCTGGTTCAGGCCAGTCTTCACAACTAGCAGAACAACACCACACGGAGATCTCTCTTAAACGACCTGACCCGCAGTCGGTCTCTTCTCTCACTGACTTTCCAGTCTCCTGACTTCACACAACACACAACTGTCTTTCGCCCCATCCCCCTAGGGGTTTTTTTCCCTCTACCCTCACTATTTTATTTCTCAGGACTGGCTGTCTTCTCATAGCCAGGTCAGTCACTTTACTGTCTCCCACTCTCATCTCCATTCTTCCTCATGCCCGGTCACTCAACTCAATGTCAATGACCCAGGCTTATGTCATCACCCCCCTCTTAAAAGAAAACTTCGTTTTCAAATATTGGGAGACTAAAACTTACTAAACATGTGACCCAGACATATAGCCTGGGTAGCCCTAAGTATGGCTGCACCTTACTCTAGCTACCACACTACATAATACATCAAATGCTCATAGTACACTCCCATATTCCCCACACATAAATACAAACAACCATCTTTCTATCTTGTGTACCAATGCATGAACTAATACATCACATAATAATAATACATCATAGAAAAGCATTATACCTATGTACCCACAGGTCTCTTACTACTTCACGACCCCACAATACTATTTGTGTACCGACCCTATATCCGGTGGTTCTGTTCTTGCATTAAACCTCCTCTGATTCCTGTCGATGCTGTGTCTACCTTTCATGTACCCATGACTCATGGTACCTCTACAGTTACAACATCTGTTTGATATCCCTAGCCCTGGGTCAGTAATGTCGCGAACACTCTTTTGACCTGACTCAACTTTCCTATCTGCATATTGCACCGTTACACTTGAGTCTCTGTTTAGTCTGAACTCTTTATTCAATCTTGGCCCATATACCTGGCACCTTGCTTTCTGCTGCATACGCCTTATGCCTATGTGCCCTGCACATGCACTATCCTGAGCTGTTCTAGTATATCGGTCTCTGTGTGTTAAAGGTACTGCTCCTTGCCCACGTGCAGTTCCACTATCTGAAAAGCGGCGAGTGAGAACATTGTTCTTCCTCTCGAAGCACCATCTACCTTTCCTTGACTGCCTATGTTCTACTCTCCTACACCCTTGGAACATTTGTTCAGAGTAGTATCTTGTCTCTGGGAGCCACTAGCACTATATTTGGGATCCATTCTCATCTGCTCAGCTGTACTATCCTTGTCCTGAGTTCCTGTGTCTACTTCAAGTGCCTCTTCTACCTCAGCTATACTGCTCTAATTTCGGTTCTCTTGTGGTAACTACCTCATTACTGCTTACACTATATTTTCGGTCCCAATAACTCTACTTCCTCTTCTGTACAATCTTTAACTCCTATAACATTTCCTATGATCAAATCAGCCACTGGTGAGTCCAAAACACACGCTGTCACTCTTCCAGTGATATATGGTGTTTTTACTGTTATTATGGCTACTGGGTAGAACTCTACTGTGCCGTTGAATGTTATGCATCTAATCTTTTTCCCTGTATAATCCGAGGGATCTATTAAACTTCTCCTCACTCCGATAGACGTACATCCGGAATCCCTAATTGTTAACGCTGGTCTATCATTGACGAATCCCTGATGCAACTTCAGACTTCCTCCTTCATGGACTGCTGATCCTGCTTTCACTGTATGACCACATATTAGGACTGGCTGACTGTCTTTTTCAAAAAGAGGTTTGCACCCACTACAATCTTCATTGTTCAGCGTCTCAATTACTTGCGCTGCATTTGAGTGCTCTGTTTCTCTCATCCTACATTGATGGCTGATATGCCCCTTCTTTCCACATTTGAAACAAGTAATCTCCCTTTTAGTGTTGTTCGTTGGTCCATCTGATGGTTGTGCATCACACTCTGCTGCCTTGTGTCTCCAGCTCCCACAATTCCAACATCCGGCATAATTTGGACGTTTCTGGAAGTTCCCTCTTCTATATGGGTACCGTCCTACTCTACCAACATTGTTTCCTCGGAAACCATTATCTTGAAGTTCTTGCTGCTCACCTTTCTGTGCTGAATCCACACTTTTCGCCCTTGGTCTGATGACTGGATTCTGGTCCTGTTTAGTGTACGCTGCACAGACTATTTCCTCACTCATTAGTTTCCCAATAGATACGTTAGGATGTGCAGTCATGTAGTTTTGCCCTAACTGAGACATTGTGTCTATGTCCTTTGGCTTCCGTTCCTCAAAGAACGCCACTAAATTAGAATTGCATGCAGATACTACCTTGTCTCTTAACATTAGATCTACTAATTTATTAAAATCTTTCCCTACTTCTGCAAGCTCCATCCATTTGTTAAATGTATTCTTTACATGTGTTAACAAAATCTGTGAAATCTTGATTTGTCTCTGGCCCTAACTGTCTAAACTTTGTCCTATATCCATGCTCAGTTAGTTGGAACTTTGTCAGCAAACGTTGACGTAAGATAGTGTAGTTGTTTCTTTCTTCTACAGGTAAATTGAACATGGTGTCTAGTGCCTTACCCGTAAGAAACTCGCCAAGTCTCATCGCATACTCCTTCTCTGGAATACCTACCGCTTTGGCTGATGCCTCGAACCTGGCCAAATAATTTTCAAGTTGGTCCCGGTCTGTAAAATATGGCAGTTTTAATCTCTGTGACGACTGCGAAGGTCTTCTACTTTCCTCACTTTGACCCTTCGATGCAAATTCTAACTTTTTAATAGCAATTTCCGCTTCCATCTTAATCTTCTCTTTCTCGATTTCCACCGCATTTGTTTGTTTTAACTTTTCAAGTTCCAGTTGTGTCTCTTCCTGTAGACGCTTGTTTTCCATTTCAGCTAACTTTACTTCCTGTAGACGTTTGTTTTCCATTTCAGCTAGTTTTACTTGTGTCTCTTCCTGTAGACGCTTGTTTTCCATTTCAGCTAACTTTACTTCCTGTAGACGTTTGTTTTCCATTTCAGCTAGTTTTACTTGTGTCTCTTCCTGTAGACGCTTTGCCTCGCGTTCATTATGCCTCTCCTCTCTTTCCGTCTGTTTTTGTTCTTTTGCTTCTGCATACTCCTGTAGCTCTTTACCTTTCAGGCCTATTCGTTCACCTGCTTCAATATATTCCATTAAAGTAGGCATCTTGTACTTGTAGACACGTTGCTGTCAATCAGCCAACTATAAATGTGACGACTCTGCTACTAGTCTTTGTGTCACTTCCCTAAGTACACCAGCACTCCCTGTGTCCGTAAATTCGTAGTGCTAAAATATCACTCTGTACTCACCCAGTCACTCTATAAGCACTAGGTAGTGAGGTAGGGAAGTATCACCTATACTCCCTTATATCTATATATCTATGACCACAAGTTCATGAAGTCCCTGGAAATATTGTTAAACATACATATAAATACATATACAAAACGAATGAATGATAACACTAAATGTTGTCTATAAAAACGTTAGACTCACAAGCCAAGTACACGGAGACGGTGATCACACAGAAATAAACCACAGTAACAACCACAAGCTTGTGTAGGGACACCCACAGTGCGCGTAAAATATAAACTGACTCAGATACCACTAGATAGTAGACACGACAAAAGTTCACAATAATAACATATATCCGAACACAGCAAATATCATATGCAAATATTATGAAAAGAAAGAGAAACAAAACCAATTTATAGCATCAACATATACACAAATCTGACGTCAGACAACTCGGCTCTAGATATTGGTTAAGACTATTCCAATGCCACTGCACGATCCGTTAACTCATTAACGTTTTCCTTACAAAAATATCGTAAGCACCAGAAAGAAAATAAATTTTTGTGCTGTATCCCGACTCTCGAGAAACACCCCAAAATCCCCTACACCTGACAAACACCGGACCACATACAAGTAATAGCTTAACAACCGAAAACAATATTTATAAGACAATGAGCAGCAAACAGAATGTACAACTTCGTTGGCCGACAAATATGTGCCTATTAATGATAATCCGTCGCCACAAGTTCGGTTTTTTTAAAGAATTTTTCACAATATGTTGGGAATGTATATTGGTAAATGTTCCGAAATGTCTACGATATTCCACATTTGTTGCGTGGTGACTTAATTTACGTGGTGATCACAAGTTCAAACCGTCGAAAAAAATTGAAGATGATGATTGATTATCCACAATGTTCTGTCTCGACCCAGTCCGTCACGTTATTGTACTTTCCTTGGACGTGGTCTAATAATCCAAAAGTCTTTTCTACCTTCGTTGCGAAGATGGCGCTTTGCTGTATCATAAATGTTATAGATTTCCCTAACAGAAAAGACCAAAATAATGGCAGTAAATGATCAACGCTTTCACTCTGTACCGTCAGTTCTTTTTGGCAACTGTATGCAACTATGTTCGCGGAGCCGACACGTCATCATTCGTTGTCAAAATGTTTGCTGATTATAAAGTAATGAACACAAAGGGCTTTTAACAAAGACGAACAATCAAGTCTGGTTTCACACAAAACGCCTTGTTTTGTTCATTCACAATGAGTCATCTTGACCACCATAGGTCGTGGAAATTCCCGAGTATCTTTCCTCCTTCCACCCCCAACTCACAATGTCACCTCAATTTCTCTTTATCACTCTCAGTGAAAAATTCCTCCGTAAAACAGTTTTCACACAAACTTGACAGCCCCACCCGACTGCTATTTTAACTCCGTGGAAAGTCACACTTAATCTGTCTGTAAAATGCCCGGAACTTTTCCGCCATACACAAACACTTTCCACTTCTGCCCCCGCACCTGTGGTAGGGTTAACGTTAATACCCCTTTCCAGCTGTCCTCGTAAACAGCGCTGACCCTCTCTCAACCCGGCCTATTAACTGCGTCGACAAATCTTGACCAGTCAACTTGCGACACCACAGTGCGCTTGCCTTCGGACACACACACACAAAATTCTCCCCACACACAGGATGTTGCGACGAAATTGCTCGCTGTCTTCAATCTTTGGTTCAATCCTGTCAAACACACACACACTAGGACTGACCGCACTTGTTGCAAACACCGTTATGTCCCTGCGACATTTCCTCTGTGCTGTCCGTGACCAAACACCCCTGCTACTGCAATCGACTTTCCCGGGTCGATTTGTGCTGCGTTAATTCTTCTGGCGTCCCGCCTCGTCTGTTTCCGTGTGCTGACCCTCGTTAATTTACCTGTAGTGTGACCTGTCTGCTAGCTTGATCATTAACTCTCGTCTGTCTGTGTGAATTATCTGGCGCACACACTGAAGAGTTCACATTAATTTCTTGGAGCAGTACTGTCTAAATTGATGGAACTAAGTCACAGATAATAACTCCTCTCTTTCAGCGAAGAGCCCACAGATATCTCAATATTGCACGGTGTTCCTTGACCGAATGCAGCTGTCAGAAACTCTTTACTAAGCGACGAGCTCCCAGTTATGCTCTCAATCTTGCACGGACGTAGCCTCCAGTTATCACACGTTTTCTTTATAATCAGTCCAATGTTCTTGATGATCTTTGCTTGATATTATCGTGTGATGGTCGTTGTCTAGGTAACGATACTCAGGGGGTGTCAATGGAGATATTTAACTGTCTTGCAATATAACTCACCCCTGCAGTGCATATTCACCAGTCATTAAACAAGATTCCGTTGGCGCACATAATCCTTTATTACAAAAATACAACAGACAAACGGAACATGTTTATACATCCAGAAACAATATAATCCATAGAATATAAATATCCTCCTCACAATTTAACCAGCACACATCAATGCCTTCTCACGGCCTGCTTCTTATCAACTCCACAAGACAGGTAATCCAGCTACTATCCACGGCTGGATCTCCCACAATACAACCCACACATTGGGTTGGAGCCACTGCTCAACTATGCAACCCACTCTGGGTTTTGGCCCTCACTCCCTATAGAACCCACTCTGGTTCAGGCCTGTCTTCACAACTAGCAGAACAACACCACACGGAGATCTCTCTTAAACGACCTGACCCGCAGTCGGTCTCTTCTCTCACTGACTTTCCAGTCTCCTGACTTCACACAACACACAACTGTCTTTCGCCCCATCCCCCTAGGGGTTTTTTCCCTCTACCCTCACTATTTTATTTCTCCGGACTGGCTGTCTTCTCATAGCCAGGTCAGTCACTTTACTGTCTCCCACTCTCATCTCCATTCTTCCTCATGCCCGGTCACTCAACTCAATGTCAATGACCCAGGCTTATGTCAAGGGTATTCATTGCCTGCTCAATTTCTTCCATTGTTAGATTTGCCATCACTGCTGCTGTCTCTGTATTTCTATGATGTATCTGTTTGTCTTTGATTGCTTTCTTCTGTTCGGTTGTAATATCAATGTGGTTTGCATTTGCATAGTGTTCCATTAGTGCATTTGCAGCCTTTTTTCCTGTAAGCAAGGCATTTCCTTGTTTAATTTTATTTGTTTGTTTCTAGGTCCTTCATTGTTCATGGCTTTCACTAGTTTCCATAGTTTGTTTCCATCCCTGTCAAAGTTCAGGTTTTCTGTTTTTTCCCTCCAGCAATCTCTTGTTGTTTGATTTACTGTTCTTTTATATTTTGCTGAGATGGCTTTGAGAGAGATGTTCGCTTCAGTTGTTTGTTCTCTCTCTGTTGTCTTCCTGGCATCTTCAACTTTGTCCTCCAAACTTTGTAGTTCTTCAGTCCAGTATGGTTTGTAATTTTTCCTCGCTCCTCTTGGAATAGACTCAGTGGCTGCCTGTATTATCGCTCTGTTTAGACTTTCCACCATTTGCTTCATGTTGCCATATCGTGTATTTATGTTTTCACAATATTTGTCTGTTAGTATGGAAAATCTGTCCCAATCTGCTCGTTTGTAATTCCAGCGGGGCAAGGGCTTTTGTTCCTGTGGAACATACTCCATATTCATTACAAGCTTGATTGGTCTGTGGTCACTACCTGCTAATTGGTCCAGCACATGGCGATCGATTTTGTGGAGGATGTCTCCTGTGCAGAAAGCTAAGTCTGGAGTAGAAGTGGTAAGCCATCTTCTGGAGTAGAAGCTCGATGTGTCATCCGCTTTGTTGAGTAGATGGAGATTTGAGTCTATTTCCCAGTCCTCCACTTCATCTCCTCTTTTGTCAGTATCTGGGTATCCCCATCTTTCTGACCGGCTATTAAAGTCTCCGACAATAATGCAGTTTGTGTCAGTTATTTTCATGTTTGAGAGTGTAAGGTCCTTATCTGCTGGGCTATACAGATTGTAAATTCTTATTTTTACATCCTTTATCATTATATCACCACCTATAATTTCCGTTTGGTTGTCAGAGATCACAGATACTTCGCTGCAAGGTATTGTATTTCGTGTAAGTATTAGAACTCCTCCTTTGTGTCCTTCGCGGTCGAAACGTGTGGCCTTATATCCTCTGACTTAGAATTTGCGATTGGCGTTGAGGTGTGTCTCTTGAATGCATGCCACATCTATTCTATCTTTATGAAGACGCTGTGTTAGGGAGACTTTCTTGTTGTAAACTCCTTCGGCATTCCACTGTAGTATATTGAGTGTCCGGGGTATTTGGTCAATAGCTCTTAACCTACTCCTCTGTGCCTTGACTCCACAGCACAGGGGAAGGTGACCACCAGTAGTCATGGGTGGACCCCCTCGAGGCAGGGGGACGGCACTATCACCGCCTGGTGGGACTTCGCGTGATTAGCACCATAATGATTAATTTTAATTTGTGACATCATGATCTCATTCTTTCCACATATGGGTTCTCAATCTGTTCCTCCGCCTTCTCCACCTGGTCCCACAAACGCACGACCACCTTCCCCTTGTCCATAGGCAAGATACCGCCAAGAGATGTATTTCCTGCTAGCCTATCAGCCTGTTTATTCCCCCGTACACCCGCATGGCCAGGGCAAAATATCCATACAATTCTCACAATCTGTGACCTCTGAAGCGACGAGAGCCATTCCACACGAAACATTCCCTTCTCCACCTTGCTAAGCATATTCTTTGAATCCGTAATGAACACAACGTATGTTGCAGTAGTCTTCTCTAGCCCCGGAATGCCGCTGTTACTGCCTCCACCTCCATTCTCATGCTGGAGGTCGTAGTCTCATATGCCAGGCTCTCCTTTTTCAAGACTCGCCCATTAGCCTTTGCAATAAAGCCCCAGCCACTACGTCTGTTTCTCACCACTTAACCCATCGGTGTAGATGACTATGTCACCTTGATGTGTGTTGCTCTGGATCAGCTGTTACACTTCAAACTCAGTGCGGCCCGCTGTCCATTCTCTGCACTCACGACCCAGTGTTATTAATACATTGTGCCAGTCCGTCATGTCATCCGGAACTTCAACCCACTCTCTTTCACGATTGATGGTCTCTAGATCACACACCTGACGTATAGAAAGTTCTGCCTGTGCCATCCAGGACCTGCCTCGTCTTAGTCTATGACCCTTTACCGCGGACACACACAAACACAAACACAGACACATACAGACAAACACAAACACTGATAGACACACACAAACATACGCATACCTAGACAAACACACACAGACAAACACACACACTCACACACACACAACTCTATATGTCACTGTAAGAGACTCGCTGGTTGAGCAATAAGATAGAACTTTAAATAAAACAGCTGCAATTTGACATTGTTTCCTTATTTTAATATACACACGAAGACCACAAAAAACATGGCACTACAAATGTCGAGGCAGCGAAAAGACAAATGACTGATGTTCAGCTTTCTGTAATGGCTACATTTATTTGTCAACGTTAGCTGGCCTGTCTTCCTGCTGTATGTCTGGCCTTGGTGAAGGTCAAACTGGCAAGATGTCCGTTTCTCGCTCAGACGTTGCATCTCGAGTTGTGCGGATGTTAATCTCCAACTTATTTATGGCGTTGAAAGGCACGCAGGAAGTGTTTAACTCATTATTCACAGAAAAGCTCTCTGCAGACGCTCCGGGTGGCCAATAGCCACAATGAAATTAAGCTTGGGTGAATAACTTGCTTATGTAAATCACCGAACACGACTCCTCACTTCTCTCTGTCGAGTGATAATTTAATGAAGTGATGTTTCGTATACTATTATTATTTCATCTCATCCACCTACAATAGATACGCGTGTCCATATCATGGCAGCTCTTCAATTCCGATAAACAGCATTCATGTGTATTTTAATTATTGTTCTCATGGTGTGGTATCGGTGTTTGTTGAGTACTGACGAATGCTTTAGTCGCAATTTCCACTTTGTCACTTGTGATTCTGTTCTAGTTAAGCTTATCGATTCTACTTCTCACGTGTGCTGATTCAGTCACAGAATTATTATTTGATGTCAGTTGTCGAAGCTTTACACAAACATCTTTCCCTGCCTGCATCTGCCTGGCATACCTAGTATGTTCACACACAAGGTTAATTTCTTAATTCGGTCTTTTCTGTTAGTTTGCTCCATAAATGGCCATGTTCTTTTCCTAACGGTTTTGATGTGCGGTCTTGTACCCCCTGTATCCATGAATACCTCAGCGTGTGTTTTCCTCTCCTATGTGGGAGAAATGTGCATTTCAGAAAATGAGCGACAGGCTTCCATTCAACAATCAAAAAATAAAGAGCATCTGTTGGATGTTTCTCCCCAGGACATGCTGGTGTGGTGGGGAACGAGCAGGCGGACAGGTTGGCTGGGTCTGTACCACTTGGTAGGGTATTGGTGCACAATACGGTAGATGTGGTCGGGGACATTTGTGTATAGTGCAGAATAACAGGCTGATCATCACGGCTTGGAGATAATGATGCTGCGGGTAGTGACCAGAGAATCTGGCCGACACTCCACCCACCGAGGAAAGACCAGACTGACACATAATCAGATTGCTACTGGTACTATTAGTATTGGGACTCTTCGCTGGCTGTTGCAGATTAGGGCGGAGCACGTATGAAGGTGTCCTGGCTTCTGTCATGTCGGTTCTGAACCCAACTCAGAAATTGAAAAGTATATTATGCTGTGAGTCACGGTCATTGAATGCCGGAAAGACGGAGGTGAAATGTTATATGGAACATGGTCTGCTGTCTGCTAGTAGATCCTGGAACATGAACCAACAGATTTTGGAGGCAACAGGGATGTGGTTTCTGGGACGTGTCTTGCGAGTATCTTAGACTGCCAGGGTAGCTTAAGAAGAGTGCCTGGAAAAGGCTAATGAAATCAGAACATTATTTACACATAAAAGGCGATCAACGGCGTTCGTTAGTGATGTAATGAGAAGAGAGGTATAGGAAAACATCGCGACGACTGGGAATATCAGCGGCAGAAGCGGCAGGGATATCCCGAGAGAAATGATGCTGGGTGGACTGCGACTGTGGCATGGAGGATTATCATCAACATAATTGATCCAGAACACTAGGGACTGAGATCTATAGAGATGCAGCAACATCTACGCCAGTTGGCAGGGCACATGACTATGACAATGGAACTAATTCCACGGAAACTATTTGCATCATTCCGTCAGTATTACTGCACAGAACGCCATGACTCAGATATACTGTACAGCTTGCGATAGGCAATTTCTCATCACACTAAACAAGGTGTTAAACAATGTTGTGTACTACCAGACGATCTGGTCTATGTGTCATCATCATTATGTGTCAAGTTATTAGTCGTGAATGGTCATGTTTCTCCACCTCACACTATCGCCAGAGTCGTCGATCCGCTCCGTATTCTTGTCTCGGCCATACCACGCTACCAAGCCATCCAGATATTTACATCTCTGCCTTTCCCTTGTTCTTTTCCGCTCAATATTGCCAGTTGTCACCAAGTTTTCTAATTTACTTCTTCCAGTCTCGTGTTGACTGTCTACGTCTAATTTCTCTAAACAGTTTACGGTTCCTATTTGCTTCTTGTAGAACTTGCTCATTGGTTTTTCTGTCTGCCCATGGTATTCTTTACATTTTCCTCAGAAACCACATCTTTACTGTCATTAAATGTGTGTTTAGCTTGTCTTCTCATTGTCCACGTTTTACATCCATACAATAGTATAGGCTCTTTGTAGCACTACAACAGTCTGTTTCTCGTTGCAATTGACATCTTTTTATTGGTCAGTATGTTTTCCATCTAGCAAAAGGCTACCTGTGCCATAGCGATTCTAGTTTTAATCTCTTCAAGACATCTCCCATAAAATATTCAATTTGTACCTCGAAATAATAGTGAGATAAATACAAGACACGCCAGGAATATCAGTTGGTGAGCTTAATGTAAACAACCTGCATCAGCCGGATGACATGGTTTTGGTGGTTGAAAAGGAAACGCAGTTACAGGAAATGATAGATATAGCTGCAACAGAAAGTCAACACAAAGGAGCTACTCTGACGTAAAACAAAAACAGAAGTAATAGTTATTACAAAGAAAAAGTGCATGGAAAAAATCTGCACAAAACAATGTATGTAATTATTTGAGTACTTTAATAACAACAGATAAAAGATGATTTAAATAAGTTAAATGTATAATAGCCAAGCTGGCAGCATTTCACAAGATGGATAATTATTTAATATTCTCTGCAATTTGTTTTGCCCTCGCTTACTTTGAACTCAAGCGTAGTCCATACGCACTACTTCTAGTAGTGCTAGACTGAATTTTGCGTGTGGATTAGCTTTCCCTATTAACAGTGTCCTTCGCCATCAAGCGAAGCCACTCCGACTTCAGAGGCACTTGTAATTTACGTCCCCAAGTCAAAGACGAGAGGTCAACATTTTAGTCCAACTGTCCTGTGTAGAGGTTGAATACCTTACCTTGGCATCAGCACATCGGATGTTTAAGAACTCGCGTTCTTATCCATTCGGACATGCTGACCTACTTCTCTGCAATTTATCTTTGTCAATCAAGGTAAGAAAAAAGAGTCTTCAGGGCTATTTTGAGTCAATACTTATGTATAGCCGGTCTCCGTGGCGAAGTTGTTACGGACGCAGTTTGTGATCCCTATACCAGCGTTCGAAACACAGCTGCGCGCTATTATGCAGCAGACCGCGTTGCGCTGTGTTTTTTTTTACGAAATCGTATGGGTACCAACCGTTCAAAAAGAAATGGCAAACTACTGAACGTAAACTTGCCAAAACATCAACAACAGCAGTAAAGAAGAATGCAAGAATATGCAACTAACTTTAACTTATGTATAGAAGCGAATCGTGGACAATTAGCTTGACAAGTCAGGAATTATGTGAAGAGTGCGGATGTGTGGTTTTTATAAAAGAAAGTTGAGAAACCCGTGGATGGATAGAAAGAGCAATGAAGATATCTTGAAAGATGTTAACTAGCAAAGAGAACTGGTTACTCGCATCAGAAAAAGACAGCTGACATTCTTAGGGTATGTTATGAGAACGGGAAACCTGGAGTATGTCGTCACAATGGGCAAGTTGGAGGGGAAGTGAGACAGGGGAAAACAGAGAGAAGGTGCTGGAAAGTTTGACATTATGGCATGGAGGATCATCATTATCAGAAATGATTGGCAGCACGCAAGACAGAGGACTGTGGACAGAGCAGCAGTTGCCTCTTATACATCGCTACGTCTCATCAGCGTTTTAGTCACACATCGTAATGACACTGTCAGTGCAGGTTGCGTCAGTTTTGATATTGGATTGTATCACTTGATACGTTCCCTACTAGAATCCCCGCCCCAACATTTGTATACTTCATCTACCACTCCAACAGTTCATACTTGAATCCCCACTCCAACATATTATACTTCATCCCCGCCTCCAACAGTTTCCTACTCGAATCCCCACCCCAACATATGTATACTTCATCCCTCACTCCAACAGTTCATCCTTGGGTCTCCAATCAAACATTTTTAAACTTCAACCCCCACTACAACAGTACTATACTTAATTTATCACTCTAACAGTTCCATACTCAATTCCCCACTCTAGCAGTTGCATACGCGATTCCCCACTATAGCAGGTGCATACGCGATTCCCCACTCTAGCAGTTCCATACTCGATTTCCCACTCTAGCAGTTCCATACTCGATTACCCATTCTGGCAGTTCCATACTTGATTCCCCACTCTATCAGTTGCTAATTGGATTCTTCACTCCAACGGCTGTAATAAATCCACACACATAAAATTGCCCAAATTCATCAGTTGTTCGATATCTTTTGAACAGTTGTCATATCATTGATAGTATGTCTTCTTGTGCATTTTGGGATCAGCATTCACCTGAATGTGTTCAACGCATTGTTATCATGAAGCGCTGTCTCAATGCGCTTCCTGTGGTGTTTAACACACAACTTTTTTTTTTCGCCCGTGTGTTGCCGGGGCCCATATGGGGGAGCAAAGAATTGTAACACTGTTGCCTACCATGCACGTCGTAAGAGGCGACTAAGGAGGCTATGGTTCCGTCGCCCTGCTACTGAGTGAGTGCGTGGTGCGACACTGTGAGCTGTGAATTTCGCGTGGAATGCTTTTACATCTGTCCGCGGTTTTTCGCGTGAACTGCATGTTCGGAACGATGACGGCCGGCTGTTGCTGGATTGACTGGTTTGCCTTTTCGGTTCACGAGTGCATTTTTCAGGAGACTCCTGGGAGTCGTCGCTGTAGCTACGGAGTTCGTGCTTTGTGCGGCGCTTTCGGTGGGTCGCCCTGCAGAAAGAGACCAAGCCATATGGGATAAAACCCCGGTCAATGAAGTCTTTCTGGTGACTGCCGTTTTCATCGACGATGAACTGTATTTTTCGTGGAGGACTTTTGTGTTGGCATTCTGGCGGCGGAATTATGCACAGTGTACCTGTGCGGGCTGTTGGCTTGCCGACACTCCTGTCTATTCCATTGTTCACATGGGGCAGTGAGGAGCATTTTGTGATATTCACTGGCACAGGAACGGAGCAATATGGGGACAACCCGTTGCCGTGAAGTTGGAACCGCGACTAACTAACTAACACAACTTTTTATATGTTAAGATTAGCAGAGGCAACTGCTATTCATTTGGCTAAGTCAACTTTGTGTAAACAAAAAGATATGGTGGTCATTTTAAAATTACTGTGGTGAAAAATTACAACTACTGTGGAAATAGTTGTATAGTATATTTCAGCTTAAAGGATTCATCTGTTTGCTTTAGTTTTTGTTGCGTGACGTGTGCAGTATGCACCTGGGGAGATGCAGCGAAATATGCCAGGAAATGTGATCAAGGCAGTACTGACCCAGCTGGCCAATAGAGAAGAGTCACATGGTAGTTCGATTACACAAACTGGGAGTGAAGCCTGGCCAAGCACGTTAACATCGTTTTCGGTGGCGAGTGCGGTGACATTACAACCAACTATTCATGGGAAAAGTGCGTTGAACACATTGAGGTGAATGCTGCCCCCAAAATTCGCAGGAAGACATAAAGAGCCCGCGGACGCATCAATCCATACATGAGCAACCTGTCCTGGCAGAAAAGGTATCCACAGTTCCTGTCTCCCAAGTCATCTGCCGGAAACAAAGTGCTTGTCAAGAAGATGGTGTCCTCCAGGAAGATGCTCCAGAGACAGAAGATGTTGCGGAGAGATTAAATTCTCAACATCTGTAACCTTTACACAGATAATTTGGTGCCCGCCTCGAGTGCTGGAGGTTCCGGATTCAAGCCCCGGTGAGGGACGGGATTTTGTCACGTGGACTTCTAGTAATAAAATTTCCCCGGGTCTCTGGGTAGTGAGATCAGACGCCCGTGTGTATTTTTGCGCACGCAAAAAATCCCTCGGCAGTTGAAAATCGAAAAAGAGTAACCTAACGGCGCTGCCCGGGCAAAACTTTCAGTTAAAAATCTCCCTAAGGTATTTCAGGATCCTTACCGGTGCTACGGAGTTCGTGCACTGAGGTAAGTTTTTCCGGACTTAGGCTTGAGTTAGGAGTAGAAGGGAGCACTTACGGGTTACACCTGTGTGCTATGATGTTGATCCGTCGACTAAACTAAACTAAACACAGATAATTACATTGACAGCAGTATTTAAAACCAAAACAAAAAAGAAAGAGAGATAATTTAAGATGGCTGCTGCATTATAGGGCTGAGCACTAATGGGAATACACAATGTAAGGGGATGTTGATCTTGATAACATAACATAACAATAAATGGATCAATCTATTGTTTGTGTCTTCATTCACATTCACTGCGGAAAATCAGTGTTTTAAATTTAACCTAACCCCATGACATTTGAAAACACACAAGAGTACAATCAGTCAGCCAACCAGCCAGCCAGCCAGCCAGCCAGCCTGCCTGCCTGTTAGTTAGTTAGTTAGTTAGTTAGTTCGTTGGTTGGTTGGTTGGTTAGCTAGTTAGTGGAACATCTATTCTGGTTCGGAATAAATATTATGTTTAAAGTATCTAGTTTTGAATAGAACTATCGACAGATTTTAGTTACTATCAGTAGAGTAGACATACATTCTAGAATGGCAGAGGCGGCTAAATTGAGAAATCAGTTTATGAAAACAGGGAAGCAGTACGGTCTCCAAAGCTTGGAACTGGCAAAATATGTGTCAGAAGAGTTTGAAAAACAAAAGCTGAGGATGGAAAAAGAAGACTCAGATGAAAAGCTGAGGATGGAAAAGAAACTTTCCGAGGAAAAGTTGAGAATGGAAAGAGAATTAGAAGAACAACAGCTACAGGCTGAAATAGAAAATGAGAAAGATCGCCAGGCTGAAGTAGAAAATAAAAAGATCGCCCGCATGCCCTTGAAATGAAAAGAATGTAGAGAATGGAGGAGGAGGAATTCTCCTAAATTTAAAAAATGGAGTGGAAAAAAAAACAAATTCAGTGGCAACTGGAAAGTTTTCAAGTAACTTCAAAGCGGAGGTAGAGGCTCTGAAAACTGCAGCAGAAATGCTCTTGATGGAGGAAAATAAAGAGACGCAAATAGCTATCTTCACAGATGCAAAGTCAGCTGTCTCAATACTGAAGAGCAATAACAGCACAGAAATAGCTGACATAAGAGCAGCACTCCATGGTCTATGCCAAAAATCCAAAACAGTTGTAATATAGTGGATCCCATCACATTGCAGTATACCTGGAAATGAAGAGGCTGACAGACTGGCAAAAGAGGGCAGACGACTACCACAGCCTGACATAGACATAACCTATAATGAGGCAAAGAGGTTGATAAAAAGCACTTATAGAACCAAATGGGAATCAGAGCATCCAGGTCACCAGAAGGATGATGCATATTACAAACTTGACCGAAGAGAACAAGTAGCAATCTTCAGACTCTGCACAGGACATAACAGGCTGAAATACCACTTGTTCAATAAACTAAAGATAAGAGATACCGATGAATGTAATTGTCAAACTGGAAAAATGACAGCAAAACATTTGCTGCAGGATTGCCCAATATATGCAGAACAGAGAAAGATATTTTGGCCCACACCTGCTTCATCTGAGGACAAGCTCTATGGAGATATCAACAAGCTCAAGTTGACTGCAGCTTACTTTAACTACATACAGGTTGACATTTAAAGGTGTATGAAGAAGTATTTAGACTGCCACACTTCATACCACAGGTATGTCGGTTAAAAAAGCCTCCCAGAGGCATGAAATGGAATATTGCTTGGATAGCAAATCCATTACGTGGAAAGTCCGAATCAAAAGCTCACTGTGTGGGCTTCATAAAAGGTGGAAAAAGTTTCCTAGTGGCACGAAATGGAATATTGCTCGGATAGCAAATCCATTACGCGGAAAGTCCGAATCGAAAGCTCACTGTGTGGATGTCATCTGCACACTGCATTCTTCTGGTTTCCGGAAGAACAGCCTATGGTGAGCGGAAGGCCCAATATACGGAAGTGAGGCTAAGCAGCCATGTGTAGGACGTGATGATTCCTTGGGTGAGCCCAGTACCAGAGCGCTGTGTGTTGGCTCTGCAATTATGGAAGCCTCCTTGGATGGCGAGGAATGCCCATGGTCTGCCCCTGCCTTCCCTTGAGGGCTGACCGGGATGTCTTTGGCTGTTCTATATGGGCCAGCTAGGATGGGAGATAACACCACAACAGTGAGAGTCAAACGTCCTAAGAAACCCCCGGAAAGGTTAACCCGGTCAACTAATGCCCGCAGAAGTCGGATGTGTCGGCCTAACGGCGCAAGAACGCAGCTCAGCTGTAAACAGGCACAACGCAGTCATCCGAAAAAGAAAAAAAAACGGATGAACGAAAAAGAAGAATCACTTTCTTTGCATACAGATATCTCCATGAGTGCTTCAGTCTCTTCCTGTCATCACACAAGGTGACCTCAACAAAGCGCACCAACTCGGTACACTGGTGAGGATCCAGTTGTTAGTTTTCACCAATAAATCTAGCGTTGTGACTACCGATAAACTAATTCCTGACAAATTAACATGGCTTCCCCTTGACTTTCATATATACTGTAAAGTTACATGGTTTCCCCTTGACTTCCATATATACTGTAAAGTTAGTTGCATATCCTTTACAGGACGTCACAGTCAACCCTAGAATTTTTTGGCTGTTTGGGATTTCTTGGAAAATCTATGTTCAGTAGTGTTCCCCCACTTTCTGAACGACCAGCACTCATACCATTTTATGAAAATCAGCGCAAGGTGGTCTGCTTCCAAATCGTCTGCAGCTGTATTTTAAACGCGATATGCAGGATTGTGAATTGCTTTCATAACCCCTTCACCACACCGCCGGCTGTAAAGGTAAGATAAATAAATCTATTCCTAAGCCTTCATGACATATTGGGAAAATAAATGAATCTATTCCCACGCCATCGTGACATATTGGAAAAATAAATTAATCTATTCCCATGCCATCATGACATATTGGGAAAATAAATTAATCTATTCCCGTGACATATTGGGAAAATAAATGAATCTATTCCCATGCCATCATGACATATTGGGAAAATAAATACATCTATTCCCTCGCCATCGTGATATATTGGTAAATTAAATTAATCTATTCCCATGCCATCGTGACATATTGGGAAAATAAATACATCTATTCCCACGCCATCGTGACATATTGGTAAAATAAATACATCTATTCCCATGCCATCGTGACATATTGGGAAAATAAATACATCTATTCCCACGCCATCACAACATATTGGCAAAACTACAAATTTTTGTTTCCAACTCTTGTTGATGTTTCAAGAGCAAATTAAGGGAGGGTGTTGTGAGTTGTCTTTCTTCTACAAACTTCCTGTATATAGTCACCACATGTGTGTTCATCATCATCATGTGCCATGCCGATAAGCATGGGCAGTCATGTTTCGCCTCAATAATGCCAGTTGTCACCCAAGTTCTCCAACTGATTTCTTCTCATATGTCCAAAAAGTTGTGACCATCTGTGTCTAATTTCTCTAATACGTTTACGGTTTTCATTTGTTTCTTGTAGGACTTGGTCAATGATTTTTCTGTCTGTCCGTGGTATTTTTAAAATTTTTCCAGGGTCCAAAAGGTAAGCAAACAATAACAACACTGCAACCTTCCTGGCATGTCATAAGAGGTGAACCAGCCATTAATGTGCCATTAAACTAGACATCAATGTGCCATCAAACTAGACATCAATGTGCCATCAAACTAGTTATTAATGTTCAATCAAACTAGCCATTAATGAGCCGTCAAACTAGGCATCAATATGCCATTAAATTAGCCATCAATGTGCCATCAAACTGACCATCAATACATACTGGATAGATGCTGTTAGACCTCTCTTCTCAATGTCTGCAAATCACACACAAGATGGGATGGTCAGTACTTTCCCGGATAAATCTTCGCTGCCTATATGATACATCTTCGCTGCCTATATGATAAATCTTCGCTGCCTATATGATAAATCTTCGCTGCCTATATGATAAATCTTCGCTGCCTATATGATAAATCTTCGCTGCCTATATTGCAAGACTTTTTTGGGGGGCACTCGCTTGCTTTGAACTCAAGCGTAGTCCATACACACTACTTCTAGCAGTGCCGGACTGAATTCTGCATTTTGATTAGCTTTCCCCATTAATGGTGTCCTTTGCCATCACACAAACCCACTCCGATTTCAGAGGTACTTGTAATTTATGTCTCCAAGTCAAGGATGACAGGTCAACATTTTAGTCCAACTGTCCGGTGTAGGGTTTGAACCCCTTAGCTTGGCATCAGCCCACCGGATGTTTAATAACACACGTTCTTATCCATTCGGCCATGCTGACTCCCACAAGACTGGTTTGACTCCTGGGACACCTGAGCACGCAAAGATCCCACCTGGAGATGATTTTCAATCCTGGACCTCATGACCAGCAGACAAGCTTCCATGACTTCATCACTGTGAGTGCTTCACACAAAATGCACCTATACTTAAACAAGTGAATCGGTACTCCTGCCTCGGAACAGTCATAACATCTGATGGGAGGTGCCTTGAATAGATTAGAACAAGAATCGCCATGGCAAAGGTAGCCTTTTGCAAGATGGAAAACATACTGACGAAGGAAAAAAAAAATTAAGTTGCATGTCCATCATAGGACGTAGCGGTAAACCCCCGCATTTACGCTGTTCGTGATTCCTGGGCAAATTTTACGTCCAGTAGTTTGCCATTGCTTTCTGAACGACCGGCTCCTATACCTTTTTCAAAAAAACCAGCACCGCTGTGTTTCGAACCCGGGTATACGGGCTCACAAACCGCGTTCGCAAGCCCTTAGCCACAGAGACCGGTAGACCAAGAAACAAAATGTTAATTGCAATGAGAAAAAGAGTATTAATGTATTACACAGAACCTGTACTTTTGTACGGATGTGAAGCGTGAACAATGAGCAGACAAACTAAAAATCATCTAATGGCTGTGAAAATGTGGTTTCTGAGGAAAATGCAAAGAATACCATATATAGCCAATGAGCGAGTCCTACAAGAAGCAGATAAAAATTGTAAACTGATAACAGAAAATAGATGTAAACAGTTACAATTTTTGGACATGTTATAAAGAAGAAATAAACCATTTGGTGACAACTGCAAAGATTTAGGGGAAAAGAACAAGGAGAAGACAGAGAAGTAAATATCTGGATGGCATGGCTACATGGCATGGTCAAGACAAGAACAGAGCTGATCCACGCCTCTGGTGATTGTGTGAGATTGCGAAAAATGACCGCCTACACTAATACACATGATGATGTCCAATAGTAGAAACTGTCATTGGGGAGTGCAGTGTTAGGCCTTCACATATTCTAGGCCACAGAATCAATGAAGTAGGGTGGCCAGTTGACTTTCATGCCACTTCCCATCTGTGACATTCCCCAGCAAATTTCCTGATACCCATTTTATGAGACTTTTCGAGCCCAGGGTCAGAAAGCATAATCCTGCCACAGCTGGGATTGAACCCGAAACACTGTCAATGGAAGCAAACGCACTAACCACTACGCTGCTGGAGTTCTACTATTACATAGGAGGAAAATAAACACAAGCATGAGCATGGTTAATTCTAAACCAAGCAATTCTTTGTACGAACAGACAATAAGGCCCAGTGCTTCATTTGTTTCACGCTTTTATATCAAGTAAATCATTATACGTTCATTGGTTACTTCATCTACATATCAGATGCTCTTCATACGAAAAGAAAAACTGAAAGTGGTTTAGTCATTTCAGGAGTCACAGATCAATGCATGATGTTTTGTTTGAGTCAATGTGAGCTCAAGAAAACTACAATTTAAAATGTAACTGTAATATTTATAAAATAGATATGACTGCTGCACACCCACACATACACAATCTGATACATATAACAGGAAACAATAAAGGCACAGAGACAACATTTACACTGAAAATATTACCACTCCTGAGTTTCATCAGTCATAAAGTTTAATAATGCCTATGTTTGAACTCTCTGAGCTACACCAGTGGCTCAGCAACCCTATTTAGGAACATGTCAAAATAATGTTGCAGTCACTGTACATGCGAACCTAAGTCCTTGCGATGTCACCCAGCATGCCAACCAAATTCCTTGTTATGTCACCCAGCATGCCAACCAAATTCCTTGTTATGTCACCCAGAATGCCAACCAGTCCTTGTGATGTCACCCAGCATGCCAACCAAATTCCTTGTTATGTCACCCAGAATGCCAACCAGTCCTTGTGATGTCACCCAGCATGCCAACCAGTCCTTGTGATGTTACCCAGCATGCCAGCCAAAGTCCTTGTTATGTCAGCCAGCATGCCAACCAAAGTCCTTGTGATGTCACCCAGCATGCCAACCAAATTCCTTGCGATGTCACCCAGCATGCCAGCCAAAGTCCTTGCGATGTCACCCAGCATGCCAACCAAAGTCCTTGTTATGTCACCCAGCATGCCAACCAAAGTCCTTGTTATGTCACCCAGCATGCCAACCAAAGTCCTTGTGATGTCACCCAGCATGCCAACCAAAGTCCTTGTGATGTCACCCAGCATGCCAACCAAATTCCTTGTGATGTCACCCAGCATGCCAGCCAAATTCCTTGTGATGTCACCCAGCATGCCAACCAAAGTCCTTGTGATGTCACCCAGCATGCCAACCAAAGTCCTTGTGATGTCACCCAGCATGCCAGCCAAAGTCCTTGTTATGTCACCCAGCATGCCAACCAAAGTCCTTGTGATGTCACCCAGCATGCCAACCAAATTCCTTGTTATGTCACCCAGCATGCCAACCAAAGTCCTTGTGATGTCACCCAGCATGCCAACCAAAGTCCTTGTGATGTCACCCAGCATGCCAACCAAATTCCTTGTGATGTCACCCAGCATGCCAACCAAAGTCCTTGTGATGTCACCCAGCATGCCAACCAAAGTCCTTGTGATGTCACCCAGCATGCCAACCAAATTCCTTGTGATGTCACCCAGCATGCCAACCAAAGTCCTTGTGATGTCACCCAGCATGCCAACCAAATTCCTTGCGATGTCATCCAGCATGCCAGCCAAAGTCTTTGTGATGTCACCCAGCATGCCAACCAAAGTCCTTGTGAAGTCACCCAGCATGCCAGCCAGTCCTTATGATGTCACCCAGCATGCCAACCAAAGTCCTTGTGATGTCACCCAGCATGCCAACCAAAGTCCTTGTGATGTCACCCAGCATGCAAACCAAAGTCCTTGTGATGTCACCCAGCATGCCAACCAAATTCCTTGTGATATCACACAGCATGCCAGCCAAAGTCCTTGTGATGTCACCCAGCATGCCAACCAAAGTCCTTGTTATGTCACCCAGCATGCCAACCAAAGTCCTTGTGATGTCACCCAGCATGCCAACCAAATTCCTTGTTATGTCACCCAGCATGCCAACTAAATTCCTTGCATCAGCATACCAGATGTTTAAGAACCACATTCTTATCCATTCGGCCATGCTGACCTGCATCATTTGTTATGAATAGTTTCATCATTGTCCATGTTTGGTGCCCCAAATATTTGTATATGTTGTTTGTTAACAGAACTCATGCTACTGAACTCATAGTGTTTGCACTATTCCCATCTTTGACTAGCAGTTACATGAACTGACACATCATCATTCAAAGTTGGTCGCATGTTATGAATGTAGCTTAATGTTTGTCCACTTCTGGTGTCCTAATTCTGGTGCCAATATTTCAGCTCTTGCACTGCTGCTAGCTATTACTTGTTTAGGACAATATGCTATGACAGTTCGCACAGATTGGAAGAGCCCATATAATTATACTCATGTAGTATAAGCAGTGACTTGGAATTTTAAAATATTCACATGAAATAAAATAAGTATTCATTCAAGTTAGGTCTATATAAGTGACAAAGAATTTCTAAGATGTATTCGTTCACGTGACAAATGACAAAGAATTTCTACGAAGAAAATAAGATGTATTTGTTCATGCGACAAAGAATTGCTAGGAAAATAAGAAGAATTCATTCATGTCACAAGTGAATAAGTATTTTTAAGAAGATAATAAAAAGCATGCATGTAAGACCTGCACAAGAAGAAGAAAATAACAAGCATTCATTCATGTGAGGCCTCCATAGGTGACAGAGAATTACTTAGAAGAAAATAACAAGTATTCATTCATGTGAGGCCTCTACAGGTGACAAAGAATTACTTAGAAGAAAATAATAAGCATTCATTCATGTGAGGCCACAGGTGAGAGAGAATTACTCAGAAGGTAATAACAAGTATCCATTAATGTGACAAAGAATTTCTAAGAAGAAAATAACAAGTATCCTTTCATGTGACAAAGAATTTCTAAGAAGAAAATAACAAGTATTCATTCATGTGAGTCCTCTAGAGGTGACAAAGAACTTCTAAGAAAACACATACAAATCTATTTTCTAACATGACTTTGCAGACATTTCAAAAGCTCACACAGTGTGAAATTTACCAATATATTCTTCATAACAGACAACTGATACAGAAATGGTCGTTACACAATGTTTACATCAAATTTGGAAAGAAACATAAAATGATGATCAATAAGTTCCAGATTTATTCAATACACAAACATTTACAAAAACTATCATTAAAGCTCAAAAGAATGTTTCTTTATTGTGAATTTGAATAATGAAGACAAACATTATGTGGCACAATTGACTGCCTAGTGGGCTTCACTGTATCTATTCTGATGCACACCACAGAAAGAAGTTCAACACGTAATGAAGTATAACTACCGTGTTTTGTTTTGTTAGTTTCTCTTAGAAAGAATTCTTCTTTTTTTGTGTGTATGAAATTTGTCTATAACTGCAATGCTGTCTCGAGTATGAATTTAACTGTCTTTGCTTAGTTCCTCAATGGTCCATAAAGTGAATGGATTTGGTACACCAATTAATTATACGTTGAACTAAATGTTTTTCTGTAGTAAGCACCTGGCGAGACACAGTGAAATATGCCTGGCAATAAATTGCAGTAGTATATTGTTTGTGACTGCATTACCATTAAAGTATTTTATTTACCATTAATGGTGTTTACAAGCTGCATTTTATTTACCATTACTGGCATTTACAAGCTGAATTTTAAATGCCAGCTGATGTGTAACATGCAGGCCAGGTTGTATGTTTTTTTTAATATTACATCTGATAGAACGCATTGAGGATTCTAGGTCATAATGTAACCTTGTACACATTTGAAGGTGTGTCGGGCACAAGCTGTTAGACCCAAATTGTATAGACCAATGGGGCACTCTAGGAGTGATGCGGTCAGTATCAAGATACTCCCAGGTCAATCCAAGCTAAAATGGGTATCAGGAAATGCCTTGGGAGGTGAAGACAGGTGTCATGATATCAATCACATGACCCACCCAGTGCTGCTCGGGCTATAAATAAATGTGGGTCTACCACCATCTGTCCAATGTGTTGAAAGTGTGTACAAGGCTGCTTAACTTACTGATAGCACACAAATACAGGGTGCATTTTTAATGACTGCGTGTTTGAAAATATTGCTGGTCCAAGTTTTGTATTTACCTATTATGTTGCATGAACTTTACAGAGGGTGAATACACAACTTGGACTGGCAATATTTTCAAACACTGCACAGTCATTAAAAATACACCCTATGTCTGCCGAATCAGGCGTGACGACCTTAGTTGCCAGATGTGACGAACTAGTATCATGCCAAATAAGAAAGACCTTGTCTACAGCAGGGTATAACAATATAAAATTGTAAAAAAAAAGGAATGTTAACAGAATCATTACACAGACATTACTGGACATTATTATTACACACGTCATTCCTTCACCACTCATCAGTAAAATCCATTTAAGTTGAACAGTTAATATATTGTGTATTTTAACTTGACTGCAAGACTAAGTCAAAAGCCAGACAGGAGCCCTATGTAAGGAGCTAAAGAAGAAATGTTAACTGATGCAGAACTCATGTTGTCAGCCACTCCACGCTAAGGGAGATATTGAGGAGGGATCTGGGCACTTATAAGAGTTATTAGTTCGATGTGCAGTGAGGATACACTGACGACTAGCTAACTTTAAAATACTGGTTTTACAGGATGTTGTAACCAACTCCTGCTTTTATTGGCTGACCATGATTAACTTGCCAATTTTACGTTCAGCAGCTTGCTTTCTGAGTGAGAAGTCATCATTTAAACCCAAATGTATGAAATGAATTCACTATGCCACCTTCAGCAGAGAAAGTCTAAGCGTGAGCAACTGTAGTGTGTTTAAACTAATAATCTTATAAGACATGTTGTGTTGTTCCCGACAAAGGTCATGATCAAATCATGGAAATTTAGGTCACATTTAAGGTATTTATTATAACTTTCCTTAACTATTATTATATTACTATAATTCACTTTTCCAATGATTTCTGTTCACCTGATCAGAGGTCCTTGTTAAGGTGTCTGTGTGCCTGTGCAATTGTGCACGCATTTGTTGTTTCTACACATGATCTAAACATAACCTTGTAATTTCATTTAATATGGTATCAATGCAACTTGGTTGCAAACACTGTGACAAGTAATCTTTGTGACAAAGAATTTCTAAGAAGAAAATAAGAAGCATTCATTCATGTGAGGCCTCAATAAGTCACAAAGAATTTCTAAGCAAGTATCTTTCTGTCACACTAAATCTCCATGATATCAGACCGATAAGCAGAAAATACAATGCATGTACTGATACCAACTAAACATCCTGCCTCTGCTGAGAACTGAACATGGACTACTGCCTTGGCAGTCAAGTGCACTGATCACTATGCCACTGCTGCTTTTGGAAAAAGCAGATTACTTTATCATTTTATGCACTGAAATTGTGGAAGTTAGAAGTAAAGTGTTTCAGACAGCAACAAACCTTACCACAACTGGGAATACAACCCTGGCACTTTTTTGTCACTGATATCCTCAACCAAAATGTCTATTCTTCACCACTACTGCCTTGTGGCAACAAAGCCCAGCTAAATGTGGGCAGGCAGAGTCTATAAGCCCGGGAAGGCAATATGTCTATAGATAGAGGAGTCTAGAAAAGAAATCTCAACCATAAAGTCGGAAGATGTTGGCCTAAGTGGCTTGGTACTAGAAAACGGACATCTATGCACTACAGTGGTTGCTAGGCACCACCCTGTTTGTGGCCCTTTATGGAATAGAAGCTCAGCAGAGACTGCCTGCAGAAGAAATTGAGTCTTCTGGACAGCTTCTGCATTAGTTAAATGGACCTTGTTTTACACATCTTTTAGTGTAATGGGTGTATGGGGTCTCTGTGGCGAAGTGGTCAAGCCGTTTGACTCGTGCTCCGAAGGTTGTGGGTTCGATTCCAGGCCGCGCCTTTCGGTTTGCGAGTTAAATGTTTCGGAGACTCCTGTGGGCCGTCGCTAAAAGCTATGGAGTTTGTGCTTTGTGCGACGCTTTCCGTGCTGCAGAAAGAGACTGAGCCATGTGGGATAAAACATGGTGCAATGAAGTCGACCCTGTCGACTTTTAAGCGACTTTTTTGTATGGGGGTAATCCTATTTTCATATAGACCAATCAACACTTGATGGGTGATGTAGTCAGTATAATGCCGGTCCACCTTTCCTTCCCAAGATATTTTCTGGTTGCTATTACATAACTCTTTCACACTGGGAAATCACTGTTTAGAGTCAACATTTCCTGTTGGTGGTTGCTATTACTTAACTCTTTCACAATGGGAAATCACTGTTTAGAGCCAATATTTCCTGTTGGTGGTTGCTATTACTTAACTCTTTCACAATGGGAAATCACTGTTTAGAGCCAACATTTCCTGTTGGTGATTGCTATTACTTAACTCTTTCACAATGGGAAATCACTGTTTAGAGCCAACATTTCCTGTTGGTGGTTGCTATTACTTAACTCTTTCACAATGGGAAATCACTGTTTAGAGCCAACATTTCCTGTTAGTGGTTGCTATTACTTAACTCTTTCACAATGGGAAATCTCTGTTTAGAGCCAACATTTCCAGTTAGTGGTTGCCTTTCATCATCATCAAATGTCACCTTTGTGCTGAAGGTCAGCTGCCACGAGTCTCGAACATCTTCTGTTCAGAATCCTTAAGGAACATTCATACATGCTTCTTCCAGTTCATCTCTTGATGTTGTAACTTAATGTAACTTGTCTTCCTCTTGCGCACTTCTCCTCCATATTTTCCTCCAACATATCCTTTAACACGAAGCTGTGTCTTTTTATATGGCCAAAGCGAAGCTCAGCATGGTCGAATGGATAAGGGCACTTTTTTGTAAACACGTGGTGTGCTGATGCCGAGGTAGAGGGTTCAACCTGTCAGTTGGACTAAAATGTTGACTTCTCATCCTTGACATAGAGATGTAAATTACAAGTACCTCTGAAATCAGAGTGGATTTGCCTGTTGGCAAGGAACACTGGAAATAGAGAAAGTTAATCCACACATAAAAATTAGCCCAGTGCACTGGAAGTAGTAACACATGTATGAACTAAGCTTGAGTTCAATGTAAGCACATGAAAAAAACAATATGGCCAGCGTAACTAAACATCTGCACTTGACCTCATTTGTAATGTTTTCTTCAACCCCAGATTTTGTAATACTTAATTTGTGTTCTTGACTTCTTATGCCACAACATTCTTCCTATTTGTCTACAAAAGCTTGTATTTAACTCTCATATTGCTTAGTCATTGTCTTACAAGCAAGAGGACTGACTTCATTACAAAGGGTTTGTACCCCTGTATAGCTCCATCTCTTTCTGTACCATGACCTATCGAAAGCGTCTCACAAAGTAAAACTCCACAGCTCCAGCAACAACTCTCAAGGGTCTCAGAAATAACTGCACTTTATACTAAATCTATAGTCTAAGAATGAACTTGCAACTTTCGGAGCATGAGGTATGTGGCTTGACCACAATAGCAAAGAGTAAATGTAAGAAGAAATGTAAGAAGCGGTCTCATATTATTTAAGTTGCCGGTAACTCTTTACTAAACTTTAACCTGTCCTGGTTATCATTTATAAATATTTCTTTTGCCACCAAACATTCATGTATAAAATCTGTCTTCATCTTCTTTTGCCCTTCATCTCCCACTGAGGCATAGCCCTCCCATCCTGAGCTGTCTCATGCTGTTCCACACATATCCCACCGATATTCTTCATTTCTCTACTTCCCATGTGTTTAGGTAGTCCCCTATGTTGCCTTGTGGATTTTCTAGCTATACTATTCTCGGGTGTTCTCAATACATGTCCTAACCAGCACCATTTCTTATAAAATCTGTACACCAATACATAAAATCAATAGAAATCACCGATTCAAATTCTAACCACATATGTAAACTCAAAGGGAGATAAAACTCCCACATCTTTTCAGATGTTAGACTAATTTTGAGAAGAAATGTCCACAGCAATAAACTGCACACAACTAAATTCCTGGAACTATCCTAGGCCAAACAAGATCAACTTTCATCAAAGGAACAAAGGACAATTAATTTTCCTTAATACCTGAAGGTGTATAAAATGTAAAGCAGAAAAGTTTTTTATTACACCAAATCTCTGTAGCATCAGACAGACAATAAAATGTACGTATGTATTCTCCAAAGCCACAAGAATATAACACACATACACACACAAACAAACAAACACAGATGTGGCTGACCACACACACATATCAGTAAAGAAAGATATTTGTTTATTTATTATATAATGACATTCATATAATATGTGATAAGATAATTCTTTAATTCATGAGATATTTATACAAACAAAAATGATTCATCAACCAAGAGGAGATAATGCAGCATGCAGCAGATAACCTTTGTGAAAATATGATGCATTAGCTTCCTTTAACATATCAAAACCACACTTACAGAACTAATATTCTTAGCTGCAATGTTCTAATATGAAGATTAATTATTTGCTTATATGCAGATTAATTATTATGAGCAGCCATGAGAAAAATTTATAAAAAGCAAGTTTTTTTTTCCTATCCAGCATTTCTAGCTTAACCAAAACATTTTGTCCCACTGCATTATCTCTCTCTATCTCACTCTCGGATAAATATACAAAATACCACCAGTTTTTCCTTGTAAAAAATGTAAACAGTCCTCATGTAACAAGGAATGAGTAAATGATATAATGAATCTTTCAGAGAGAGGGAGAAAGAGAGAGAAGGGAGGGAAACCTAGAGAGAGGGGAAGGGGGAGAGTGGAAAATAAAGCAGGGGGAGAGATACAGAGACAGAAGGGATGAGATGCCAGGAGGAAGGAGATGAAAGGAGGTAGGAACAAAGAGGGGAGAATGGATGGATGGATGGTAGGGAAGGGAAGGGAAGGAAGATTTTAAAATAAAATACGAGAGCAGGTAAGAAAAAATGACCCAAAAAAATACGTTCACGCTGCTGCAGTCTAGAGATTTTTTAAAAAGCAAATTACAAAAAATAATAACAAAGGCATGTACAACTGGACATGAACAAACCCTCAATATTCTGTTTAATGATACTCCTTCGCTGCACTCAATTCAGCATGAACTGGTTACATAAATATTCACACAAACATTTGCAATCTGTGACTTACACACACTTAACGCATATAATAAGCAAAGATTACATAAACGGCATACAACTCAGTACACCGTAACAAATATTTATGCACATTTTACAAAAAATTCAAATTCAAAAAAAGAAAATTATTAACGTTACTTGCATAAGTAAGCATTTTTTCCCTACTGGCGGTTTAGATTTTTTTTTTCCCTTCTCACTCACTGCATTCAAATCAAATGATAATAATATTAACAAAATTAGTTAATCTTTTTAAAATCTCCTTTGGCAGAAACTTCCTTTTTGACACTGGCAAAAATGTCTCCGTTACGGGAGCTAGGTGTAATGTCCCCGTTGACGACACCGGTTGTAACTTTTCCGTTCTGGGCACTTCCGTTTTTGACCACCCCATCAACTTTGACAGGCTTCTGTGACGGACCCGTAATGTAGGCCTTAAAGTAGAAGTTGATGAATAACAACAGGATCGACAACGTGTAAATGTAAACAGAATAGACAAATATTTTAGGGAATGGACAGTCATAAATGGCGTTGATGACTCCTTGCGTCAGGAAAATTATGAACTGGCTCTGTAGATTGTGGAAAGAAAAAAAAATACAAAACCAGATTAGTTATGGAACTAAGAATGAGGTCACACATCTTCTTATTTAACCCTTTATTCCCCCCCCCCTCCCAGTGGAGCATAGATCTTCAACCAACATGCACCAAGATGTCCTATCCTTTTCTACTTCTTCTAGCTCCCTCAATGTCTTTTCTGAATTATCCATCTTTAACTAATTCTCGTCTCGTCTGTTTTTGGGGTCTTCCTCTAATTCATTAGCCCTATTGGTTATAGACAAGGAAGTGTCCAGTTACACTGTTACCAGGTTTTCTCAATGTGTGTCCTTCACTGCATCAGCATCTATCATTCACCACTTGATTCAGTGGTATTTGTTTAGTTCTCTTCATGAGTTTCACAATGATGATTCTGTCCTGCCATCATAGTCTTTCTATGCAGGCACAAATTAATAAGTGCTTGTAGCTTCTGAGTAATTGTTTTAGGCGTTCTGATCCACATTGTTGTACCGATTTAACATTACAAGTTACATATTCTAAGTTTGATGCTAAGCATTTACATGTATATTTTTTGTTAACTCCTCTACCCATGCACCACTCCCCCCCCCCCTCCCCTTATCTTGCCTAGGCCACTCGTTTTGTTACTAGTGAGATATCCCCCATGTTTGTTTCCCCTCGCTTCCAGATCTGACTCATGGTTTGCAGTGGCTCCCAATTTGATGTGTGCACCTGAACAGTATGCTGTCCTATTCCGATGATGGATACACATCAGCTTAGTAACTTTTCTACCTCATTCATAGCTCCAGGATCCACCTTCCTGCACGTGCCTGTGGAAGCCAATCTACTGTCTTTTCTTTTGAATTCTTCTCTTCTCATTGCACGACCTAAGAATGTCTGTTTCATTCTTATAGAGTTATATTATCTTCTACTCTCATTAATCTCTTTCAGGTGATTATTTCACCTATTATAACAATCTGCTTCCAGGGTGTTTTTTCTTCTGGCTATGGTTTGGTTACGTATGTTCCTCATGTTGGACTGGTAGTATTGACATAGTTCTGTACCCAGCTACTGAGTTAAGTGTGTGGAGCCACACTGAGCTGTGGATTTCATGTACATGTGGAATGCTTTTACATCTGTCCATGGTTGTTTGTATTGTGAACTGCATCTTCAGAAAAATGGAAGATGACAGGTTGTTGAACTAGCTGGTTTTGTCTTATGGAGTGATGTGTGTGCAACTGCTGGTTTTGTAGTGATTGCCGTCGATCCATTGATGATGAATTGTGATTTTAGTGCCAGCCTGTTGTGTTGGCGGCCTTAAGCATGTATGCCTGTGTGTGCTGCTGGTTTGTCGGTACTACTGTCTGTTCCACTTTTCACTTGGGACAGTGAGGATCATTTTGTGATATTCACTGGCACAGGAACAGAGCTTTATGGAGTGACCCTTTGCCCAGAAGTTGAAGCAGCGACTGGTGAACATTAACTATGTGAAACACAATATATGCACTACTATTTAAACATGTCACAGTACTGAGGAAAGCTACAGAAAACCTGTCACACATTATAGACCAAACAGTTACTCACAATCTGCAGTGTTGTGAGGTATTTTTTCCACCATAAATATTTCCTCATGCTGGGCCCGCAGGCGGACAAGCCGTAGTAAGTGTACATGATGGCATGGACAAAACTGTTGATGAGAGGGTAGATGACATCTGGGGGGAGAATAGAAATAACAATTACAAATAACATCAATTACATTTTTGTCTTTGGGGGATTGTTTTATTTTTAAAAGGTGACTAATGAGGGGTGGTCTGACAATCATCAGCATCATCATCATCATCATCATCATAAGCACGGGTGGTGATGTTTCGTCGTCTCACACGATTACCAGAGTTGTGGATCAGCTGTGTTCTTGCCTCGACCATGCCTTGTAGCTAAGCCATCCAGATGTTTACTTCTCTGGCTTCCTCTTGTTATGCTTACAACATTCATTTGACAATGTTGTTTTTTTTCCCTATGTGAATGTGTCAGGCACTGTTGATGAACGAAAGATGAGTGATTGGAAGGGCCGAATGTAAGTCGGGCCTACGTGCCCAATTTGTTACCCTTTTAAAATAAAGTTCTTCTTCTTCTGTGTTTATCATGAGTCTTCTTTCGGATGTGATTGCGTTGTGCCTGTTTACAGTAGAGCTGCAATACTGCGCCTTTAGGCCGACACATCCGACTTCTGCGGGCGTTTGTTGACCGGGTTAACCTTCCCGGGTAAAATAAAGTTCAATAAAGTTCTATTCCCCTCAATCTTGCCAGTTTTCACTAAGTTCTCTAGTTTATTTCTTCTCAATCTTGCCAGGTGTCACTAAGTTCTCTATTTCTTCTCATAATTCTTGACACTGGCTATCTTATGATGTTGAAAAAATAAATCAGCCGACATCCTACCCACCTTGAGCTGGCCTATAAAGGGCTCGGCATGCATGGTTGTGGACCTAAACTCGACTAGGGGTCTCGAAGGCAAAATAAGAGGTTTAAAAAAAAAGTTTTAAAAGGCAAGAGGGTTTACTTCATTGCACCGGGTTTTATCCCTTGGTCTCTTTCTGCAGGGTAGCCTGCCAAAAGATTCGTACAAAGCCTGAGCTCCTTAGCTCCAGCGATGTCCCTCAAGAGTCTCTGAGAAAATTGCACTCGTGAACTGAATGAAAGACGTAGGCCGGAATTGAACCCACAACCTTCAGAATATGAGGCAGGCAGCGTAAGCTGACAATGAAATAGCTAAAACGCATGGAGGAAACATGACCAGCCTAGCGTCTAATCCAATGGTTCTCAACCTTTTTTGGCCCATGCACCCCTTCACCATTTGTTCAGAATGTCATTCCCCCTTTCGTATTTCCTCCCTATAAATTTTTCTCCCCCTACACAATATACATAAAAATGGAAGCTAAATTTAATAATACATACTAGAACAAGTCTAGAACGAAGTCTACATAAAACGTGATTTGCGGGTCTACTTACATTATAAAACAAATTTCAGAAGAGCAAGAAATACAGGACAGTAAAGTATGGAGGGAAAAACAATATAAAGTCATCGGTTCTTGTATTAATGTGATCTTGAAATAATCTTAATTTCCCCCCCCCCCCTCCTCTAGGAGGGAGGAGGAATTCCCCCACCAGTTGATAACCAATGGTCTAATCCCTGACTGTATGTGTTAGTGTGTCTAATCCCTGGCTGTATGTGCTACAGTGTCTAATCCCTGGCTGTATGTGCTACAGTGTCTAATCCCTGGCTGTATGAGCTAGTGTCTAATCCCTGGCTGTTTGTGGTAGTGTCTAATCCCTGGCTGTTTATGTGCTATTGTGTCTAATCCCTGGCTGTTTATGTGCTATTGTGTCTAATCCCTGGCTGTTTGTGGTAGTGTCTAATCCCTGGCTGTTTGTGGTAGTGTCTAATCCCTGGCTGTTTGTGCTAGTGTCTAATCCCTGGCTGTATGTGCTAGTGTCTAATCCCTGGCTGTATGTGCTAGTGTCTAATCCCTGGCTGTATGTGCTAGTGTCTAATCCCTGGCTGTATGTGCTAGTGTCTAATCCCTGACTGTATGTGTTACAGTGTCTAATCCCTGACTGTATGTGTTACAGTGTCTAATCCCTGGCTGTATGTGCTACAGTGTCTAATCCCTGGCTGTATGTGCTACAGTGTCTAATCCCTGGCTGTATGAGCCAGTGTCTAATCCCTGGCTGTTTGTGGTAGTGTCTAATCCCTGGCTGTATGTGCTAGTGTCTAATCCCTGGCTGTTTATGTGCTATTGTGTCTAATCCCTGGCTGTATGTGCTAGTGTCTAATCCCTGGCTGTTTGTGGTAGTGTCTAATCCCTGGCTGTTTATGTGCTATTGTGTCTAATCCCTGGCTGTATGTGCTAGTGTCTAATCCCTGGCTGTTTGTGGTAGTGTCTAATCCCTGGCTGTATGTGCTAGTGTCTAATCCCTGGCTGTATGTGCTAGTGTCTAATCCCTGGCTGTATGTTCCAGTGTCTAATCCCTGGCTGTATGTGCTAGTGTCTAATCCCTGGCTGTATGTGCTAGTGTCTAATCCCTGGCTGTTTGTGGTAGTGTCTAATCCCTGGCTGTTTATGTGCTATTGTGTCTAATCCCTGGCTGTATGTGCTAGAGCATCTAATCCATGACTGTATGGGCTAGAGTCTAATTCTTGCTGGATGTGCTATAGTGTCTAATTCCCTGGCTGTATGTACTAGTGTCCAATTCCTGACAGTATGTGCTAGTGTTTAATCCCTGGCTGTGTGTGCTATAGTCTCTAATACATGACTGTATGTGCTAGAGTGTCTAATCCCTTGCTGGATGTGCTGTAGTGCCTAATCCCTGACTGTATGTGCTATGCTGAATCATAACCTGAGAAATGTCATATTCACATTACAACCCAGAGAACAATGAAGGGAATGTGAACATATTCGTGCTAAAACATCATGTTCAAGTTACAACCTATAGAACAATGAAGAAAATGTGAACATAACTGATCCTACAGACATAAACATCATGTTCAAATTACAACCTATAGAACAATGAAGAAAATGTGAACATAGCTGAACCTCCAGACAGAAATGTCATGTTCAAATTGCAATCTACAGAGCCATGAAAGAATGTGTTAATGTGAACATGCCATGAAAGAATGTGTTAATGTGAACATGCCATGAAAGAATGTGTTAATGTGAACATACTTGATCCTCCAGGCAGAAACTTCACACCCAACCAGGTGAACACTGTCATTGTGGCGTGGTGGTACACATGCAGGAAGGTAATTTGGCTGTTCTTCTTTCGAAGGATGAAGAATATCTGTAGGATGAAGAATCATCATTTAGCACATGTAACATGTCATATAATCATTTCATACAATATGGATAGGGAATAAAAGGAAGAAACAGGGGGGAAAAGGAAGAAACAGGAGGAAGAGGAAGAGAAAGAGAGGAGCAGGAAGAAGAAGCAGAAGAGGAAGAAGAAGCAGAAGAGGAAGAAGAAGCAGAAGAGGAAGAAGAAGCAAACGTGGAAGAAGAAGCAGAAGAGGAAGAAGAAGCGGAGTAGAAGAAGACTCTTTTTCCCTTCTTCTTTCCGCTCACTTGAAATTAGCCTATATCTACATTTGTGATTCCTGGATTAACTGTGTTTTCTTACACAGATATGCAGACATCCAGGATTGTTTCATCTGGCTATAGAATCAGTTCAGAGCTGTATTAGGAGAAATGTTGTTATTATTATCTACAAGGGACATATATGGCAAGCCAGTGAATGTTGATTCAGTCCTCTTAACAGGCATTGCATTTTATGTTGTCTGTAAACTGCATGCATATTTACTCCAAAGACATGCAACTTTTTCTCTGCAGCTGACGAGGAGCAAACAGTAAGAGGAATGATGAAAACAAAGACATGCAAATGCATCATCATCATCATCACATGCCTTGTCAGGGGACACAGGTGATCTTGATTCCTCACAGTTCCCATTCTTTAGCAGCATATATAATCTAATGTCCTGATATTGCCAGCATCCGTGGCCCAATGCTAGAGACCGCAGTTTCACATTCCAACATACCAGGTTCAAAATTAGCCGCAGCCAACTTGGGAGCAGGTCGCTTTGCATTGATTTTCACAATGGTATCAGTGTTGGTTGTTCAGAAAGCAATGGTAAACTACTGCACATAAAACTGCCTAGTAAATCACTAACAGCTAAAAGATGATGGGGTTGATTGCGACATCCTGCAAAAGACAAGCAACTAATTTAACTGATATTTGTCCTTGCCATGAAGTAAATCTGTTCAGAATCTCCTCTTAATGTTAAATCAGTACTTGCTATATGGACCAGAAATATGGAGAAGTAAATAAATTATAAATCACAAACAAACAATCATTAATTGATGTCTGCACAGAAAAGGACTAAGATAGTATGAAAGAACCCCTAATGTAGAGCTTAAGCAGTGATCTAGACAGATTCCAGCGAATCAAGAGGTGATGGAAAGACACGGATGCTGCATAGAACACACTGAGAAAGCCTGAAAATAGTATGACTAGGAAATTTTTTTACTGGAACACACACTGAGACAATCTGAGAATAGTATAACTAGGAAATCTTTTCACTGGAACACACACTGAGACAGTCTGAGAATAGTATAATTAGGAAATCTTTTCACTGGAACACACACTGAGACAGTCTGAGCTGAGAATAGTATAACTAGGAAATCTTTTCACTGGAACACACACTGAGACAGTCTGAGCTGATTATAGTATAACTAGGAAATCTTTTCACTGGAACACACACTGAGACAGTCTGAGAATAGTATAACTAGGAAATATTTTCACTGGAACACACACTGAGACAGTCTGAGAATAGTATAACTAGGAAATATTTTCACTGGAACACACACTGAGACAGTCTGAGAATAGTATAACTAGGAAATCTTTTCACTGGAACACACACTGAGACAGTCTGAGCTGAGAATAGTATAACTAGGAAATATTTTCACTGGAACACACACTGAGACAGTCTGAGCTGAGAATAGTATAACTAGGAAATCTTTTCACTGGAACACACACTGAGACAGTCTGAGCTGAGAATAGTATAACTAGGAAATCTTTTCACTGGAACACACACTGAGACAGTCTGAGAATAGTATAACTAGGAAATCTTTTCACTGGAACACACACTGAGACAGTCTGAGCTGAGAATAGTATAACTAGGAAATCTTTTCACTGGAACACACACTGAGACAGTCTAGAATAGTATAACTAGGAAATCTTTTCACTGGAACACACACTGAGACAGTCTGAGAATAGTATAACTAGGAAATATGTTCACTGGAACACACACTGAGACAGTCTGAGAATAGTATAACTAGGAAATCTTTTCACTGGAACACACACTGAGACAGTCTGAGAATAGTATAACTAGGAAATCTTTTCACTGGAACACACACTGAGACAGTCTGAGAATAGTATAACTAGGAAATATGTTCACTGGAACACACACTGAGACAGTCTGAGCTGAGAATAGTATAACTAGGAAATCTTTTCACTGGAACACACACTGAGACAGTCTGAGCTGAGAATAGTATAACTAGGAAATCTTTTCACTGGAACACACACTGAGACAGTCTGAGAATAGTATAACTAGGAAATCTTTTCACTGGAACACACACTGAGACAGTCTGAGCTGAGAATAGTATAACTAGGAAATATGTTCACTGGAACACACACTGAGACAGTCTGAGCTGAGAATAGTTAACTAGGAAATCTTTTCACTGGAACACACACTGAGACAGTCTGAGAATAGTATAACTAGGAAATATGTTCACTGGAACACACACTGTGACAGTCTGAGAATAGTATGAATAGGAAATCTTTTCACTGGAACACACACTGAGACAGTCTGAGAATAGTATGAACAGGAAATCTTTTCACTGGAACACACACTGAGACAGTCTGAGAATAGTATAACAGGAAATCTTTTCACTGGAACACACACTGAGACAGTCTGAGAATAGTATAACTAGGAAATCTTTTCACTGGAACACACAGTGCAAACAAACCTAAAAGCACATGAAGAAGAGAACTGGAAACAGAGATGAATAATACGAGATTGTGGTTCGAGCTGCAGGAGATAAACAGGATGGCTTGGCATGAGTTGGTCAAGGACCTTCAAGCTGCAGGAGATAAACAGGATGGCTTGGCATGAGTTGGTCAAGGACCTTCAAGCTGCAGGAGATAAACAGGATGGCTTGGCATGAGTTGGTCAAGGACCTTCAAGCTGCAGGAGATAAACAGGATGGCTTGGCATGAGTTGGTCAAGGACCTTCAAGCTGCAGGAGATAAACAGGATGGCTTGGCATGAGTTGGTCAAGGACCTCAGAAACAATCAGGGATAAAAAGCAAAAGAAGATGCATCACTTAATGTATTGATATTTGTCGATATTGTGAAATAAGGCTGTCTGCAATCTTCTCTTGCCGTCTTCCCGACTCTCTTCTCCAATTAACCACACCAGTTTTTCTATTCTCATGATGTGACCAAAAATGGTTACTGTAATTATGCAGTAACCTAAACAATAAACTGAACTAATAAAAGCTGCATCAAATTGTATCCACGTCAGCATGGCAAGACTAACCACTCATTTAACATAGGTAAGTGACACAACATGAAGAAGTCTTACCGTATCTAGAAATTCTATAGGCTTTGATATAAAGAACAACCACCCAATAGTCATATACTGAAAAGAAACAAAATTAATTATAAAATATACCTATATAAAGCAAACATGTTAAATTGTTATATATTTAATTAACTTTGTATTGTTTGTTATTGCTGTGTTTGTGTACACACATGCATACTTTCTCTCTCCTTTAATTCTACCCACTCATACCCACAGTTGTCACTTGGAATAACTGGTGCCTAGTGGTTACAAATGGAGGCCTGAGCAAAACAACTTTAGAACCCTTGAATAATGTTTACCAGAGGTCAGCAAGGTCGCGAGGTTCAATGCACTCTCGCTTAACTTCCTGTGCAATGAGGCGGGGTTCAGGGTTTATTCTACACACCAGTCATTTGAACTTAAATGTTGACTTTTTGTTAATTTGAACTGAAATGTTGACTTTTTGTTCATTTGAACTTAAATGTTGACTTTTTGTTCATTTGAACTTAAATGTTGACTTTTTGTTCATTTGAACTTAAATGTTGACTTTTTGTTAATTTGAACTGAAATGTTGACTTTTTGTTCATTTGAACTTAAATGTTGACTTTTTGTTCATTTGAACTTAAATGTTGACTTTTTGTTAATTTGAACTGAAATGTTGACTTTTTGTTCATTTAAACTTAAATATTGACTTTTTGTTCATTTGAACTTAAATGTTGGCTTCTTGTACAGAAAGCCAATGGCAAAGTGTTGGAAATTACATTGCCTGAGAAATCAACTTGGGGTTGAGGTTTATCACAATGTCCTGCAAATGACATGCAACATTGTGCTTTAGGAGGGGACATAAGATGGAACTCCAGTTTGTGATCTGTCACACACTAGCACATGCGACTCCAGTTTGTGATCTGTCACATGTCAGCACATGAGACTCCAGTTTGTGATCTGTCACACGTCAGCACATGAGACTCCCATTACCAGCACATGAGACTCCCATTACCAGCACATGGGACTCCCATTTGTGATCAGTCACACACCAGCTCATGTGTCTTTGAGCAACCTGGAGCAATGTGATGTTTTCATATTACAGTTACGGATCTGTCAAACTGTATGGCATTACTCTCACACCTACACAGTGTTGTTTGATTGTATAAAAGGTTACACACATTTAATTCAACATTTATTTTCACCACTGTTTGATGTATTAAGAATGATGTTACCATAGACCTCAGCTAGCCATCAGTTAAATGTTTGTCCCTATTTCATAAATCTAAGAGCACTTGAGGTATTAACAATGATGTTGTCACAACTATGGTGTGCTTTCAGTTGGCTAAGAATGATCAACTATGGTGTGCTTTCAGTTGGCTAAGTATGATCAACTATGGTGTGCTTTCAGTTGGCTAAGTATAAACAGTGAAAATGTCATTTATTTATTTTGTGTGTGTACCTAAACAAAAAGATAGAAATGACCCAAAACAGCTGATAATTCATTTACTTCACTATGCCATAACTTTCCTAATAAACAACTGAGATGGATTTTCTAACATGCTCATACAAACTCACAATTGTGTACTTTGCTTCTGCTAGAATGGCCATTGCATTGATTCTAGTTGAGTATTACATAAACAGTTGAGTGACTACAGCAAGTCCTGTATTACATAAATAGGTGAGTGACTACAGCAAGCCGAGTGACTACAGCAAGTTGAGTATTACATAAACAGTTGAGTGACTACAGCAAGTTGAGTATTACATAAATAGTTGAGTGACTACAGCAAGTTGAGTATTACATAAATAGTTGAGTGACTACAGCAAGTTGAGTATTACATAAATAGTTGAGTGACTACAGCAAGTTGAGTATTACATAAATAGTTGAGTCAGAAAGTTGAGTATTAAATAAATAGCTGAGTGACTACATCAAGTCCAGTATTACTATTACATAAACAGTTGACTGGCTATTACAGTAAGCTAAGTGACTATAGCAAGCTAAGTGACTACAGCAAGCTGAGTATTACATAAGTAGCTGAGTGACTATGGACTGCAGCAAGTCCAGTATTACCTACACAGGTTGCGTGGCTACTACGAACAAGCAGAGTGGCTACAGCAAGTTGAGTATTACATAAACAGTTGAGTAGCTACGAGTACTACATAAATTGCTGAGCGACTATGAGTATTATATAAATTGCTGACTGACTATGAGTACTACATAAATTGATGAGAGACTATGAGTATTACATAAATTGTTGAGAGACTGAGTATTACATAAATTGTTGAGAGGAAGTAATGGCTCAGAAGTTAAGGTGTCTGCCTCAGAAGGTACTGGTTTGGACACAGCATAATGCTGGGAATTTTTACAAAAACTATTGATATTTAATATCACACATCCCCCTTATATCTGGGAAGGTGAGATTGAATACCTAGCCTTCTCGAATAAGAGCAAAAAACAGGAGGCCCCACATGCACGTTGTGCACATAGAAAAAAAAAACATGACATGTGGAATCACAAAGAGAAAGCCTTACGGCAACTGCCTAGTATTAATTTTCAAGAAAGAAAATCTGCCCAAGGCTTTATGCAGCCTATTATCATGGATGGAATCTGCCTAGAGAAAGCCAACTTTATGCAAATGCATGCTGAAGTCTGACATACTGACAACTGAGGTGCATGATTAGGTGTAACCCAACTCCCTTGAAACAGGAGCACACCAAAAAAAAAAAAAACAACATAACCACAGAAGAAATAGGAGGGGTGAGGGAGGAGGAAGGAAGAAGAGAACAAGTGGAGTATTACATACACTGGCGAGTGAGTGGCAAGCTCAGTATGACATACACAGGGGAGTTATTGCACTAAAATGGGTGGCGCTGAAGCAGAATCATCATACAGACATACAATTCATGCAATAAACATAAACTTACATGCAACATTAAAACATTAATACAAACTCATGCAGTAGAATTATACTTACATGCAACATTAACACATCAAACCAAACTCATGCAGTAGAGATACACTTACATGCAACATTAACACATCACAGTGACATAAAAGGCATGCAGCAATGATCAACTTATTTGCAACATTAAAACAAAATAATTGCTACCCTTCCTTCACACATAAATGTGAATAATTCACACCGAAAAGCAGAAATTGCAAGCACAGATATTACTTATGTAACAAATATATTAGCCTCCCTCCCATTACAATTGTGCCCTTCTCTGCCTTTTAACTCAACTACTGCATTAAAACCTACTCAACCTATTAACTCAACAACTACTGCATTAAAACCTACTCAACCTATTAACTCAACAACTACTGCATTAATAAACCTACTCAACCTATTAACTCAACAACTACTGAATTAATAAACCTACTCAACCCATTAACCCAACAACTACTGCATTAAAACCTACTCAACCCATTAACCCAACAACTACTGCATTAAAACCTACTCAACCCATTAACCCAACAACTATTGCATTAAAACCTACTCAACCCATTAACCCAACAACTACTGCATTAAAACCTACTCAACCCATTAACTCAACAACTACTGCATTAAAACCTACTCAACCCATTAACCCAACAACTACTGCATTAAAACCTACTCAACCCATTAACCCAACAACTATTGCATTAAAACCTACTCAACCCATTAACCCAACAACTACTGCATTAACACCTACTCAACCCATTAACCCAACAACTACTGCATTAAAACCTACTCAACCCATTAACCCAACAACTACTGCATTAAAACCTACTCAACCTATTAACTCAACAACTAGTGCATTAAAACCTACTCAACCCATTAACCCAACAACTACTGCATTAAAACCTACTCAACCTATTAACCCAACAACTATTGCATTAAAACCTACTCAACCCATTAACCCAACAACTACTGCATTAATACCTACTCAACCTATCAACTCCACAACCCATCATCCTGTAGAAGGTCCTAAGCAGAACATCGCACTCATCATGGCCCGTTGGAAGGATCCTCCATCCTCTGCCAGTTCTCCTGGCCTATTTTCTTGCCCAGGGTGTCTTCAATGCCCGGTGCCCAGCAGCGTTGCAATTCCTGCCTCCCCACATAGCTGTCCCCAGTGTTCTAGACCAATTCTGTTGTTGACATTCCTCTTTGACATCATCTTCATTTCTCTTGGCCTGCCTCATCTTCATTTCTCTCAGCCTGCCTCATCTCATCCTCTTCAACTGTTTATCCTTCCAGTCATTATTATGTTCCCCAATGCCTCATGTCTCATTATACGACCAAAGAACACCACTCGACCAAAGAACACCACTCGTCCCTTTCTTATAGCTGTGCATAATGACCTACGTTCATTAGTCTCTTCCAGGCACTTGCTGTGAGTTACCCTGGCTGGCCACAGGTTTCGCGGCATTCGTCTCAGAAGCCACATCTCTGTTATCTCCAAGGTCTTCCTAGCTTATTTGTTCCCATTCCAAGAGTCATTTTGTTTTAGTTTATTGCATATCCTTTACAGGGTGTCGCAATCAACCCCATCATTTTTTGGCTGTTTGTGATTTCTTAGAAAGTTTATGTTTAGTAATTTGCCATTGCTTTCTAAATGACCGGCATTCATACCATTGTATGAAAACCAACGCATGGCTGTCTGCTTTCAAATTGCGCCACAGCTGTGTTTCAATTGTGGTATGCGGGTTTACGAATTGCGTTTGTAACTCCTTCGCCACATAGCCAGCGCCATTATTATATACAAGAACAGATTCAATATAACATGTCAGTATTCTCTTTCTGACATTCAATGAACGTGATTTATTAAACAAGATACTTTTAATCTTTCTTTATGTCTAACCTTTACGACCTCCTGTTATTTTCTAAGTAATCTTGTTTACTTCTGACACAGAGAACAAGCAGGGATAACTAATTAATCACATCGTACATATGGAGCACAAGGAAAGTGATAGTGATTATATGCCAATCCAGAGGCAAGAAATGAACAGAGAACGTATGCACTACTTATACAGCGTGCAGAAAAATAAGCTAACCACTTACGTGGGATTTCTGAAAAAACAAATAAGGAAACAACATGAGTCAATTATCAAATGCAGATATTTGAGTTATTCTTTCTTCCTCACACCTTTAATGCCAAAAGTGAGGGAAGACGGTATTTAAGGCCGACACTTTTAAGCTGTGATCACTTTGTAGTTAGTGCGCTTGCCTGGCAAGGCAGTGGTCCGAGTTCAATTCTCAACAGAGGCAGGATTTAATTTTTCTGGCCAGTATCGCTCTGGGGGTGAACTGCCTAACAAAATGGGTATAGGATCATTTTCAACATTTTCTGGGTAGGTCAGCATGGACTAATGGATAAGAAGGCATGTTCTTAAACATCCAGTGTGCTGATGCCGAGGTAAGGTGTTCAACCCCTACACTAGACAGTTGGACTAAAATGTTGACCGCTAGTTAGTTAGTTAGTTAGACGACAGATCATCCTCGTTGCACATCGGACCATTCAGTCCATAAGTGCTCGGATCCCCTCCTCAGCAAATCCCGCAGCGTGTAGCGGCTAACGACGCCAGTTCTGTGTTGGTTTATCAATCTTCTTTGGCTTCCTGCGTAGTGTTCTTGTTTGGCCACCCCTCTTTTAATTTGCTGCTCTCACAGTCTGGCCATTGTTGTAGATTCACAGTCATCACTTGGTTCTTGCAAAAGTCTCACTTCTCGTAGAGCATTCAGAATGTCAGCCTGGTCCATGGCGCGTCCTGCCCTCCACAGTAGCCTCACCTGCGAGCTTGTCAGCCCGCTCATTTCCTTGTACTCCCGCATGCCCTGGCACGAAGATGAAACTAATCTTTGCCAGCCGAGACCGCTCCAGAGGCAGCAACCATTCTCTTCGGATCGACCCCTCCTCTATCCTCTTGATCATGTTCATTGAGTCGCTAAGGAAACAAGCCCTAGTGAATGTCTGTGTCTCGAGCCATGTTATTGCTTTACTTACTGCCATGACTTCCATGGTCAGGCTACTTGTGGTTTCAGTGAAAGCACCAGAGTCCTCCTTCACAATTCTCCCTCCGGCCCGAGCTGTAAAGGCCCATGAGCTTCTCACATGTCGGACGACCGACCCATCTGTGTAGATGACCGCGTCACTGTCTAGCGAATTCTCGAAAATCAACTGCTTGTACTTCAGCCTCCACAGCAGCCGATTTTCTTGTCTGCATTTTCTATCTAGTTGGATGCAAACTGAAAAGGATGTGCAGAAGTCTGTTGGCACTTGCACCCACTCCTCGCCAGGTTCTAAGTCCTCAAGTGAACACACCTGTTGAAGAATGTCTTCGGCTTGACCCATCCACGACCGTCCTCTTTTTAACCTGCTGCCCTTCACCTTCCTAATTTCACTATGCAGTGGATGCTGTGTGTTTGCGTTAATTCTGAGGTAGGCGCGTGCCCTGCAAACTTGCATTCTCTCTTCAATGGTTGGAAAATCAAGAAGGTAGCTGCATCGCCCTGCATGCTGTATCTCTTGTACATCCAAGAATAATGTGCATAGCTTCATTCTGTATCCTTTCCATCCTTTCTATCTGCTTATGGCTGAGAGTCAGGATTGCCATTGCATACTCCAAAACAGACATGACCAGCCCCTCGTACAGAAGACATAGATGGCGCTGCTCACAGTTTGCTGCCGCCATCACCCGCATCGCTGCCAAACCCCGCTTGGCCTTTGTTATCACCTGGTCTATGTGCACACTTATAAGCAAGGCTTCGATCAAACCGTATCCCCAGGTAATTCATTGCCTGCGTTCTTTCCACCGTCTCTGAACACAGCATTACAGTTGGTGTTGGATTGACCGCTAGTCCTTGACTTAAGGACGCTAATTACAAGAACCTCTGAAGTCAGAGTGGGATTCGCCTGATGGCGAGGGACACTGTTATGGGGAAAGCTAATCCACACGCAAAATTCAGTCCAACACTACTAGAAGTAGTGTGTATGGACTACGCATGGGTTCAAAGCAAGCGAGCTGCCAATATAAAATATGTTCTGGAATGTAAAGCGTTGAGGGCACTGCCCATCCCACCTCTGTATGCCATGACCTAGAATATGTGAAGGCCTAACCGCTGACACTCGAACGAAAGCCTGCTATCGAAAGACTAGTTTTACCTAAAGCTAGTCCTTTGTCAAAACTCGTTCTCCCATTTTATCATGCTATGATTTGTAAATATTATATTCAAACCCACATATACCAAGGACAGGAAACTTGGGGTGTGGTAGAGCAGTGGCCAGCATGCTCGTCTGCTGGGCATAGGTTCATATCCCCATTGAGGCAGATTTTTGTGCACACTAACACGGGCTCCCAGGCCAAGCTGGCCAAACATGGTACAAGGAAATGTCTTAGGAAGATTATCTGGCATGACACTGACCACATGAGTGACCATCCATCTCGGAATATGAGACTAGCACCATATACCCAATACTTCTCAAGGTGTACAAAAGTGTCTTTTACCTAGTTTCATTATGTTTTTTTTTAAAGTTAGTTGCATATCCTTTACAGGACGTAGCAGTCAACCCCATAATTTTTTGGTTGTTCATGATTCCTGGGCAAGTTTATGTTCAGTAGTTTGCCATTGCTATCTGAATGACAGGCACTCATACCATTTCATAAAAAACCAACACAGCTGTGCTTCGAATGTAGGTATTCAGGATTACAAACTGTGTCCATAACACCTTCGTCGCGGAGCAAGTACTTTAATTATAGCATGGACTTAAAGCTTTCATTTAAACTGGAGTTGAGAGCCAAATCCTGCACAAAATCAGACAAATCATCATGTCCTTGAACTCTAAGAATACCATGCACTTCCTCAGGTGGCTAACTAACTCACTCAGCAAGTTAAGTTTAAATAAAATATAATGCTTTTATTCCATTTTATTATTTCTATAAGCCACTTCTTGTAATGTGTGTGTTGACATATAGTGGAATATGAAATTATAAGGAAAGAACCACAGTTTGATCTTACAACTAAAAGCATGTCATTCTCTCATCACCAAGCATCTGAATAAAATAGATCCACTGCTTCAATTGAACCACAGGCACTACTTTCAAGATGAGAAATCGGATGAATACTTGCTGCTGGTGTCCAAGGTTAGGTACCTGCAACACAAACTACTCCCACTAAAAATACTATCAACGATATAGATTCAATGCAGTAAGGCATCACTGGCAGACACTATTGAAACCGATGCCATTCTGACAACACGGGCAGTAGATGGAGCCTGGTCAAGCATGCTGGTGTTGTCTTTGAGCTAAAGAGAGGAGACATTATAAACAACTCCTCATGGCGACAGTGAGGATCAATACTCAGGATTGGTTGCTGCATGGAAGGATTGAGCACACATGGGAATGCCCAATGTGCAGCAACGTCATTCAATATAACATTACATATTACCAACAAGAAACTCTACACATTATTGCAACAACTGAGGAGGATCTACACTTATGTCAGAGAAGCAATGAGCAACCAAGTGCTGCCTGCTCACAGCTAATGGGATTAAACATCAACCTCATTAACTGAACAAAACATGACCACACAACTCAACAAGCACTGATCACAAGACTTGTGTTGTGCAGTGGCTGTTGTGCCTTACCCAAATGGGTCCTGTACAAGCACAACAACATATTCTATCTAAGACTGGGTGGCATGTCTTCTGGTGGTGCACCTGCTGGTGGGTATTGGTTCATCATAAAACTAACTGTTTCATTGCTCTCACTCACCTGGTACTTCTCCAGCGAATCACAGAACACTGAGTAACCACCAGCCTGGTAAATCCCAAGCACCATCTGATGAAACCAGAAGACAATTATTTTTAAATTACTGCATTATTATATGTACAAGAAGAAGAAACTGCACTAGAAGAGGAGGAGAAGACACAGCAGAACAAGCAACAGAAGAAGAAGAAGAAGAAGAAGAAGAAGAAGAAGAAGAAGAAGAAGAAGAAGAAGAAGAAGAAGAAGAAGAAGAAGAAGAAGAAGAAGAAGAAGAAGAAGAAGAAGAAGAAGAAGAAGAAAGGGAGGCAGGCAGGCAAGCAGGCAGGCAGGCAGCAGGCAGGCAGGCACACAGGTAGGCAGAAAGAAAGAGAGAAAGAAAGAGAGAAAAAGAAAGAAAGAAAGAGAGAAAAAGAAAGAAAGAAAGAAAGAAAACGAAGAGGAGGAGGAGGAGCTGGAGGAGGAGGTATAAGTGGTTATGTGCAACCTTAAATTCAATAAGAGCATACATGATGATTGAAACCATTCAAATGGCATACCCCCGGGGAGGTTAACCCGGTCAACAAATGCCCGCAGAAGTCGGATATGTCGGCCTAACGGCGCAAGAACGCAGCTCTGCTGTAAACAGGCACAACGCAATCACATCCGGGAAAAAAAACTCTGGATTAACGAAGAAGAAGAAGAAGAAGAAATTCAATAAGAGTGTACATAATTTATGTAGCAGAACTCCGAAGACCGAGATCTGTGGAGAGACAAGAACGCCCATTTCAGCTGACAAGGCACTTGATGATGATGCACAGATAAGATTAACTTCTATCTCTGTAAAGACCAGTTGCAAACGATATCTTGCAATTTATAACAATCTGTCTCCTGTCATTACAGTGCATTCAGCCATCTTTGTTTTTTTCCATGTCTACCTCTTAAAATCCTCCTCCTATTTGAAATGTCATTCTCTTGCATGTTTGATCTCAACCTTTCCTTCCATTAGAGTTTACAACGATTTGTGTCTTGTGTGCTCAAAATATCTTATTTATCTCATTGTGATCTAGTTTTGTCATTCTCTTTCTACTTTTAGTTTGCTAACTTTTCTCAAAAGAAATATACAAGCAATAAAAAATACTGCTTGTCAACTTACCTCAACAGAACTACAGACAGCATTCTGCTTGTCCAACTGAATGCAAGAAAAATATAAATAGTACACCACTAGTCAAGTTACCCCAAGAGAAATAGAGACAGCCTACTGCTTGTCAATGTACTCCAAGAGAAAAAGAGAAAGCATATCACTAGTCAACTTACTTCACACAGAAATATAGACGGTACACTGTTTGTCAATGTACTCCAAGAGAAACAGGAGAATGAGAAGGAATAACAGAACAACATTGAAACTAGACACTCAAATCTCTCATATTTGCACTGAAAACATGAGGTATACTTTTGTTCCTTCAAAAGATGCTCTTGCTATGGGTACAGCCAGCGCAACAAACCCTATTAATTAACTGCAGCTGCTAGCTTCAACAATTTGCCAGAACAATGGAGAAGTCAGAGGCCAGGGTTGTGATAACATTCATAATGTTGCAGGGGAAAAAAACCTACAGAAATACACAGGGACAGGGAAACAGTGGTTCGTGATTCCTGCCCTTGGCATGCTTCAATAAAATAAAACTAATGTAGACAGTTTTAAATATTGCCACTCAAACGCTGCTGTTCTGCCGAGATCAGCGAGGCCATCCTAAGAGTACATTAACAGAAATGCAGCACGAGTGAAGAAAATCATTGACAAATATCAACAATAAAAAAGACAACTGCAGAGACAGCAAGTACAGTAAAACTCAAGTCAATAACAGTAAACAGAATTTTACACAACAGACCGTACATTATAAAACTGTGTCAACTGGTTTCTACGTTGAAACGTGAACAGAAGCAAGATGAGGTAAATTGCTGTCAAAAGGTGTTTAAAAAAGTGCCAGTCTATATACATTTTGACAGCAGGCAAGAATTGAAAATTCCCAGAATTCAACGGAAAACACCATCCTCCCTAACACCTGTAAAGCTGAGAGCAAAGAAATCTGCAGGAAAACTCATATTTTTTGTGTGTGTGGTGTCTTACAGAAAGATTACATGCCTCTTGGCAACAATATTAATGTACAGGACAATGCTCCATACTAAACTGAAACAGGCTGTGACTAGAAAATGAGAGATAGCACAAACTCACAATTCTCCTTTGTTTAAAAACAACACACCCTCTCACAAAGCAGGTGCATCTAGCAGCCCAGTATTTTAATACTGAGATTCTTTAACAACTACACTTCTCTCCAGACAATTGATTTAGTTTTAAAAAAATAGTGTGTTCTATTCCCACGTCTTTTCAAATTCAGGCAGAGAAAAAATAAGTGTGTCAATTCGAAGTGGCTGTACTGAAAATGAATCAATATTATGCACAATTTTGGTTCTCAATGACAATTCCTACATAAACAGGATATAGTCCCCTCGTATTGAGAAGGGGTATGTCAATCTGAGTCTAAACACTGCTGACAACTGTTCTAAGGCAAGAAGCACCTGCAATCCTGAGCCCTTCTAACATTTACCAACATCAACAATGATACAAATGCAAATATTTAGTGACAGATAATGCTTAACTTCGTCACCACCATGTGCCCTACCAGCTGGCATAGGTGTTCATATCTCTCTAAGATCTTTTCAGAAGAAAAGAACATTTCACGCAGTCTGCCAATGCCTTGTTTCCCACTGATCTTTCCAACTGTCACGTGTTTGCCAATGCCTCTCTTCTCATCACATGACAAATGAAAGATGTTTGTCTCTTCCTTATAGTTGTATACAATGTCCTGGTTTCATAAGCCTCTTCCAGGCAATCTTTGTTAGTTGCTCTGGCAGTCGTCTGAGGAACCCCATCTCTGTTCCTTCCAAGCTCTTCCTAATTTGTTCATTTATGCTTAACTCTTACCCCAATTAAAATACACAAACAGTATGCAGCTTGTGAACCCATCTCAAAATAACATGATACATAATGCTGCTTGCTAACTTACCCCTATGGAAATATACAATGATAGGATGACCATTGCAAAGTTGTAAACTATTATAGTATTTTTTAGATCCCAGGGCTTGTAAGGCACCATCAACTTAGGCCCTTGCCACACGATAACTAAATACAGCCCAATCATGGCCAGCATCTTGTCAGGGGCCCCCAGAAATGGGTAGCTGTCACATCGAGGGTCTGCAACGAGAGAATGCAATGAATCTTCAGGCAAGGTAATCAATGTTTACATCAAGTTCTTATAACACAAATGAGCATAGAATATAACCAGGAAGCTCGATGAAAGGAAAGACATACACATATACTAGTGAATATTTGTATCAGTCTTTTTCCCCCACTCGCTTTGAACTCAAGCGTAGTCCATACAAGTGCTATCTACTCTTCTAGTGCACTGGACTAATGTTTGTGTGTGGATTAGCGTTCCCAATTACCTGTGTCCCTCGACATCAGGCAAACCCACTCAAACTTCAGAGGTTTTTGTAATTTATGTCCCCAAATCAAGAACAACAATCAATATTTTAGTCCAACTGATCGGTGTAGGGGCTGAAACCGCTACCTCGGCATCAGCACACCGGATTTTTAAGAACCAGTGCTCGTATCCATCCGGCCATGCTGACTTCTAATCAAAGTCTTTATCAATGAACAAATAAAGCAAGAATACTTTATCAACGAACAAATAAAGCAAGAAATTTTATCAATGAACAAACAAAGCAAGAATACTTAAATAGAAAACTTAAATATAAAAATCACAAATAAGTAATCCACGTGTTTAAGTGAATACAAAAAGCAAAGCCAAGAAGTGAAAATTCGAAAAAGTGGAACAAGATAGGAATGTTGACAAACAAAACAAAAACTTAAAAAAATATAATGGGGAAAGAAAGATGCACATAAAAAGGGAAGGAATGATAGATACATATGTATATTCAGATACTCATGAAAACAATTTAAAGAAGAGAGAATAGATACATATACTCATAAATATAATTATGTTTGCACTTGTAAACACATGCTACATATGAATCGATGTGGTTCCCATAGCATAATTATTATTCACATACATCTGACAATCAATTATTTCATATTGTGGTGTCACTAAGTGACAATCTGTTATTTCACATCTGTAGTTCCATTAGCTGACAATCTGTTGTTTCAAAACTGACTTATCAGATAGCAATTTTTTACTTACATCTCTGGTTTAAGTTGATAGTAATATTTTGTTTCATAACTATTATTTCATTAACAAATTTGTTATTTGCAAACAAGCACTGCCAGAAGCAAAACAACCAAACTGAAGAAAATCACAAGAAATTATAACATGTAAAACTTAGAATAGTAATCAAGTAATGCTGTTGCAAGGATCAGAAATATGGAGGACAACAAGAACAAGAACTAATAATTTACGTTTCATTAACTGGTGCCGGAGCAGAAAAGTATGACTAAGACAGTATGGTGGAATTTCTATGGAAAGGACTAGATAAAATGCCAATGAAAAAGTAACTGATGGAAAGATGCAATTGATGGCTAGACACTGAGGTTGTCAGTTATTTAATAATTAGCCATTCTGAAATCTACAATACAAAAGATGTATAAGAGAGATGTTAAAAATCATGAAGAATACTAGCTGAGGTAGGAATGTGTGAAAATGTGTGAAGTAGAGGCAGAAGTGTGTGAAGTAGAGGCAGAAATGTGTGAAAATGTGTGAAGTAGAGGCAGAAATGTTTGAAAATGTGTGAAGTAAAGGCGTGAATGTGTGAAGCAGAGGCAGGAATGTGTGAAGTAGAAGCAGAAGTGTGTGAAGTAGGGGCAGAAATATGTTATGTAGAAGCAGAAATTAAATAGAGGCAGAAGTGTGTGAAGTAGAAGCAGAAATGTGTGAAAATGTGTGAAGTAGAGGCGTGAATGTGTGAAGCAGAGGCAGGAATGTGTGAAGTAGAAGCAGAAGTGTGTGAAGTAGGGGCAGAAATGTGTGAAGTAAAGGCAGAAATGTGTGAAGTAAAGGCAGAAATGTGTGAAGTAAAGGCAGAAATGTGTGATTTAGAAGCAGAAATTAAATAGGAGCAGAAGTGTGTGAAGTAGAGGTAGAAATGTGTGAAGTAGGGACAGAAATGTGTGAAGTAAAGGCAAAAATGTGTGATGTAGAAGCAGAAATGAAGTAGGGGCAGAAGTGTGTGAAATAGAGGCAGAAGTGTGTGAAATAGGGGCAGAAATGTGTGAAGTAAAGGCAGAAATGTGTGATGTAGAAGCAGAAATGAAGTAGGGGCAGAAGTGTGTGAGGTAGAGGCAGAAGTGTGTGAAGTAGAGGCAGAAATGTGTGAAGTAAGACACAAACAGATAGAGGTAGTGGTCATATTTTTCGCCACATTGTGGGAAGACAAATACTAGAACATAATGTGACAACTGTCAATATTTATGGAAAGAGAGATAGAGGAAGACAGCAAGAGAGAAATTCTTCAGTGTTGTATCAATGCACACAATATTGTGTGTGCAATAACTGATACATGCTGTTGGAGATCACAAGATGTGCTGACTTATGATCGCCCATGCCAGTTGGCAAGGCACTTGTTGATGATGCTGATGATGTTGATGTCAATCAATGCATGACCTAGGATCAAACCTCACCTCACCATCTTGCAGGCAGCAACATTCTAACAATGTGATAAATATAAGAAATCCAGTACGCAGCAATATTCTAACAATGTGATAAATATAAGAAACCCAGCATACAGCAACATTCTCACAATGTGATAAATATAAGAAACCAAGCATACAGCATTGCCATTCTAACAATGTGATAAATATAAGAAACCCACCATCTTGCAGGCAGCAACATTCTAACAATGTGATAAATATAAGAAACCCACCATCTTGCAGGCAGCAACATTCTAACAATGTGATAAATATAAGAAACCCACCATCTTGCAGGCAGCAACATTCTAACAATGTGATAAATATAAGAAACCCACCATCTTGCAGGCAGCAACATTCTAACAATGTGATAAATATAAGAAACCCACCATCTTGCAGGCAGCAACATTCTAACAATGAGATAAATATAAGAAACCCACCATCTTGCAGGCAGCAACATTCTAACAATGAGATAAATATAAGAAACCCGGCATCTTGCAGGCAGCAACATTCTAACAATGAGATAAATATAAGAAACCCACCATCTTGCAGGCAGCAACATTCTAACAATGTCATAAATATAAGAAACCCACCATCTTGCAGGCAGCAATATTCTAACAATGTGATAAATATAAGAAACCCGGCATCTTGCAGGCAGCAATATTCTAACAATGTGATAAATATAAGAAACCCGGCATCTTGCAAGCAGCAACATTCTAACAATGTGATAAATTAAGAAAACCACCATCTTGCAGGCAGCAACATTCTAACAATGTGATAAATATAAGAAACCCAGCATACAGCAACATTCTAACAATGTGGGTTGAGGGTTGTGCTCAATATTTAAATCTCAAATCCCGAAACAACCAAATAAATCAATTTGATTATTGCTCGCTGGACTTTAGGTGGCCTGATGTGCCTTGCCAGTGAGAAGACCTGATCGTTCGGGTCCACATCGATTGACGGATGTCAGTCGCGGCGATCGGGCAAATCTTGAGCTACAGCCTACGATGGGTGGTGATTGTAATATTCTGTTGTGATAATTTGGCCGTGTCCAGTGTGTGCCGCATGGTCTAGTGTTTACACACCCGCTTCACACGCCAGTGATCCGGGGTTTGTGTCCGGGTCCGGTCAAGGATATGCACTACTGACGAGCTCAAACGAGAGCGAAACTCGAGTATAGAGCTTCCACATTGACATGGATAAGCCTTAGGTTCATACCAGAATACGATCAGCGTTGCCAGTAGTGGGTTGTGCTCAATATTTAAATCTCAAATCCCGAAACAACCAAATAAATCAATGTGATAAATATAAGAAACCCAGCATACAGCAGTGACTGACCTGCCTGAGCCATCGTCTGGTTGTAAAGTTTCCGAAGATTCTCTAAGCTTAGTTCTGACGTCATCTTAACTTGGTGTTATCAATACCTCTTGATGTCAAACGTTTCTTTATTGTAGCTCAGCCCTCATAAACCGCCAGAAGGCCTGAAAATATACAAACAAGAAATTACTTTACTAAATATTAAGTCATAACAGCTGCATTAGTAGTAGTAGTGGTGGCAGTGGTGGTGGTGGTGGTGGTGGTAGTAGTAGTAGTAGTAGTAGTAGTAGTAGTAGTAGTAGTAGTAGTAGTAGTAGTAGTAGTAGTAGTAGTAGTAGTAGTAGTAGTAGTAGTAGTAGTGATAGCAGTAGTAGTGATAGCAGTGGTTGTAACGGCAGTAGTAACAAAGTACTAGTAACAGTAGTAGTGGTGGTGGTGGTGGTGGAAGTGGTAGTTAATAGGTAGCAGCATCAGTAGTAGTAGTAGTAGTAGTAGTAGTAGTAGTAGTAGTAGTAGTAGTAGTAGTAGTAGTAGTAGTAGTAGTAGTAGTAGTAGTAGTAGTAGTAGTAGTAGTAGTGGTGGTGGTGGTTGTAACGGCAGTAGTAACATAGTAGTAGCAATAGTAGTGGTGGTAGTGGTAGTAGTAGTTAGTAGGTGGTAGCAGCAGCAGCAGCAGTAGTAACTGTGATAGAGTAAATAGCAGCAGTAATGGGGTTACTACAGAAGTTGTAACTGTGGTATTATGAAAGTTTTACTATTATTATTATAAATTCAACAGAAACGATAACTGAATCAATGAAAAGCAGAAGGTTAAATAAAACAGGATGGTGGAAATATCCAGAGACTACAAATCAAAAACAAGTCGTTAGTGGCAGATAAAAAAGACACTACATTTAATTTTGCAAAACAGAAGCAATTGCAAACAATAATCTATGTCTGATGCAGGAGCTAAAGTAAGAAGTCGGTGACTTTAGCATGGTCTACCACACTTTCAAATTTAAAAAATCCAACGCTAATTTGAATTTGATTCAGATAGGAAAAGGTTCTTTCTTTAATAACTGATGGAATTGAAAGGAAGGCACAACAGACGTTTTTAGGTCATTACACCAACAAAACAAAACCGAACTTAATTAAAACTGTCTGTCGCGGCAATTTCTACACGGGTGTCAGAAACGAGTTGCAATATCAACAATTGACGTTATGCACACAACACAGTATTGACAGCTGAAAGCGACAAGGATATGCAACATCTGTTTGACATGATAGCAACAGGAGAGTACACATCTCGCCTGTGATGGGATTTTTCGTAACCACGCGACTGAGGTATGACAATATGAAATAAACAGGTATTATGTGGGCAGGTAGGTAGGCAGGCAGGTAGACAGGCAGGTTGTAAGTTGGTCGGTAGTTAGATAGGTAAGTAGTTCAGAGAAATCACAACTGGAGCTGTGATGACACTATAAAATAAAACAGATAGGTGGGCAGGACATGTAGGTAGATTACGGAGGTGTTCTAAGTAAAGGAAGAAGTAGAAAATAAACAATTCGAGCAATCAAAACCAATACGCGATGCGGACATTCCTTACAGCGAACGAACAGTTTGATCAAGACACCACTGAATGTCAACTTGAACATTTTTTCAACCGCGGCATCTTGCACAGGACACGTCATGTTATCTTTCAGTGGCTGGCAGTTAAATCTCGGTTTACATCATTTGTCTTCTACTTCTTTCGTTCGCTTGAAATATGTCTATAACTGCAGTGTTGTCTCTTGTATGAATCTAACAGTCTTTTTTAGTTCACTCAGCGGTCCATAGAGTTTATCTTCCACTGTTGTCTCTCTAGGCCAGAGATATGTTGTAGTTAGGGCAGTCCTGGAGTATGTGCTCTGCTGTCTGCGACGCCAAACCACATGTGCACATGGCTGAGTCACCAATTTTGAATTTTGTATACATGTGGTTGCGTAATCTATTGTATCCTGTTTTTACAATTCTCATATCCGCTTATATAATATTATTAATATCTGACACACTACACTTCCCGATGTCTGTTTGTACTTCAGTGTTTTAATCTTACGACTGTACTAACGTAAGGTGTGGGGAGATTAAGCATCGCATCAAAACAACATAAATTCCTATATTGGTGCCTTAGGTGATGCTGATGAACAGGTACTGTTGCACTAGTATAATGACAAATAACCATTTGTTGCAACAGTGTCCAATAATGAAGAACAGATAGCACTCAATTGCCCTACACTCGTTCCATTTAAAGACAAACTATACGGAGATTTCAACAAGCCAAGTGGACTGTGGCTTTCATTGGATATATTCAAGCTTAGTTTAGTTTAGTTTAGTAGATGGATCAACATCACGGCACACGGATGCAACCCATAAGTGCTCCGTTCTCCTCCTAACTCAAACCTGAGTCTGGAGAAACTCAGCCCAGTGCACGAACTCCGTAGCACCGCCGAGGATCCTGAAATACTTTGGGTAGATTTTTAACTCGAAATTTTGCCCGGGCAGCGCCGTTAGGCTACTCTTTTTCGATTTCCAACTGCCAAGGGATTTTTTACGTGCGCAACAATACACACGGGCGTCCGATCTCACTACCCAGAGACCAGGGGAAATTTATTACTAGAAGCCCACGAGAAAAAAATCCCGGCATCACCGGGGCTTGAACCCCGGACCTCCAGCACTCGAGGCGGACACCATACCTCGAGACCACGCAGCCACAGCTGACAACTGAAGGCGCACGACGACGACCAGAAGCGGCAGCCGCACTACTACTACTTCTTCACCTACTGCTGCTGCTGCTGGTCGTCGCCGTACACCTTCAGGTGGCAGCAGCAGCAGCAGCAGCAGCAGCAGCAGAAGAAGAAGAAGAAGAAGAAGAAGAAGAAGAAGAGAAGAAGAAGAAGAAGAAGAAGAAGAAGAAGAAGAAGAAGAAGAAGAAGTGGTGGTAGCAGTAGCAGCAGTAGCAGCAGTAGCAGCAGCAGCAGCAGTAGTAGTAGTAGTAGTAGTAGTAGTAGTAGTAGTAGTAGTAGTAGTAGTAGTAGTAGTAGTAGTAGTAGTAGTAGTAGTAGTAGTAGTAGTAGGAGGAGGATTTTGCAAAGCAAAATACTAATATTAAAGTCACTTATTACAAGGCTGTAGATACAGAACTGGAGTTGCATAGCCCAATATGAATATTGTATGTGTCTACGTGTGGGTAGTGTGTGTAGTTTCACACTCCCGACAAAGCGGTTTTGATGTCCGCCGCGGGCGATTGGCCGTTCAGAAATTAATGGCAATCTACTGAGCGTAAAATTGTCTAGAACAGTGGTTCTCAATCGGTGGGGAATCCCCCCAAGGGGGGAGGGGGGGGGGGGGAATTTTAGGGTTTCCAGTGTGTGGGGGATTAAGATTATTTCAAGATCGCGTTAATACAAGAACCGATTACTTGATAGTGTTTTTCCCTTCATACTTTACGGTTCTGTATGTCTCACCTAAAATTCATTTTATAAAGTAAGTAGACCCACAAATCACGTTTTATGTGGACATCTAGACTTGTTTTAGTACGTGCTATTAAATTTAGCTTCCATTATTACGTATACTGTGTAAAGAAGGGGGGGGGGGGGTAGGTAGGAAATATGAAGGGGGGAGGGAATAACGTTCTGAAAATACGTGAAAAAGGGGGGGGGGGGGCGCACGGGCCAAATTTTCAGGTAGGAAATACAACGGGTGGGGGGGGGGGGGGTACGTTCTGAAAATATTTTGAAGGGGGACACGGACCAAAAAAGGTTGAGAACCACTGGTCTAGAAAGTCACAAACATCCGATAAATACTGGGGCTTATTGTGGGGTCCTGTAAAGAACATGCAGATAGTTGAACAAGTTTCGATTATATAATCCACGTGATATGAACAAGCAAAGTATCAGTTAGAAGTAAACAACGGTAGTTACTATATATCCTAAATATAACCCTGAGTGGTTGACCATCATACTACTACTACTACTGTTGCTGCTGCTACTACTTCTACTGCTGCTGCTACTAATACAACCACCATTAAAACTACTAGCATCCAACCGCCACTACTACTACTACTAATATACTTCCACTACAACTACCCCACCATGACTATTACTACCACTACCACTATTGCTACTATACTATCATTGGCACCTTGCCGTCTTGACAGACGATAGTTTGTGCTTTAAAAAGGCATAATAACTTTTACCTATGGCGGTAGCGAGTGTGACTGATAAGGCCAATTTGCGCTGTAAATGTCCGTTCACAGTGGGTGCATGTGAACACGTGGTCATTTCCACCATCATGCACCATCTTACGTCTCAAACGCTTGGTGTGTGACTTTTCTGCAATAATTTTCTCCTTTGACTTTATTCCATTTCTGATATTTGCCCTCCATGCAACACGTTCAGCGGCGACTTGCTCCCAATGTGCATTATCAATGCCTGTATCAATCATGTCCCGCTTACACACATCTTTGTATCGTAGTAGAGGCCGACCCTGAGATCTCTTACCCATCTGTAATTCACCAAAAAAGATATCCTTTGGTATTCTACCATCATCCATCCTCCTAAGATGTCCTATCCATCTAAGTCTACGAAGACTGAGCATGGAATAAACTGTCACACAACCTGATCTTTCCAATACTTCAGTATTTGTGATTTTGTCTTGCCACTTAATACCAAGAATTCTACTACTATACTATCACTACTACTACTACTACTACTACTACTACTACTACTACTACTACTACTACTGCTGCTGCTGCTGCTGCTGCTCCACCACCACTACTACTATCACCACCATTAAAACTGCTATCACCCCACCACCATTACTGCTGCTGCTACTACTACCACTACTACTACTACTACCACTACTATACTACCACTACAGCTACCCCACCACGATTATTACTATCAACACCGGGACGCAGAGGTGCTTTCCAAGGCACCAGGGCCGGGTTATATACTGGCCAAGACCTATTGACGCGTCCTCGCCGAGCGTCCTGGGCAACAGGTCCCTTCGGGGTCCTGGCTAAAGTCAGTAGGATCGCCGATTCCTCCGAAGTCGGAGAGTGTCTGCCTGTACGGCGAGGAACCACCAGTCTGCACACCAATAAGCCAGACATGGGACAACGGATACTCACGCAAACCTCAGGTCCTGTATGACATCACACTGATGTTGGACAACAGGATGCCTTCATCCGACATACAGGACTTCGCGTTGGTGCTCAAGCCAACGAACACAAGAAAGAAAAAGACTATCAACACCAAAACTACTACTGCTGATACTACTACAACTACCACCACCACTACTAATTCACAACTACAGATAGCGGTGACCACACTCCCTTCCATGCCACCTCTCATTCCCACAGTTTCTAGAAAATTGTAGAAAATATCCGGCATCAACTTGTCCTTAAGTCGTTATCGTTTAACCTCACATGCGGCATTCTTGTTCTTCTACCTTTTGTTCCTCAATCGAACATAGACCTTCGACCTACTCACGCCAAATCCTTCGTAGGCCTCTTCGCCCTGGTTGGATTTTGTAGTAAATTTTTTTTTAAAGGGATGATGTAACGTTGTAATACTATGAGTGGGACGCAGAAGTGTTTCCAAGGCACCAGGGCCGGGTTATATACTGGCCAAGACCTATTGACGCGTCCTCGTCGAGCGTCCTGGGCAACAGGTCCTTTCGGGGTCCTGGCTAAAGTCAGTAGGATCGCCGATTCCTCCGAAGTCGGAGAGTGTCTGCCTGTACGGCGAGGAACCACCAGTCTGCACACCAATAAGCCAGACATGGGACAACGGATACTCACGCAAAACTCAGGTCCTGTATGACATCACACTGATGTTGGACAACAGGATGCCTTCATCCGACATACAGGATTTCGCGTTGGAGCTCAAGCCAACGAACACAAGCAAGCAATACTATGAGTAACAAACTAAGAAATCAACTGAACACAGCTATAGCTAGTTCAAGGTTTACAAGCAGAAATGCAGGCACATACCGTGGCGAAACAAACACCATACAGCAAACAGATCTGTTTAAAGTTAAATGAACATATATGTCTCTGCTGCAAACACTTGTGTACTCCACTGCTTTATTTGTCTGTGCGGATTTACGATAGGCAAAGTAGGAAATACGTCATATTAAATAAAGAAGAAATCTAACGGTTACTTTAAAAAAACTAGCTAGGCAGGGGGATACGTCTGGGCTCGATAGATTGTTCTCCCTATTGAAGTTCACTAAGCTGTTTTGTTCTGGTCTGTTACTCCATACAACTTTGTTTGTTTGTCTGACGTACTAGCAAAACAGGGGACGTAAACGAGTCTTGAAAAGTACATTATGTAGTGTGCAACAAAGGGGAGAAAACAATGTTTAGCGCCAGTTTGTTGTGTTTACATCTGGTTCAGAAGTGCTGTTTATCGAATATTTATTCCAGTTGTTGACAGTATACATTAGCAACAGGGGTTTTAGGAATAACTTGCAATAGTGCGAACCAGAAATTTTATGTGTGCTATTTCTCAACGTAGTCCCCCAAGCATGGCAACGTACTTGGTCTACCTGTCCACTAGCTCGCTGGTGCCTTCTAGGAAAAAGCTTTTGGGTGTGGTTTTAAAGTAATTTTGCACCACCTCTATTAACTCGTCATCAGCAAACCCCTGACCCCGCAAATGTTCTTTCAAGGGTCCAAACAAGTGAAAGTCCGATGGCGCCAAGTCTAGACTGTATGCTGGATGTTTCAAGACATCAAATTTCAGAGCACGTAGTGTATCCACTGTATCCGCAGCCGTAAGCGGGCGGGCGTTATCGTTTAGCAACAAAACTCCTTTTGAGAAAAGTCCCAGGCGTTTCGATCGTATCGCGGACTCCAATTTGTTCACTAGCATGTTCACTGTATCGACCGGTGTGATACTGACAGCATCAGCCATTGAGTGCCGTTTGGTCTATAACAATACAGGTCTAGCTCCGTAGCCCAATATGCCTCAGGCGAGTAAAAGGCTCATTTACTTTAATTATTATGAAAGAGGCCTTGGAGATGTGGTTTTATAGAACAATATTGAATATTAATTGGACAGTCAAAATGAGCGATCTGGACGTTTTGAGGGAAGATGAGTTTCAAAGACAACATTTCACAAACAGAAAGAAGCAGTCATCGTTTTCGTGTGTGTGTGTGTGTGTGTGTGTGTGTGTGTGTGTGTGTGTGTGTGTGTGTGTGTATGTATGTATGTATGTATGTATGTGGTGCGCGCGCGCGGAAATAGAGATAGAGGAATACAGCGTGAGAAGATTCTTGACAGCTCTCGTGCCACGGCAAGGAAGTGAGTCAAACACGAATTGATCCATACCGTCGGAGATAGCAATTTGTGGAGAGGCATGATCGCCCACGCCAGCCGGAAAGCCACCGATGATAATGATGACTTATCATCATCTAGTGGCTTGTCCTCTTCAGAACACCCCCCCCCCCTTCCAAGTCACACTTCTTTCGAAAATGCACGCTATCATAAGCAGATATGGCACTGCACAGACAGACAGACAGACAGACAGACAGACAGACAGACAGACAGACAGACAGACAGACAGATGCCTTTCACAGGACATGCAATATATCTTTCCATCGCATTTTGGGTTCATTCATGTTTCTTATCTTGTTCAAATAAGTGTAGTGTTGAGCAATACAAATGATCTTAGCACACAGCCTCTTCATTGCAGTTATCTGCCATGGGTCTTTGTAAACGTCCTACGTTCTAGCATTGTGGTTGATTACATTGTAATCACACTAGCCATGGTACGGAGTGGCCTAGTCAGTGCTATGTCCGCCTCTGGCTTGTGTAGAACTAGCTCGATTCACGGAGTGGACCATATATCGAAGTTTCACAATCTCGACCCACTGGGTTCGAAGTTGGCCGCAGCCGATATGATAGCCGACCACTTTCTGTTCATTTTCACAATAGTATGAGCGACGGCCGTTCAGACAGTAATGGCAAACTGACTGATACCGTATCGTCTTGATAGACGATAGTTTGTAAAAAGGAGTTACCCCTCCATAGCACACATCCTGAGCTAAATTTAGAGACCATGTGTTGCCCATGCAGCCTGTCCCCTCTCTCGGCTTGCCTAGTTTACTCCAAAGAAAAGGTAATACCATTATATCCGGAACAAGACAAGCTGCAAAAGCTATCGGATCAGCAAAACAATACTCTTACTGTCCGCCTGTTGGAGCTTACTTCAGCCAGGCGTGATTATGGCGTGGTTTGGCCATGCAAGTAGGTTACCAGTCAACAGCATGCCACAACAAGCAATGATGTACAGACCAGATGGAAACAGAGGAAGAGGCCGACCACGTAAACGTTGTACGGAGGGAATAGCAGAGTCCATGGGAATATCGATATATGAAGCCCATAATCGGGCACTCTCACGATGTTTATACTTCACCTCGACACCGCAAGGTACAAAAGGAACATGATGAGATGGTAAGTGATTAACATTACAGGATGTTGTTGTTATTGCCATTTTGCTGATATGATTGAAATGGTGGGCGTAAAGGATCCCTTAGCTGATTGAATCGTTGACAATCTTCTGGAAAGTTGGTTGTTTAACTCTTAAGTCATATGTACTGAATTTAAGGGCGCCCGGGCACTGACAAAGGATTGCATGCAATGGAGTAAGGTTGGTGTGGAGATTTTTCTCATACCAGGTATCATCTATAATGAGACTTGCAGAATTCTCCTTCCCCTCTAAAAATGCAGAAACCAACGGGGTACTCGAGCTTCACATCCGTGGACAGGCGTGGGGATCCTTGGAGAGGTAGTCATTCTGGGAAAGCTGTCTCTGAATAGGCTGTAGCGCGACAATTAGCTTCAAGCCTTTTCCAGTGTAAGCCCTGTTCCTGATCTTGGAACTCGGTGTGTCTGTACAAACTGGTTTCAGTAGCGAGTGGCTTCTATATGATCTTCAGACCTTCAAGGCCCGGCAGATCTTCAAACCTGTAAAACCCGAATGTGTCTGTACACATCTATCATGTTTCGGTACCAAGCTGTGCTGTATGAGAAGCCCCGATCTTCAAACCTCTGCGATCCGCGTGCATCTGTGTAGACACCATTCTAGCATGTTTCTGTAGCGAGCCCCGTCTATATGTGCAGTCCTGATCTTGATATCTATGTGGCTCTCGTGTGACCAGTATATACAGGTCCCTATCTTGTTTCGGTGGCAAACGGTTTCTCTATGTGAAGTCCTGATCCTCAGACCTCCACGATCTCTGGTCATGTTTCAGTATCGAGCGTGTTCTATATGTGAAGTCCTGATCTTCAGACCTCTGCGATCCGCAAGTGTCTGTGTAGACATGACTCTAGCATGTTTCGATAGCGAGTGTGTTTATATGTGAAGTCCTGATATTGAGACCTCTGTGGCTTGAATGTATCTGTCTCTATAGACTGGTCTCTAGCATGTTTTCATAGTGAACGTGTTCTTTATTTAAAGTCCTGATCTTCAGACCTCCATGACCTCTGGCGTCTTTCAGTACAAACGTGCTTCTATATGTGAAGTCCTGATCTGCAGACTTCCACTAACTGCATGTGCCGATGTAGACATGACTCTATCATGTTTCCACTAACTGCATGTGCCGATGTAAACATGACTCTATCATGTTTCCACTAACTGCATGTGCCGATGTAGACATGACCTCTATCATGTTTCCACTAACTGTATGTGCCGATGTAGACATGACTCTATCATGTTTCCACTAACTGCATGTGCCGATGTAGACACATGTTTCCGTGGCTGGTGTGCTCTATACGTGAAGTCCCTATTTAGCTACCTCTTGGACCGAATAGGTCTGTCTGTACAACTTGTCTCCAGTACGTCTCAGTATCCAGTGTGTTCCGTACGTGAAAGCAATTGCCAAACTTATTTTTTTCTTTCTAGATCACTATCGCTGTACACGAATATCTCCGTGAAGTGCTCCGGTCTCGTCTGGTAGATCACACCGGGAGAATTTCAGCACGGTGTAAAGTATGACCATCGAGGATCCAAATATGTGTACTTCATAAATACGCATGTTTAACATATTCATTTATGGGTGGGTTTTCTCAATTTAAAAAAAAAAAGGCCAAATAACTTCAGATTCGGTTCGTATGTTTCCGATCTCCCACTGCAAAGGGATTTTTAACTTGCCCACGAGTTCTCCGAGTTTTCCACGCTTATCTGCGAAAGCTAGAGTCTGATGCACTACTCCGGGGCGAAAGGGGACCATAGGGCACTCTTCCGAATTCCGGTCCCAAATAGATCCGCAGTGAATAGGGTTAGTTGTTAACTAAACACTGACCCTAACCCTTACCCCTGACCTATTCACTGCGGATCTATTTGGGACCGCAATTCGGAAGAGTGCCGACCATAGCATACTTTTTACATTTCTAAAAATTCACAGACAGACAGACAGACGGATTGACGGACGGACGGACAGTTAGAGAAACGGTGAGACGGGAATTGCGACGTAGAGCTCTTCTTCTCCTTCCAAAGTTCAGCCACCTGTGGGGTGTTCAATACCGGTAATTTGATCAGATCAGTGGCCGCACTGCCTACTCTGGGCAGTGCCCTGCTCATTACAATGTCCAACTACCAAGAGACTGGTAACGGCCGCAACATGCAGACTGCATGACATTTAATTTGTGTGTGTAAGTGTGTGTGCGTGTGTGTGTGTGTGTGGGGGGGTGTGTGTGTGTTAACGTTTTGTTAAGAAGGTTTGTCACGTGACCACTTGGTGACCCCGCGGGAGTATGTCGTCATCGAGCTGATATGAAACAACTGAACGAAAAGAATTTACACAGCAAGAGAATCGACTTCATTGCAGTGGGGTTTATCAAACACGGCGTAGCTTTTTGTTGTTGTTTTTTTTTTTCCACAGGGCGGTCTGCTGAAAGCGTCACACAAAACACAAACTCCGTAGCTCCGGCGACGACCCCAAGGAGTCTCCGAGAAAACTGCACTCGCGAACCGAACGACGGAATCGAACCCACAACCTCCGGAGCACAAGGCAGTCTTAGCCACGGAGACTCCCTAGTAGTTTACCAAGTAGAACAGATCACGACCCTCCACAGTTTGGTGGGAGAACTGCTCGGACTTCCCGCTGATCTCTTGGGTAGTGAGATCCGTTACTTGGAACGGCAATATTTTCATAAACCCCACAGTCATTAAAAATACACCCTATACTAACAATACAGTATACTTAATGGACGTCAGCACGCCGAATGGATAAGAGCTCTAGCTCTTAAACTTCCGGTGTGCTGATGCCAAGTTAACGTGTTCAACCCCTGTACCGGTCAGTTGTACTAAAATGTTAACATCTCCTCTTTGATTAGGGGATGAAAATTACACGTATAATAATAATACTTTAGAAGTATGACGCCTGATGGCGAGGGACACTGGTAATAGGGAAAGCTAATCCACACGCAGAAATCAGTTCTGTACACTAGAAGTAGTAGCTCGTGTATGGACTACGTTTGAGTTCAAAGCTAGATAACGCATACAGAAACAGGATTAATAAAAGCAATTCAACAAAATGTGAAAAATACAAACCGCATGGAGAGGTTGGCGCTGAAACACCACAAACACAGAATGACGACAAGTTATTATCCCGCCGCCACTATCAACGCAGATAAATATATGTGTTTGTTTTTTTCACTCTGTTTGGTCAACCGAGTCAGAACTCAGCCAATCAAATCGCACTGTAGACCTGTTTATATTTATTTTATTGTACTCTCTGAACAATTGGTAGTCTTGTCTTTACATAATAAACATATTTCATAACAACTGTAGTATTTTGTAGATTTCGTTTTATGTAACTGGGATTTTTTTTTTTTTTTGCAGCTGGCTTGCTTTAAATTCAAGCGTAGTCCATACACACTATTTATACTAGTGAAGGACTGAATTTTGCTTGTGGGTTAGCTTTCCTATTAACGGTGTCCCTCGCCATCAGGCGAACCCACTCCGACTTCAGAAGGTACTTGTAATTTACGTCCCCAAGTCAAGGACGACAGGTCAACATTTTAGTCCAGCTGTCCGGTGTAGGGGTTGAACCTCTAACCTCGGCATCAGCACAACGAATGTTTAAGAACACGCATTCTTACCCATTCGGCCATGCGGACCTGTTAACTGGGATATGTTATTGGTTATCTGTTTCTTTTTCAATTTTTTTTTAATAATCGCTGTTAAGAGAAATTCATTAATGGTACCTTGGCAGACAATAGTTTCTATAATGGAGTTAGTTATTCCTCTCCACAGCACGCACCCAGGGCTTAATTTAGAGGCCATGTGTTGCCCATGCAGCATGATCTCTCTCGATCTCTCTCTCTCTCTCTCTCCCCCCTCCCTCTCCCTCGGCCTGCCTAGTTTACTCCAGAGGAAAGGTTACACCTATACGCCTGGAACAGGACAGCTGCAGTAGAAGCCGACTCAGCAAATCAATGCTCTATCTGTCTGCCTGTCGGAGCTTCCACCCTAGACCAGTTGCCGACCAGGTTCAGGGCCTAGTCTGTCCTGAGATGACATTTAGTATTTAGGTTACATATCCTCGCACAAAAGTAAAGCCTCTACCCTCCTAACTGCGCTCCTCCGCCAGAAGCCGTTGGCACAATATGCCGCCTAACATTCGCGCTAACAGAAAACAGTACCGTCTACTCAGCTATCTGACCAAGACCTAACTAAATGAGAAACCCAACAACTAACACATTAGGAAATGTTTACTAACTGATGGCAAGACACAAACAAGCAAAGGAAATGCCACAATGTAATGAGCATATTGTGTACAATATGTATCTGGGGTACACATAAAACATAATAGCGCTAATAATTGGTGCAAAGACGACACAGATAATATTTTGCACAAAATGTACACAAGCAGTAATGGCGGCAGGAGGCGATAGCAATGGTGGTGATGACGAATAAGAAAAACTAAAGGTGAGGTGATGCGGGATGAATAACGATACGGGGGAGGGGGAGAAGACGAATAAGACGGTGGTGACGACATAGAAAGAGAAGGAAGATGAGGAGGGGCGCGGCAGCAGCCGAAGAAGCCGAAGAAGAAGAAGAAGAAGAAGAAGAAGAAGAAGAAGAAGAAGAAGAAGAAGAAGAAGAAGAAGAAGAAGAAGAAGAAGGCGACGAGGCGCAGAAGAAGAAGAAGAAGAAGAAAGAAGAAAGCAAGAAGAAGAAGAAGAAAGAAAGAAAGAAAGAAAGAAAGAAAGAAAGAAAGAAAGAAAGAAAGAAAGAAAGAAAGAAAGAAAGAAAGAAAGAAAGAAAGAAAGAACAAGAAGAGTGATCCGTCAATGTCAATTACCAATTACTGCACTTATTTCCGACTTTGCGTTGTTTCTGAAGTCCTGCCTGATCTCAGATATATAAATATTCAATCTTAACAAGCTAGAAATTCCAAAGATTAAATCTCAACAAATAAAGTATGTTACATTCATATAGATATGAAATGAGACAGTGGTTTGGAAAGAACTGAGATGAAAGACATGGTTTCTGGGAGAACAGGCGGGGTCGCACAAGCATGGAAATGACTTGGAGGCAAAATGGCAAAAGATGGTGCGTATTTTCAGCAGACGTGATGAGAGCGGCGTTCCGTACACAACCTGATTATGATGATGTTGTGATGATGATGATGTGATCACGAAGATGATGATATGATGAAGATGTAATGATGAAGTAACGATGATGTAATGATGCGATAATGATGTGATGGTGATGTAATGATGTGATGCAATTATGATGTAATGACACGATGATAAAATTGTGTGATAAAGATGCAATGAGGATGTAATGATGTAATAATGTGATGATGATGTGGAGACGATAATAATGTGACGATGATGATAGCAATGAAGACTTTATGATGATGTGCTGATGATGTGATGACAATGCGATGATAAAAATGTAATTATAATGACACATACAAAGGTTTAACATCCCGTTGAAAACTATACGACAGGGACAAGAAGAATGTAGTCCTGCAATTTACGCAGGATCCAGTTAATTATTACGCATTGGGCATAAGGTGCCAGACTCAAATGTTTACAGACCAATCGGCAATCGTAGGTGATGTAATGCCGGCCGCCTTTACTTCCGAACATAGTTCCTGGTACCCATTTTAGGATGGGCCACGCTGTGAGCCCGGGTCTATTTTGAAAAAAAAAAGTCACCCCACTCATGAGCGACACTCATGCCATTGTGCCTCGAACGAGGCATGCGGAATTACGAATTGCATCTGTAACCCCTTAGCCACAGCGCCGCTTCATTAACAAGACCTACAAAGTTGAACGTTATTGTTTTACAAAGACCACGACGTGTTCATAACACAACCACACATGTGTGTACATGTGTGTGCGCAGTGTGTTTTCATGTGCATACATTATTACCATATGTGTATGTGTACAATGTTAAGAACATTTCGACCCGACAGTTCCACACTAGTTAATTCAACTGTATCTTTTATTCAGAAAATACGTCTCCTCCACGTTGTAAATCTTCTGCATTGATGGCACATGCAGATAACGTGTATCCGGGTCGATCAATTTGTTTTCCTCTGGTAGTCACCTATCATCTTCTGGCATAGGTAATTGTTGTCGTCTTGTTTGTTCTCGCTTCTTTGTTTGTTATCGCACCATGTAAATATCCTCATTTGTCTGGTGCTTTTGTTGGCTTCAGGAAAACAGTTCGGTATGCGCAGATAACTCATCGAACCGTTAAGAAAAACAAGTCTGGGTTATCTCTTGCTGCAGTTTCTCGTAACGACAATACACACATTTTGTTAACATAGATAACTCAATAGCTGTTTCTTAATGTTATTATACTTCGGTTGCATCAAGTAAAAGTTCGTTGCATGTCCTTTACCGAACGTGGAATCAACCCCAGCATATACTGGTTGCTTGTGATTTACTATATTTCTAAATTCAGTGTTTTGTTATTCAGAGGTCGGAATCGCCTAGAGGTTTAACGCGCTCGCGCTTAAACTCATGTGCGCTGATGACGGGGTAGTGGTCTAAATCGACACACCGGTCAGTTGGACTTAAATGTTGACTTTTCTTTCATAACAATGGCAAGCTACTGACCACAGAACTGTCTAGTAAATCATGAACATCCAATAGAGCAGGGGCAGATCGCAACGTCCTGTAAAGGATAAGCAATTTTCTTTACTGCTTTCGTTCCTTTCTGAACGGCCGACGCTTGTACCACTGACATCAACGCAAGGTAATATGTTTCCAAACTGCATGTGACTGACTTTGAACCCACGACCTGGTCGCTTAAAAAAATAAAACACCCTCGACCCGGTACATTGGGGGATCATTTAGAAGGCAGAAACCCGCCCAGTGTCCCGGGGTAATATCTTTGCATCATCCTACGCATGACGACCCGTTGTTTATCATAGCTTCAGGTTACGAAAACAAACAAACCAACAAACAACAAACTCAAGAAGTCGGGTATCATGAACCGGCTATGGGCATCATCATCATCATCAGTTAGTGAATAGCGTCGCACTGTATCGTCACGCCTGTGGCTCAGTACATCCGACTTCGAGAAGCATTTTTCCGGTTAGCTTTCCTTAGAATCTGACTGTCACCAGTCTACCTAACCGTTAACTGCCATTGGTCTACCTAGCTGTTAACTGTTCTCAGTCTGCCTAACCTTTGACTGTCCTCAGTCTACCTAGCTGTTAACTCTTCTCAGTCTACCTAGCTGTTAACTGTCCCAGTCTACCTAGCTATTAAACTCTTCTCAGTCTACCTAACCTTTGATTTCCCCCAGTCTACATAGCCGTTAACTGTCTTCAGTCTACTGCTGCCGACTTGTCCCCAATCTACCTAAAATTTGACTATCCCCAGTCTACCTAACCTTTGAATGTCGCCAGTCTACCTAAGCCTTTGAATGTCGCCAGTCTACCTAACCTTTGAATGTCGCCAGTCTACCTAACCTTTGAATGTCGCCAGTCTACCTACCTTGAATGTCGCCAGTCTACCTAGCCTTTGAATGTCGCCAGTCTACTTAACCATTTCCTGCCCCAATCTACCCAATCCTCAGTCTGCCTACAAGGTAGCAGGTTTGTGTATCGCATCGTTTTTTTTCCTATACCTTGACCTGTCCAATATGGGAGACCATGTCCAATAGATGTGCTACCGTCGGCAAAGCTCTCGGGGTCACCGGACCACGCAATTCTCCTCTACCGCGGCGTGTCGTTTACAGGGCGTGGCGATGAACCTGGGGGTTGGTCTTCTAGGCAATTTTAAGGTGAGTAGTTTGCCGTTGTTTTCTGAACCTTGAATTCTTCTTCTTCTGCGTTTATCCGGAATTTTTTTTTTTTTCGGACGTGATTACGTTATGCCTGTTTACAGCAGAGCTGCGTTCTTGCGCCGTTAGGCCGACACATCCGACTTCTGTGGGCATTTGTTGACCGGGTCAACCTTCCCGGGGAACCTTGAATTCAACGTCCAAGTCCAACTGACCCATGTGTCGACTGAACCTACTACCCCGGCCATCAGCGCCCGGAAGTTTAAGCTCAGGCACAATAAACCTCTCGGCTACGGAGACATCTACCACTACAAGATGATCTCAAAGCAGAGAGGATAGGGGTGTGTGAGGTGTTAGGTCCACGGCAAGTTTGCAGGCCTGAGTGCACGGGCGAATAGGTGTTAAGTATTTCCCTCCCGTAGCGAACGACGACTTCATATTCGTCTTTGATAACAAATGGCAATCGAGAGTGCCGACGGGGTATAACTGGTACGATTACCGCTACATGAAATTATTGAATTATTCCCCCTAGTCATAAAGACGACATGGAGTTACAATTCCCCGTTCAACGTTCAAAATAGTTGATAATTGGGGTAGTTGCCTGTGTGCGAGTATTGTGTTTTCAGGTAATTTTCGCAGCAATTCTAGTGATAAAGTTATACTTGTTATAGGAAATGCCAAGGTTATAGAAAAGGATGGCGTTAAATTATATAATATTCCAGAGTTTTAATTCTCGTGATAATTTTATGTTTGTTATGGGAAATGCCAAGTTTATGGGAAATACCAAGGTTATAGAAAATGGGCGGCGTTAAATTCTATAATATTCCAATTTTTACTTAGGCGGATAACAGTTAGTTACATATCCTTTACACGACGCCGCAGTCAACCCAAACATGTTTAACTGTTTGAGATTTTTTGACAAGTTTACGTTCAGTAGTTTGCCACTGCTTTCAGAACCACCGGCATTCATGCCATTGTATGGAAATGCAACGCAAGGAGTTTTACTGCCAAATCGCCCACAGCTGTGTTTACCGGTCTCTGTGGCTAAGGGCTTGCGAACGCGGTTTGTTAGCCCGTATACCTGGGCTCGAAACATGGCGGTGCTGGGTTTTTTTTCGAAAAAGATATAGGAGCCGGTCGTTCAGAAAGCAATGGCAAACTACTGAACGTAAAATTTGCCTAGGAATCACGAACAGCGTAAATGCTGGGGTTGACTGCTACGTCCTGCGAAGGACATGCAACTTAATTTGTATATGCGGGATTACGAATTGCGTCCGAAGCCACTTCGAGCCAGAGCCGGCTTGTCCGAGGTGGATGAGCGACCTCGTTAATGACGAGACATTCTTACTGGTAGAGTATCGCCAAACACTAGCTAACTGTGTCAGCTTTTCACACACATCTTTCCCTTGTCTTCCTCTGCCACTTTTGCCTAGTCTCTTCCGACATAAGACCAATTTCTCTACTCCACCCTTTCTATTGATGTGTCCCGTGGGTTTCATTTATGTTTTCCTAATAGTTTTGATCAGTAATCATGCAACTCAGTGTTTGTTTTCTTCTTTGTCCACAATATTGTCAATATTCTTTTAGAAACAAGAAACCGTACCTTCACTGACGCCAGTGGGTTTTTCTTTTTTTTTCGCCATTTCGTTACTCACTGTCTAGCCTTCGCAGCCATATTGACGGACACCTCACAAACATAACAGGTCATTAAGAGGATCTATACTCGTCGCGATATTAAATATGGAGTTCGTGAGTTTACACCTGTCTCCATAGGGACTGTCATGTGCGACACGTGCCACCAGATCGTTATTAGACGAGACACTTCAACCAAGCCGTTATCAAATGGCTGTCCCCAGCCAGGCCGCTATCAATCGACGGTCTGCAATCGTACATTACAAATATTTGAAACTGAATGTCAGAACAATGTTATAAATAATAACATGCAACTCCCGAATCAATCAAATCAATCACCTTGCCATGTGCTGATCGGTTTCTCCTTGTATGATCATGACTGACTGTTTAGTTGCGAAACATCTTAAAGACTGAGTTTCAACTTTTCAGCCTGAAGCATTGGCGTTCCGGTCCTCTAAGCCCTGACACGGGCTTGCATTCATCAGAGTAAGGAACAATTTAAGAGACAGCGGTGTGTTGCAGATGACCACGTCAAGCTTGACTATGGAGATCACCGCCGCTTCTAGAGCTCTCGCACGGGAAGCAGAACAAGAAGTTACCTACACGATAATTATATCAGACTCCATGAACATGCTACAGAACGTCGCCACCGGTATTCTCCGCTCCGAATGGATAGACACCATTCGGAAGTCGCGATTTATATCATTCGCTTGGATGTGCACATTGAGAAGTACTGGGGTAAACGGTAATGGAAGCTCAGGCCAGCTGGCAAATAGTGTTTGTTAGTTCTACAGATCATGCTCACTGCACACTGAACCATTCAGTCCATAAGTGCTCGGATCCCCTCCTTAGTAAATCCCGCAACGTGTAGCGGCTCACGACACAAGCTCTGTGTTGGTTTTTTAATTTTATTTGGCTTCCTGCATAGTGTTCTTGCCTGGCCACACCTCTTTTAACTTGCTGTTCTCGCAGTCTGACTACGGCTACAGATTCACAGTAATCACTTGGTTCTTGTAAAAGTCATACTTCTAGTAGAGCAGGAGGGGGGGGGGGGGGGGGGGTTGTGTGTCACCAAACTACGGCCCGCGGGTCGGATGCGGCCCGCGACGTCATTTCATCCGGCACGCCGACGGTACTCGAACTTGCTTGGCATAACTTATGGAACACGAGACGTTGTGATACAATTTAAACGTAAATATTATGTTTAGAATAACAGGAGATCACACGTGCGGAGACCTCCTGGCTGCTATGTATCTTAAATTATTTTTTTTAGTAAATAAATATGTTGGTTGTCCTTGTTTTTTGTGCATTGCACGCCACTCACGCTCATAATTAACTTAGTTTTTTTTTGTTCTTTTTTCCCCAGAGAATTTCGTTCTGGCTTGCAAGAATTTTTAAAGTTAGTTGCATATCCTTTACAGGACGTTTGCAGTCAACACCAGCATATTTTGCTGTTGTTGTCTTGGCAAGTTTACGTTCAGTGTTTGCCAGTGCTTTCTTAACAACCGGCACCCATACCATACGTAAAAAACCAGCGCAACGCGGTCTGCTGCTAAATTGCGTGCAGCTGTCTTTCGTAAGACCTTCGCAGTGGAGAGCAGCGCAAATATTGTACAGAATGAGTATGCGGCCCACCCTGGTAATTTTGTCAGTTATCCGGCCGCCGTGAAGAAAGTTTTGTGACGCCTGTCGTAGAGCATTAAGTATATCAACCTGGTCCAAGGCTCATCCGCCCTTCACAGTAGCCTTACCCACAAGCCTTTCAGCCTGCTAATTTCCTGTACACCCGCATGCCCTGGCACGAACTAATATTTGCCAGCCGTAACCTCCCCAGAGATACCAACCACTGTCTTAGGATCCAACCCATCTCTATCTTCCGGAGCTTAACCTGACAAATAATGCACTGATACAAACAGGAAGCCAACCTCTCTTGGGAAACAGTGAGCAGAAATACTTTGTGAAGGCAGCTGCATCGGATGAGTGAGCACGTACGGAAATGTCCTATGGCTCGTTCGACATAACATAACATAAAGTGAGGCTGATATAGAGACCTCTCCTGACCAGGTATCAACGTATCATCTCCCCTTGGACTGTCTTTCAGTGATGTCCTTCCCCTCTCCAAACCAAGCAAAGTGCGCAAGATCAGTACTAGAATGTCAGATTTGTAAGGGCATATTCGGGTTTAAATAGGTCATGGTTTAAGTAGGTCATGACATGCATGGACTGGCTGGGATTAGGCATAGGCTGGTAATGTTGAGTCACGAACCGAGATCACGGCACTCGGGACATTCCCGTAGGTGCTCCGTCGTCACCGTCATTAGCCACCGAAGAGTCCCAAATACTAATGGTACCAGTAGCAGTCTGATGTGTCCGTCTGGCCTTTCCTCGGAGTCCTAAGAGTCGGCCAGATATTTTCTGAAGAGGTTTTAGATACCCCATTGCCAACAGACTCAAAACGAATGCCAAGCTAGAAATTTAACCATATGACTTTCGGTTTTCTTAATTAACTACTTTGGTTCCAGACAATGCAATTTATCTACTTTGTTCTAGTTTTTACTGTAGATGTTATTTGTCCTTTTTTTTTTTTTTACTTCTCCAGCGTTAGATTGTTATTACTCTAATTCCTTTCGGTCCAATTAGGTCAATAGTTTGTTGTTACAAAAATCCCCACAGTTGTCTGGGACGGAATGATGTCCTTTGCAGGACGTTCCTATATACCCCAACCCCAGGCTGCTGACTAACTAGGCAATTTTAAGTTCTGTAGTTTGTCATTGATTTCTGGATGAAAAGTCAACAGTGAAGATTAATCCCAAGCGCATTGGGCTCAGCGTCAACACTGACGCCAATGGCCTAACTACAGTATCTGTATTCAGTCGGTCATGGGGGACAGGCATATATGCTTAGAAGGGACAGGTAATAAAAGAGACCCCACGATAGAGAGACACCGCTGCAGGTATGTAAAACAACTAAGGATATATAACATATACAATTTTCACAAGCTTTACGAAGTATACGACCCACCTCTCTTCCTCACTGCCTTCTACGTCGTCAGCAAATGGGAAATAATAATTCGCCATAACAGGTGTGATTCTCTGCCCCTGTCATAAATTCTATGCGTGGAGAGCTTATAGCGGATCATATCATGTGTAATGTGTGCTATACTGCTATTGGTCCGTGTGTAGTGGGAACTTGATCCCGGTGTGTAGTCTTCGTGTGGCGTGATGTTAGCTTTCAATTTAAAAATAGACCGGCCGGCAGTACTACCCAGAAACTTACCATTATGCTCTTAGTTGAGTCCATTCAACGCTGACGTGTAGGGAAAGGGCTTAAGATGTTCTAGAAGAAGGGTTAGCTCATGTGTGACAACAAGATTGAAGTTGTGGTTGTAACGCGTGTTTATGCATACTGCCCCCGGGTCTTGCATCAAGTAGTGGTAGGATCAACATGTTTCCTTACCAGTGCGGATCTGGGACCCAGCTGTGGGAAATGGGCACTGGATAATCTTTAACTAAAGGTGGCGGTTGACGACAGCTGAACCCCCTCCCTTTTTTTTTTCACCTTCACCTTACTTTGTAGCTATCTTGAAGTCAAAGGGTGCCACTCCCCCCCCCCTACCCTTCCCCTCTTAGGGGGCTGAGTGGTCTCGAGGTATGGTGTCCGCCTCGAGCGCTGGAGGTCCCGGTTCAAGCCCCGGTGAGGGACGGGATTTTTTCAAGTGGACTTCTAGTAACCAAAATTTCCCCTAGTCTCTGGGCAGTGAGATCGGGACCCCGTATGTATTGTTGCGCACGTAAAAAAAAAAAAAATCCCTTGGCAGTTGGAAATCGAAAAAGAGTAGCCTAACGGCGCTGCCCGGGCAAAATTTCGAGTTAAAAATCTACCCAAAGTATTTCAGGATCCTCGGCGGTGCTACGGAGTTCGTGCACTGAGCTGAGTTTCTCCAAACTCAGGTTTGAGTTAGGAGGAAAACGGAGCACTTATGGGTTACACCCGTGTGCCGTATGTTGATCCATCGACTAAACTAAAACTAAACTGAGGGTGCCCTCCGAGAAATCGTTACGCCGCCTGCCTTGAGCTACGAAGTCGCAGTAGGCTAGCATCTTTGGGAATCAGTCATTCCGTTCACAAAGGAATACTGTGTGGGGACCCTCTCGGCAGGGAGGGTGTCTCTCTGCGACGCTTTCGGTAGACCGCTGTGCAGAAAGAAACCGAGTCATACGAGTTAACACACGGAGCAAATAAGACCACCCTCTTACCTATAAACACCTTTTACAATCTGTAAATACAGCGCCCTCCACATACGTCCGGCTGTATTTACTACTGTTGTACCCGAGACTGTTTAATTTGCATGAACTCACTGAAACCGTTAGACGTGAAAACAGGCGCCAGATTAGATCACACAATGGAGGTCAGTGTGGCTGAATGGAAAAGAGCTGACAGGATAGCGAGTTCAACCCCTACATCGGTCTGTTGGATTAAAATGTTGACTTAATGTCCTTGAGTTGGGGATATAAAATTACAAGTACCTCAGAAGTAGGAGTGGGTTCGTCTGATGGCGAGGGACACTGATAATAGGGAAAGGTAATCAACACGCATAAATCAGTACAATGCACTAGAAGCAGTGGCACGTGTAAAGACTAGGCTTGAGGTCAAAGCTAACGAACGCAAGAGGAAATAAAAGGTGTCCTAGAGTTCACATACAAATGGGACATTAAATTCACTGGAGAAATGTCAGTCTTTTCCAGCGGCGGCCGCTATGGCAGCAGTGTCCCAGGTGATACATGTGTGTGTTTGTGTGTATGCGTTCAAGGCGCGCGCTTGCGTGTGTTCCTTCTACTTGTCTACATTACCGTGTGCGTGTGTGTGTGCTTGTGTGTGTGTGTGTGTGTGTGTGTTATTACAAATAGCTGGAAGGAAGCTCCAGTTTGACGATTCTGTTACAACAATTAGGTCATTCTTTGCGCAAGATATACATATTTGTGATTTATTAGTAATTGGTTGTGCCGTTCTCTGTGTTTCTGATTCAAACAGCTCTCAGGAGTTTATTTCCCGTCGGTTTTAATTTCTTTTGACTTCCACACATTTTCTAGCCATATGCATATTTTCTGGCCTTATGTGTTCGTAGTCTAATATCTATATGTCCATGAGAGTTTGTCCTCCTACAATGGGTTTGTGACCTACAGTGTGTTTATCCTACAGTGCGTTTGTCCTCTTAGTGTAAACTTATGTCCTGAGAGTTTGTGGCAACTAAGTTCCCTGCCAAACTCAATGTAATCTGTGTATTTCTGTGTGCTTGTCCTCTAGCGTGTTTGTCCTATCATGTGGTTGTCCTCTCGTGTGGTTGTCCTCTCGTGTTATCCTCTAGTGTGTTTTTTATAGCGTGTTCTCTCGTGTGTATGTCCTACATTGCGTCTGTCCTCTAGAGTTTGTCCTCTATTACGTCTGTCCTCTAGTGTATACTCATCACCCGCCCTCTGGTCGCCACTAACACCTTCACTAAGCCTGATACAACGTACGTATGATCTCAAATCGCCCCATCTGCACCTTCCGTGAGCACCACTCAGCCTCTATAAATAAATGCATCTCTTTTTCTGACCAGATACGTATGCTTGCATACATTGTGATCCCCACGAAGGCCTGCTTGATGTAACTTGCAAAAGTAATGGCGGCAGAGGTATTCCTCCCCTCTCCCACTGAATGAATACTTAAGTTTTTGTTTTTGTTTTGTTTTTCCCCCATTCTTCTACCTTTGGGTGAAAGCTTAAGTTTTCCTTTCCTCTACCATTGAATGAATGTTTAAGTTTTCCCTCCCTCTACCATTGAGTGAATGCTTAAGTCCCCCCCCCCCCCCCCTACCATTGAGTGAATTGAATGCTTAATTGCGAGACGGTAGTTCTTCTCTATTGTAAAAGCAACGGACTAAATCAATACAAACGATTCGCGGCTCGCTTAATCACGTGATTGAAATATTGGTATTAACCGAGCGTTGCACTACGGGTTTCAACCAACGGGTCCCAAACAATAAAGTGTGACACATTAAGTAAGTGTGTACCATTAGTTACGATGTCCCATTGCTGAGTTGGGAATGACTGGAATAGTAAATGTTATCAAAGATTTGTAATCCATGGTATCAACAGTTCTCGACATAGAATTGTAACAGTACTACTTTTATTAATAAGTTTAAAAGTTAGTTAGTTAGTTAGTCGACAGATCATCCTCGTTGCACATCGAACCATTCAATCCATAAGTGCTCGGATTCCCTCCTCAGCAAATCCTGCAGAGTGTAGCGGCTAACGACGCCAGTTCTGTGTTGGTTTATCAATCTTCTTTGGCTTCCTGCGTAGTGTTCTTGTTTGGCCACCCCTCTTTTAATTTGCTGCTCTCGCAGTCTGGCCATTGTTGTAGATTCACAGTCATCACTTGGTTCTCGCAAAAGTCTCACTTCTCGTAGAGCATTCAGAATGTCAGCCTGGTCCACGGCGCGTCCGCCCTCCACAGTAGCCTCACCTGCGAGCTTGTCAGCCCGCTCATTTCCTTGTACTCCCGCATGCCCTGGCACGAAGATGAAACTAATCTTTGCCAGCCGAGACCGCTTCAGAGGCAGCAACCATTCTCTTCGGATCGACCCCTCCTCTATCCTCTTGATCATGTTCATTGAGTCGCTAAGGAAACAAGCCCTAGTGAATGTCTGTGTCTCGAGCCATGTTATTGCTTTACTTACTGCCATGACTTCCATGGTCAGGCTTGTGGTTTCAGTGAAAGCACCAGAGTCCTCCTTCACAATTCTCCCTCCGGCCCGAGCTGTAAAGGCCCATGAGCTTCTCACATGTCGGACGACCGACCCATCTGTGTAGATGACCGCGTCACCGTCTAGCGAATTCTCGAAAATCAACGCTTGTACTTCAGCCTCAACAACAGCCGGATTTTCTTGTCTGCATTTTCTATCTAGTTGGATGCAAACTGAAAAGGATGCGCAGAAGTCTGTTGGCACTTGCACCCAAAGTTAGTTGCATATCCTTTACAGGACGGAGCAGTCAACCCCATCATTTTTTTTTCACTGTTTGTGATCTCTTGGCAAGCTTACCATTGCTTTCTGAACGACCGACACCCATACCATTTTGTAAAAAAAAAAAACAACGCAAGGCTGCCAAATAGCCCACATCTGTATTTCGAACGCGATATGCGCCCGAACCCCTTCGCCATGATGCTGTCTTTATGAATAAACGAACATTTAAAAAACAATAGGTTTAAAAAATAACTTCATTGCGCCAGGTTTTTATCTCATTAGGCTAAGTATCCTTCCGCGGGAAGGCTTGCCGAAAGCGTCGCACAAAGCAAGAACTCCGCAAGTCCAGCGACGATCCCCAGGAGTCTCCAAAACAACTGCACTCGTGAACCGACTACGTAGACTACAATTTTGGAGCGCAAGGCAGGCGGCGTAAAACCATCGCCACGGGGACTCCCTCAATTTAAAAAAAAAAGAAATTATGTGTAGAAATGTCTTCCTAAAAACAGGTTCTTCTTCATCAATCATCATCGACGTCATCATCTTATTCTTCTTCTCTTCCTCTTTGGCCGCGGTGTATTAATTTAAAGCGATGCTACGGTACCTGCCTCTTTCGGTAGACACAAACTTCAACATGGCTTGCCTTTAAAAAAATTTACTACCCTTCCCTCTTTAGCACTCCAGAAATAATATGGTACCTGGGCAGCGACGTGTAACGGCCTACTCTACAACAATAAGAAAGAGACGAACAGCATTCTTTGGTCGCGTGATGAAAAGAGGGGACTTGGAAGACATTGTGACACTCGGAAGATCAGTGTGAAAAGAGGCAGAGGCAGACCAAGAGACATTATACTGGATGGGCTTAAAGGGTGGCATGAATAAATATCACCAACCGTTGATCCAGAACACCAAGGACCGAAATCTCTGGGAAGACATGCACACCTACACCAGCGTGCAAGATACCCGATGATGATGATGATGATGATGATGATGATGATGATGATGATGATGATGATGACATGTCCTTCTCGTTTTTTTAATCTCCCTCCCACTTCTCCTCCCTGGTGACAGGCCCTGTAAGTATAATGTTAGACAAACTACTTGTTCTGGACACAATAACCAACCATTAGAGCTGCCACAATTGTTATGAGGTCTGTGTATGGTCTACACCAGTGGTTCTCAAGCGGTGGGGAATTCCCCCCCCCCCCAGGGGGGAATTTTAGGGTTTCCGGGGGGGGGGGGTGAAGATTATTTCAAGATCGCGTTAATACAAGAACGGATTACTTGATATTGTTTTTCCCTTCATACTTTACGGTTCTGAACGTCTCACCCTTCTAAAATTCATTTTATAAAGTAAGTAGACCCACAAATCACGTTTTATGTGGACGTCTAGACTTGTTTTGGTATGTGCTTCCATTATTACGTATATTGTGTAGGGGCAGAAGCGGGAGGGTGGGGGATTTTAGGTAGGAAATACGAAAGGGGGGGGGGGGGAATGACGTTGTGAAAATATGGTGAAGGGGGCACGGGAAAAAAATGGTTGAGAACCACTGGTCTACACATTGTCCCATACAACTGGGCCCTCTGGCACTGGACACAAAAGGGAGTGGGTGAATGGGAATTGTTAGGCAGGCTTTAAATGGATTGTTAAACTGATCGGCATTGAGTAACAGCTCCGGATCAGAGACATAACAGGGGCAAGAGGTCATGCCCCACATAACGCCATGGCCTTGACGAAGGGCACTTGACTGTTAAACTCGACCAGCAAGTTGTTTTTTTTTTTTTTCGCAACTGGCTTGCATGTCTGTCTATTCTCCTATATTGTACCATGTTTTTCCGCTTTTTAAAGTTTTTGTGACGTTTCTCAACATTATTATTTCGTTCCGCCATTCAGTATTTTTCGTTTCCCGAATGTAGCGGTGTTTGTTTATGTTATCGGCACTGTGGTCTATGGGTAGTGAACATGGTTCACGATTCCCTGACATACCTAGTCCAGGATTCCAAATCATCTGCAGACGATTGGAAGCACACTCCTTGGCGTTGATTTTGATGTTACGAGCCTGGTTCAACAGCACAACGGAGGTCAGCATGGCCGAATGGATAAGAAAGGACTTGCAGTGTGCTGATGGCAAGGTAGTGGGTTCACCCCCTACAGCGGTCAGTTGAACTAAACTGTTAACTTGTCGTCCTTGACTTAGAGACGTAAATTACAAGTACCTCAGAAGTTGGAGTGGGTTCACATCATGGTAACAGGAAATGCTAGCCCACACGTAATAATCAATCCAGCATGGACTACGCTTGAGTACACAGTGAGCGAACGGAGAGTTAAAACTAAGACTTACAGGTGAACCCCACCTACCACTCAACTGTAATGCTGTGACCTCTATTGCGTAACTCGCCGTTCTTCGCCTCCGACATATTAGATGTCATCACGCCGAGTACCACAGGGGACGCAACTTCATCACAAGCCAAATGCTTATACAAAAAGAGTAGTGTTCCATTGATCCAGTGTCTTTTTTTCGATTATTTGGTGACCTTTTCTTATTTTCAAGAAGGCTTCTCAAACCGCTGACAAACGGGAACCATTGGTGAGTTAAATTATACATTAATGTGTTTCTTTACTAGCTCGCTTTGAAGAGTGTGCTGTCCATGGTTTCGCTATCTCACACCATCACCATAGTCATGTATTAGCACCGTGTTCTTGCTGAGATTAACTCATGCGGCCAAGCCTACAGATAAGTATCTGTCTTTCTCTTTGCCTTTTCCCATCAATCTTGCCAGTTGTCACGAAGTTTTCTAGTTTATTTCTTCCAATAATGTGCCCAAAAATCTTACGTCTAATTTCTAGAATCAGTTTTACTGGTTTCATGTGTTTCTTGGAGGACTATGTCGTTGGATTTTCTGACCGCCTATGATATTCCTCTGAATTTTCCTCAGAAACCACATGTTCAATGCCATGAGATGTTTCTCAGCTTGTCCGGCTTATTGGACCATGATTCGCACACCATATAAACAGTAGAGGTTATATACTGTAACCCACGCCTTTCTCATTGCAACTGACAGCTTTTTTTTGGTCAGTATATTTTCCAAAGGCAAAAGGCTACCTTCACCATAGCGATTCTATGACAAACATATGTGTGGATAAAAGACATGCTTAATACTAACAAGACAGGTACGTAAATTACAAGTATCTCTAGAAGTCGGGGTAGGTTCGCCTGATGGCGAGGGACTCTGGTGAGTGGTAAAAACTCATCCACACGCAAAAATAAGTCCAGTGCACTATAAACAGTAGAACATGTATGGGCTAAACTTGAGTTAACAGCGAGGCGAAACGCAAAACAAAAAGTTTGAAACAAGTGATACATATATTAACCCAATCACAAAAAAGGTTAAAGTGCAAAGGTCCCTCTTCAATTGCACCCAGTGCCGGGAAATGTAGTGAGAAGTAGTGGCGGTCAGTGTGATACTGATAACATCACCCACGCGTGCTGACTCATCAATAAAAACTGTGAACAGCTACATATGTCATATGCGCCACTTGGTGTGTAAAGGGACCTTGACTTGTAACTGTGGCACATAGGGAGGCTTTCGTTTGTTTGCCTTCGGAAGTTTATTTCCTTTATTAACTTGTACAATTTTCTGTCTTTCAGTTGTAAACTGCAGTGCTCGAGGAATGGCTCTCTCTCTCTCTCTCTCTCTCTCTCTCTCTCTCTCTCTCTCTCTCCTCTCTCTCTCTCTCTCTCTCTCTCTCTCTCTCTCTTTCCAAATGTCAGTAACTGTAGAGACATTAGCTAAATCTATACTAGGACTCGGTAAGTCAACAAAAATGTCCATAACACAGTTTTTTAAAAACCAAGAGCAGGTGACAAATACAAGAGATAGAGGTAAAACACAACTTTCAATACAGACACTAACTACCGATCTGACACGAAATACACAACGCATTTAACGAAGTGTGAAGCAACGCGTTTTGGAAGGCTAGAATCTATGTTCAAAAGAAAGACGACCTGGGTTAATGATATACAATTGTACAATCTTTGCAGCGTCAATGATATGAAAATATACGATCTTTGAAAAACTAAGCAGGTAACCATTTTTCATGTCAATTATTTTCGGCGGCCTGAACGAGAAAAGCTTAGCAAAACACACCGCTCAGAGAATAGAAATAAAAATAGTGGGTAAACTGCAGATAAATTGTCAGTCTAACTTCCGTCATGCTCTGTGTGCGCCACTGCACTTTAAGACGTTAGGCGCGGTAAAGTTGAGTAATACGAGGGGCAGAGCAACGAACAAGTCAAAGAGGTGGTTCAACATGACACAGTGAGCAGCAGGGAGTTGTGTGAGGAACAGAGAGTTGTGTGGTGCAAGAGAGAGTTGTGTGGTGCAATAGTTGTCTCATGCAACAGAGAGTTGTGTGTTGCAACAGAGAGTTATGTGGTACAACAGAGTTGTATGTTGCAACAGAGAGTTATGTGGTGCAACAGTGAGCTGTGTGGTGCAACAGAGATATTTATGTGGTGAAACAGTTCTCTGGTGCAACAGAGAGTCGTGTGGTGCAACAGAGAGTTGTGTGGTGCAACAGAGAGTTGTGTGGGGAACAGAGTTGTATAGGGAATAGAAGTGTTGTGTGGGAAACAGAGAGCTGTGAGGAGACACGGGGTTATGTGGAGTTATGTGGCTCGTGCCAAGCCCTATTACCCGTTGCTATCTCTGAATAACCCTTTCCACCTCTTTCCCCTACTACTTACCTTGCTCTATTCCTTCTGTTTTCTCACCTCGCCATATCCGTTCGGCCATAACTACCGTATAACAGAGCAACAAATCGACAGCCCATTGCAACAATCAATGTAACCGCACAAAAAGGAAGGACGAGAACAGCGGGGGCAGACAAGAAGGAACAATCAGTCAATATCTGACGTCTGAGCAGGACGACTATGTACTTGTATATCGACACTGACTCCCAAATAGAACAGCATCTATGATTCTTTGGAAGCTATTTATAGAAACATGACGCACAATGTAGTGCAATGGCGATTTTATTCCCATAGACTAAACCGCAGCAAGGATGGCCAACATTTAGTTTATCTTACCGCACACTGATCTTCATCATCATGTGCCATCCAGATAAGCGTGGGTGGTCATTTTTCGTCATCTCACGCGATCACCAGAGTCGTGGATACACTGATCTTCATAATGTTATAAAAAGAGGGTGACCTTTTAAAATGTCATTTACAACTACAGAATCATAACATCGATGCTGAGGCTTAGGGGATAGTGAGACGCGCTGGTTCATAATGTGACATTCCCTACCGTGCGAGGGTGTTCCTGTGGAGCATGCTATTTGTTTGATAATCTGGGAACTGACGTAGCATGATGTTCTAGACATCTATACAGGGAGTAGTCTGCCATTGCTTTCCTTTTTGTCAGTGACCATGCTACTGGTAGTGACCTTAACCAGTGCTTTATAAAGAGATCCTCGACCAACAGTTGCAAACTTGAGACTATAACCAACAGCTGTTTGTCAGCTGATATGTAGCTCCATTCATCACCTGCTCTTCTCATGGTTTCATGTTACCCTGGCTTGGGAGGGTTAAACAAGCACTCCACCTGATCAACACACCATAAAAGCATGCCTACCCGTATCAATGTACCCACACCCAGTCTCGCGGATACTATCTAGCTTGCTAGATTCCCCTCTCCACCCTGCTCATTAGTCTACCTCGAGATTAGATGGCTTGTAGGTAAAAAAAAAAAAAAAAACACTGGACGAGGTTCAACCGGCTGTCGTTGCTGTATTTATATTGACATCAGTTGCCTGTGCTGTTCTTCCCCTTTGCAGGCTATTATTCATGTTTTGCTGTAGATTTACTGCATGTGTTCTCTGGAGGCGTGACCCGTGCAGTTATACACCTAGCTGCTTTGTATCCTCTTTCCTTCCGTTGCCATCGCTGACCGTGGTTTCACAACTCACGGACATATCGAGTCCAGGCTTCCAAATCAGCTGCACGATTTGAAAGTAGACCGCTCGGCGTTGACTTCGAGGGTAGTAAGCGTCGGTCGTCCTGAAAGCAAGGGCAAACTACCGAATGTAAACATTGCCTAGCAAACAACCCATTAAATGCTGGGGTTGATTAAGACATCATGTGCTGGACACACAGCTAACGTTACTTCCGTTAGTGAGTAAACTACCACTGTCTCGTGGCATGCCGCGCGTCGTGGGCGTAGTCCTTGGACAGACAGACCTAGTTTACACCACCTCTCGCACTCTGCGTCTATTTCACCGACTTACTTGCCATTAGTTTCTTCTACTTCCTCCACGATCCGCTCAACCCTGATTTCCAGTATTTACCTGTCTATCCAGCGCATCCTCCAATCTGTCTCTGCCAATCTGCATCTTTTCCCACTTTATTTGTCCCTTCTGCCTGCTCTGCAGTTACCTGTTGGCGTATTCAGAGACCTATTTCTATTTCACTTTACTTTTCCTGGTAAAAAAGTTGTATTTTTTCGCGGGGGTGGGAGGTGGGGTGAGGGGAGACACACAGAGTGATAGAGACAGACAGAGAGAGAGAGAAGTGCGTGAGTTGAGTGAGTGTGTGAATGAGTGGGTGAGTGGTGGGTGGGTGGGTGAGTGAGTGAGTGAGTGAGTTATTGGTGAGTGAGTGAGTGAGTGAGAGTGTAAGTGGGAGATTGGTGAGTGAGAGATAAATGGTGAGTGAGAGATAATGAGGTTTTGTGATGAAGTGATTAAACCTTTCGCCTTGGCAGGACGTTACGACCAACCCCATGTGGACTGTCTAAGCAACTGTACGTTCGGTCGTTTGCCATGGCCTTCTGAACGGGAAGTCAAGGAAAAGTTCAACTTAATCACAAACTACTCGATCACCTACAGGTCGGTCGATCTTACACAAACTACTCGATCACCTACTTATCGTTCGATCTTTACCAAACTACTCGATCACCTACTTATCGTTCGATCTTTACGCAAACTACTCGATCACTCATGTGTCGACCGATATGTAAACACAAAATACTCGATTACCCACGTGTCGACCTATATCTAAACAAAAACTACTCGATCACCCACGTGTCGACCGATATCTAAACACAAACTACTCGATCACCCACGTGTCGACCGATATCTTCTTCTTCTGCGTTCATCCGGAGTTTTTTTCCCGATGTGATTGCGTTGTGCCTGTTCACAGTAGAGCTGCGTTCTTGCGCCGTTAGGCCGACACATCCGACTTCTGTGGGCATTTGTTGACCGGGTTAACCTTCCTGGTCGGACCGATATCTAAACACAAACTATTCGATCACCTACGTGTCGACCGATATCTAAACACAAACTACTCGATCATCCACGTGTCGACCGATATCTAAACACAAACTACTCGATCACCTACGTGTCGACTGATATCTAAACACAAACTATTCGATCGCCCACGCTTCGACCTATATCTACATACAAACTACTCTATCACTCACATGTCCACTGATCTATCTACCTGTGCATCTATTGATCTTATCCCCACCCGTGCCTTGGTTTGGAGTGTTAAGAATGAACTACCTAACAAATGTCGGGGAAACATGACCAACCCAGTCCTGATCCCAAACAATCCGGTGTGTTGTGCTGAATAATAACCTAGTTACAGCCTACCTCTCCGCAGATGCGTAGTTTCACTACCACACTTGAACACCCCGTTGGTTTCTGGACTTGTAGAGGGGAATGAGCGCTCTGCAACACATGTCCCGTACTCCAGTACCCGGTCGGCAGATAAGCACACCAACCTCACCACGTTACAGATCATATCATTCAAAAACCTACTTCTTTCTTCTACTACTATGACAGCCAATCAATACATGTGTGTTTATTTATGACTTGTTAGAGACCAGCCCCTTTCAATGTTTAGACAAGTATAACATCATGCATAGACTTCAGAGTTATAACTAACAGCCTTCCAACCAACCAACCATCCGTCTTGTCTAACAGTCGTTATCTTTCTGCCCTTTACTATAATAAAAACCTACTGCTTTATTGAATTTTGTCAACTTCTATATTCACACACTAGTTGCATTCCTTATTTTGCCTAGAGTTATCTTTCCCGAGGTCTATCTTAACACATCGATCCATTCCCAGTGCATTTGTGTGTACCAAATTGCACTCCCCAGCACGGGCGGATTTTGGCCTACTTCCCATTATTACAACACCGGCCATAAATATTTCTATATTAGCTCTTATTCTTAATCAAACTTCGGGTTCTCTTTCACGCTCTTTGCCATCACGACATTTGCTATGGCGACGCGAGTCTTGGGCATGGTCTCACACACACACGTTCTTTCTCTTATTTTATTTATAAGATAATAATGACAACAACAAATGTAGAGCTGTGGCAACAGATTCGAGAAATTTCACCGCCAGTGCAAATCATTGTCATTATACAGCCAGTACTTTGAAGAATGTCTCCCTTATCTCCGCCGATCGAAAGATCTCGATTCTTTGCCAGTTCCTCTACTTCGTACATTTTCATATCCATGTTTTATGCTACACGAATGTCGAGTGCACAACAGGACAGCTCCTCGCGACAGATGAGTAACCTTTACCGATATTTTCACGTCGATTTTTTTTCATGCAGTTGTATCAGTGTAGGAGGCGCTTTGTTTGCGTGCTGACGAAGGCTTTTACCTCAACGTTCATTTTGTCACGTATGACTGTGTTCTCTGAGAGAAATGTTTCGAATTCCTTGGAAAGCCAGAGTGACAAACAACGATTTTATGAAAGAGACTAATGAAACTAGAACATTATACACAACTATAAGAAATAGACAAACAGCTTTCTTTGGTCATGTGCTGAGAAGAGAGGCATTGGAGAACATCGCGACAACTGGAAAGGTCAATGGGAAAAGCGACAGTAGCAGACCAAAATAAATTATGATGGATGGATTGAGACGGTGGCGTGGGAGAATATCATCAGCAGAGCTGATCTAGAACACCAAAGACCGAGATCTGTGGAGAGACATGGACGTCTACACCGGCTGGCAGGGCACTTGATGTTGACGATGATTGTGTTCTAGTGAAGCTTACAGATTCTAATTCCCGTGTTCACCTATCCCCAGCCTTGTCCATGGGACATATTTTTCTGTCCCATCCCATCCCATGGGACTCCCATGGGTATAGCATTCCCATGGCCAAGCCTGCCTATCCCATTATAATCACCAGGGTGGCTTTAATGTCCTGTCTTCTACTTCCCCTGTTCGTGGATTCACATATCCCATTGTAATCACCAGGGTGGCTTTAATGCCCTGTGTTCACTTTGTGTCGGAACACCCCAGCCTCTTCTCCCGGGGTGCATGCCTTCCATTGATGTCCTTTGTAGATCCGTGTGATGTTTAATATGTTGTGGCATAACGCAGCCAACATTATTCATCTTATCAACAAATGCCGCAAAAAGAGGAAACAACATTAAAAGAAATTGACTTCACAAACGCAATTGGAGATTGGGACGTAAAACTTAACATCGAAACTGGAACTGAACAAGTGACAAATGACGTGGATTCTTAGAAGGATTTCATCAGACCAAGCTCGGAAAATCATTGGATGAGAAAACCACCTGACCCGCCTTCGCGCCAGTGCATAATTAACATATATCCCCATTTCATCAGGAATGTTAATCAGCCCGCACTTTTGTCTGAACTCGCTCCATGGACGGATGTGAGAAGATTGTGTGATCAAAAATTCAATGGACAAGGCAAAAGTCTGGATCCGAGGTACGTTTGTTGGCCCTTGATTAGACTAAGAACCCGATGTATCAGTGTCAAGTAACGTAAACCCATGTTTGTGATGTCAATTGAAATGTATGATTATTAATTAAAACCTCAGAAATGTAAAAATGCTCGACTGTAGATTCTAATGACGCAAAGCCATTCCCGGCCAGAATATTCTCTTCGATGAAACTGCCACCTCTGATATTCTTAAAGATAATTATTAACTTTAGGAAGTGCATTACACTATTACATTCTATTCTAAACAACTGTGAGAGAGTGATGATTCGAAAGCAATCTTGTGCATTTCACCAGAAACATTGTAAAAGATGCTATCACGGTCTACAGCTGAAATGACAGTTCGTGTACTAGAACAAGTGCCTTGTTCTAAAACAGACTTATCTATGCCTATTTACAATCTAGAAAGCTGAAAGTGAAATCAATCTTTCCTTTCTCCTTTGTCTATAGAAATAATAGGGTTTGGCGAAATAAATATTTATATTTATGTCAAATTTAATTAGATAAGAGCACTTAGGAACTGCAATACATGAGAAAGTTGTGCTTCGCGGAACACCATCACGCGAAGTGAACTTAACTCATTACTCAACATAACTTAAAACTCATCACCACTCATCACCACACAACACAACACTCAACATCACAACAACAACAGGTAATGGAAGAGAGTTATTAGACACAGAAGAAGAAGTAGTTAATTGGGAAAACACAGAGAATTATTTATACACATTGTGAACACCATTGAGTAGAAGAAATGTTATAAATGTAGGTCATTTATTTACATGCATCTTGACACCTTCTCACTCTTGTCATTGTCTCACTGTACACGTGTACTGACCCCAGGTCAAATGAAAGACTTACATACAGCAGGAACAAGTTGATACAAGGCGTACACAGTGTGATAAACTCTGACCACCCCAAATTAACCAACACTAGCTTAGAGAGAAAAAAGAGGGGAGGGGAACTAGTTCCTACTTCAGGAATTTAGATTTCTTCCGACCTACTTCTTATTATTGTATTGGTAGGATTGTATATATTTATGTGAATACTCATCAGTGATCTTGGTGGCTACATACCAACAACCACCCAACACATCAGCAAACTAACCACCTAAATCAGACCTGAGAGAGGGAAGCCGAGAGAGGATGAACCACAAGTGAGATGGAGGATGACTTCGCTATGAGCAGGAGCATGGGGAGGCCTTCAGTGGAGCTATACGGGCAGACCTGACGTGGATCCATCAGTCAATGGACCCTGGCTTACCTAATCCTCCAGTCACCAGGTTACTTTTCTCATAGGTAGAAACCACACCCAATTACAGGAACACTGATATGTTATGGTTGAGACACCACTATCATACTTAATATGTACAACATCAAAATGTTTACTATGTTTTCACACTTGTTGACATTTCATATATTGATGCTTGTTATTGATTGTCTGGGACAATGGTCCAATGTGCAACTGTTCTATTACTTTGTGTAAATCACAATAGAGATGTATGTACTGACCAGAAGGCTCAGGCCAGTCAATAAATGATTAACATGAATTGACCTTCTGTTAATTTGTCAAGTTCAAACCTATCTGTCAACAACTTTTTTGTGCATCATGTTGTCAAAATCTAATGTGATTGATTATGTGTTTGATTGTTAAAAGATAAATTAACTCATAATGACTTACTAAAGGGGGAAATAAAAGACTCTATACCTATCAACTGCTCAACATCCATGTTTTCTTCATCTAAATCAGGCTGAGAAAATTCTCCTGACTTTCCTCAGATTTGATAAACTAAAAGGGGGCTCCAGAGCTAAAGAATCATTGGAGAAGGGGCAGATTCCCAATTAGTAAATTACCATTCTTACCAGGGCCATAATCTATATCTCCTAGACAATACTTAACAAAACGAGGCCTGCAGATAACTCAAGGTTCATATTCTGGGGTTATTGAAGATAGAAGAGGATGGGGCTCTACATCTTTTGTTAGAGATGGGGCATGCACTACAGTGATCTCCCACTCCCTTCAAAAATATATGACATATTGTGGGCTAAGTCCTGGATGGGTCCCATATATTAACCTTTAAACAATCACCTAAAAATACATGAACACAGTTATCTTTAGATTTTGAACATTGTCATTTTCTAGAATGTTTAACAGATACCATGTGGGGTATTGATTGACAGCCACATGATATGAATGACATTTATAGATAAATAAGATAGGTGACTAATCTTTACTCCTGGAGAAGGAGCCATGTTCATATATTGCTTCTACTTCAGAAAGAGGTGCTCCAGGTGAAATATATAGTGTGTGTCTACTATACCAACACTACTTCTCTTCCAGAGAAGGTGTTCTAGTCCTGTGAAGTCTGAACTTAACAGCATTTCATCAACCACCGGGAAATCTTATCCGTTGGGAAACCTCTGTCTAATTTCAGATTCTTTTCTTTACTAGGAATTAATTGTGGTTACTTCAGTGCCTGCTGCCTTTGGCTTTTCCAGCATTGACAGACAGACATAACATAGGGTGTTTTTAATATTGCACATGCTCTGTTGTATCTTTGCAGATCAGGGACTGACAAGCGTACGCGGATCAGACTAGCTGCAATTATATTGTTAATCAGAGCACAGCAATAAAATATAGACATGGCGGAAACTGCAAAGTTTAGAGCCCAAATAACAGAAACAGGTAGGGAATGCGGGTTAGATGGCCTTGAGCTAGCTAACTATGTTTCGGATGCATTTGACAAAAGGGAAAGACTGCAAGCTGAATTGGCTCTCAAAGAAAACAGCTTCAGGCTGAATTGGCTGAGAAAGAAAAACAGCTTCAGGCTGAATTGGCTGAGAGGGAAAAACAGTTTCAAGCAGGATTGGAGGAGAAAGAGAAACGATTTCAAGCAGAATTGGAGGAGAAAGAGAAACGACTACAGGCTGAAATGGAAGATAAGGAGAGAGAGCGTCAACACCAACTGGAGTTGAGGAGAATGGAGATTGAAGTGGAGATCCGGAGAATAGAGAAAGGGAGTGGTCCTACACCCTCAACCTCATCAGGATCGCCAGTGACAGAACCACCTCACGTCTCTCAACTTAATTCAGGAGCTATGTAATTTCCTCTGGACCCCTTTAATGAACAGACTGACCACATCGAAGGATTTTTATCACGCTTCGAGGCAATGGCTGTCAGCTGTGGGCTTGAAGAGAGCAGATGGGCGACGAAGTTGGCGCAGGCCTTAAGATCCACGGCGTATGAAGTGTTCTCAAGACTCACTAGAGAGGAACAACAGAACTACACAACACTCAAGACGGCACTCTTAAGCCGATTCGAAGTGGACGCCGAATCTTATAAACTCAGGTTCAAAGCCGCAAGGAAGGAACCGGGTGAGAGCTACGCACAGCTAGTCGAAAGACTGAAGTCATACATACAAAGATGGACCTGCTTGGGAGGATTTGAGGAAAATTATGAAGGACTCCGTGAAATGATTATCATTGATCAGATCAAGGGGAAAATGCAGAACGAAATGAAGGCATTCCTAACCCAAAACGGGGCTGACCGCCTGGAAACTATAATCATCCTGGCAGAGAGATTTGAGAAATCTCAAAAGGAGATGGGAGGAAAGGGACGTTCGAACAACACCCCCTCTCAAAACAAAACTCCACAGCCAAAAGAGGGTGAAAACACTGTAGCCACCGGGAAAAAGGGGAAATCCCCGAAAAACACTCAACACTCAGTCCAAACAGCGCCGAAGGAGGACAAACCATTCTGTACCCATTGCAAAATTAAAGGTCACACATTTCAGAGTTGCAGAAAGAAGCCACCTCCACACACAGCGGCATGTTTGACCAACCGAAAAGAGAGAAAAGTGAGCACTGGTGAAACGTCCAAACAGACACCTCATCAAGACACATCATCTCGTATTCCGGTTGTAGAATCCATCTTGCTAAATGGATTCCAAACGACCTGTTTATATGATACTGGATTATCATATGACTGTGTTGTTTCATCATCCTTGGTTCACCCTGAACAGGTGACAGAGGAAATAGTGAAATTGCAGGGACCACTGAAGAGTTCAACAAATATGTCTCTTCCAGTGGCAAAAGTGAACATAGCCTCGCGGTATGTCACCGGGACGATCAAGGCAGCAATCTTGGACGATCCGATATATCCTGTAATCCTCGGGTGTAGATTTATCGTTCTAGGAGAACCTGTTCAACCTGTGGCGATGGCGACCATGACCACTCGATCACAGGCAACAAAAACTCCAGAATCAACTACGCCAATACCTCGAACGGAGGAACTGAAGAGGGCACAAGAAGCCGACAGCACCTTGGAACCCTGTTTCAGAAAACTGCCAAAATCACATTTACCTCTACGTAAAGGTGATCTGTTCATGAAGTCAGCACTTCTTTACAGAAAAGCAGGACGAGCTGGACAAGAGTTTAATCAACTTGTTGTACCAACTCAATACAGGACTCAGATCTTAGAGATGGGTCACAGTCTACCATTCAGTGGGCACATGGGTATCAACGCTACTACACAGCGGATTACCACTCACTACTTTTGGCCAGGGATGAACTCAGACATACAACGGTTTGTAAAATCATGCCCACAGTGTCAGAAAGTATCACCAAAACACCGGACACCACCGGCAATGTTGGGTGAATCGCCAATCACTGGAATTCCATTTGAGAAAGTGGCAGTAGACATAATCGGACCTCTCTCAGCAACGAAGAGGCGAAACCGATTCATATTAATGACATGATATTGGTGGGAACTTCTCTTGGGAGGTTAAAGGGAGGAGAGGCAGTGGGTAAATGACATGATATTGGTGGGAACTTCTCTTGGGAGGTTAAAGGGAGGAGAGGCAGTGGGTAAATGACATGATATTGGTGGGAACTTCTCTTGGGAGGTTAAAGGGAGGAAGGGCAGTGGGTAAATGACATGATATTGGTGGGAACTTCTCTTGGGAGGTTAAAGGGAGGAGGGGCAGTGGGTAAATGACATGATATTGGTGGGAACTTCTCTTGGGAGGTTAAAGGGAGGAGGGGCAGTGGGTAAATGACATGATATTGGTGGGAACTTCTCTTGGGAGGTTGGTGGGCAATGGGTAAATGACATGATAGTGATGAGGGGAAAGATCAAAGGGAAGGCGGGGTGATAAATACATGGATGGCTTGGTCACACTGAATAACTGGGACAAGACCACAGACCTGACCCTAGGCTAGTGATCGTCTGAGATTACGAACCATGACCACCCACGCTTATGGGCATGGTACAAGATAGTGATGAACAATCAGCCACTGATCAGTTGTGCCAAGTGTATGAACCAAATTCAGCGGCCTACTTTGCCCACCAAGTGACTTGTTGACTTGTTTTTGGCAGTCACGTCGACGTCTGCTGTTATCTCAGTGCCCTTTGTTATCGCGGTGCACTTTTATTTGCCCAACAGGCGACAGAAACATGATCGGTATGTTTTCCTTGTTTGGCTGTCGATGTAATGGTATAGCCTTCTGCTAACGGCAGTTACGAAATTATGTGCCCTTGGAGTAAGGCACTTAGAGTAAGGCACTTCTTGCTGTCTTTAGCCTTGCCTTGGTATTGCGGAAATGCTTTCTCCTCCACCTGTTATTGAAGCCTCATAAAGTCAATCGAATAGGGAATTGCGTTTCAAAGCGATTCCCAGAAGTTTACTCTCGCTATCACCATGGATAAAACAGTTTGATTCTGCAGCAAGACAATTTGTTTTCCTTTCTGATGAAGCAGCATCTCATAACGTACAATATGAGTGCCCTGGAATATCCGACATATTCTTTCGACTTGGCGACGCCTAGCTGTTTATTCTTACCCGGTCTCAAAGTAGCACTGAACGGCTGGCAATCAAAGGATACTGGTGACGTAAGGACCCATGCGAAAATGCAGTCGAGAGAGGTTCCACATAATGAGTTCCGTATAAACTCTATGGACCACTGAGTGAACTAATAAAGACAGTTAAATTCATACAAGAGACAACATTGCAGTTATAGACATATTCCAAGCGAACGAAAGAAGAAAATATGACTTCCGAGAATGTCCTCATATGTTGTTCATTTTGCCAAAACTATTCTTCTTCCTCTTTGTCGCCCAATTTCAAGTTCAACATTGAGCAATGAGAAGACATATTAAACATCTGCTGCTCAAGCCTACTGCACCTACCCTACAGTGATGATTTTCTGCTAACTTCACATCTCTGGTGTCGGGTTGGATTTAAACCCCGATGAGCAGCAAGGTGGGGCAGCAAAAAAGGTACAGACAAAATGCAATACCTGTGTCAGCAATGAGTGAGTGGTTCACGACGAAGCCGCAGTATGCCCACTGTGACCAATCACGTGCACAGCTTGAGAACCCCCATAAACTGGCGTGCATGCAACGACCTGGTGAATTATGCCTTAGAGGAGGGGTGAGGAACTTTTTCCTGCCAAGAGCTATTTGGATATTTATAACATCATTCGCGGACCATACACAATTGTCAAATTAAAAATTACCTGCTATATTTGGTAAACTTTTATTTATCTTTTTTTTTTAAAGTTCCATATCCCTTACAGGACGTTGCAGTCAACACCAAAATTGTTCTACTGTTGGTGTTCTTGGCAAGATTACGATCAGTAGTTTGCCTTTGCTTTCTGAGCGACCGGCTCACATATCCCGTAAGTAACCAACGCGAAGCGATCCGCTGCCGAATCTCGCGCAGCTGTGTTCCTCATGTGGATATACGGGATTACGGAGAAAGTCGTTAAACCCTTCGACAGGGAGACAGCTTTTAACTAGCTCGCCCATAATGTGGTGGTTGCAACTGCTTCACTTTGGTGGGGTGTGGTAATGGTAGCTGTGTTGATGATGTTGCTACTAGATTTATTGATGATTGTATATAAACCTCCTAGTTTTACTTCGAGTCCCGCCTGCGGGAAAATCAGATCCCCCCCTCCCACACAATGAAAACCAAATGATGTCCGGGTTTTATACTGCCCGCGGGCCGGACATTCCCACCCCTACCTTCCACACATATACTGAAATGGTGTCTCCGCCATTTGACCAATGTCGGGCGTGAACAGTGTGGGTCTGCCAGCCTCGATGAGGTCCATCTAATCGACTAGCAGCTCTGTCCACCTCAACAGCAGAAGTAAATACGCCATAACCGTCACACTAGAAATAGGTCTTAAAGCCATACAATGGGACATCGAATGATATCCATCCTTCATCCCCACGTCTCCTTCAACAAATGGTTTCCAGCTATTCGAACTCCAGGGGCCCAACTGTCATCGATCGACACAGCCCCAATACCACAAGTGGTTTTAATTAGTGATCTAAAATGGCTACCTCGAGGGCAAGAACCGCGCTCATCGCAACCGATTATCGATTACAAATACTCGACTGGGAAAACAAAAATATCAGCAACTGTCGAGATAAACGAACAAAACAACTCAATTGCCTTCGATAACATTATCAAGATTGAAAAACTAAATATTAAAAATGGTCTGAAAACTGATAATTCTGTTATTTTTACCACTGGGATCAAATGTCAACGAACTGCCAGATAAGACCGTATCACGTACCATAAAATGAAAGTCAAATCAAGCTGTGGGTGGAAAAGTGGCGAGATGGCATGCAGTGTGTTCTAGTACCCGGTTGATTTCGGCAGCATGCGGATATTAAACTTATCTGTTGATATTTATTTTAATCGCGTTTGAGGCCGAAGTTCATGCGTGGGGGAAATCCCCACAGACCAATAGTGTATATAGAGTATGATTTGGGCTTCATGAGAATGCGAGTACCTTGATATTATGGATAACAATAAACCAGAGAATTTATTAGCCCAATGTTGTGTGTCCATCAAGAATGATGATGACCATTCATTTCATCCAGTGGGGTTGAAAATATGGAGCCGTGAGTTCTAAGATGGCTGATAAGGCCTATTTTGGCTTGAAATGTTCTTTGACAATGTGGGCAAAGAATGCTTGACGTTCCAGGAGGAGGATCTCCTGCAGTGGTTTTTCTGTCCAGCCTTTTCTTCACAGCTCTTGCAGTCCTGTTTGCTTCACAAGTGACTGCACCCTTGCGTAATGATGTACGCCACGAATTTCGGTCTTTGAGCCTCCCCAGTGTCATGATGAATTCCAAAAGCTTTAAGTGAGATATTCTGAGTGTCTTTAAAGCGTTTCCTCTGGCCGCCTTGGGAGCGTTTACCACAACGCAGCTCGCCGTAAAAAAGATTTTTTTAGGGAGCCTGTGATCTGGCATGCGAGTTAAGTGACCAGCCCAGCGAATCTGATTCTTCATTAGTAGAGTGTGGATACTGGGCATCGACGCTCTTTCTAGATCTTCAAAGTCTGGGATCTTGTCTTGCCATTTAATCTTCAATAGCTTCCTAAGGCAGACTGTGTGGAAGTGGTTTAATTTCCTAGCGCATCGCTGATAAACAGTCCAGGTTTTACAAGCATATAGTAGCGTGGATAATACAACTGCTTTGTAGACATTCAGCTTTGTTTCCAGGCTTATTCCATTTCTGTCCCATACATTCTAGCTGGCCTTGGAGATTCTTGCATTTACTTCGTCACCAATTGTGGCAGCTTGTGACACAGTGCTGCCAAGATAGGTGAATTTCTCTACAACACTTAGTCTATGACCATTCACCTTGATATTCGGCACGGTGTGGTTATTCCCTGGAGATGGCTGGTACATAATTAGTTCAATACACATATTTTCACGCTCTCTGCCGGCCCGGTCGTTGTGCATTATAATCCGCCGATTTTCACAACTGACCTGTGCTCTCAAGTCGACCCAGCCTAAAATAAGTAACTGGAAATGTCTTGGGAAGTAGAGGAGACTTTAACAGACCCACAGAAGGTACATTTTGTAAAAGAGACAGAAAGACCATAAACTGTAGACTAGACACAGAAGACAGACTGTAGACTAGACAGCGAAGACAAATAAGACCAGACTAGACAAAGAAAACAGACTAGACCAGACAGAGAAGACAGACTAGATTAGACAGAGAAGACAGATAAGACTAGTTTAAACAGAGAAGACATACAGTAGAAAAGACAGACTGTAGACTAGACAAAACAGAACAAACTGGAGATTAGACAGAGACGACAGACTTACGTCTGGACAGAGAAGATTAAATTTAAACATTAAATAGAGAAGATAGAATGTACACCAGAGAGAGAAGACAGACTGTAGATAAGACAAAAACAAACTGGAGATTAGACACAGAAGATAGACTGTAGACTAGACAGAGAAGACAAGACTATAGACTAGATAGAGAAGACAGATTGTAGACTAGACAGATTAAACTGAAGACAAGACACAGATTACGAACAAATTGTGGTGGATAATCTGTAAATATATTAGAAATACCTGGTGGTTACTAGACCTGGCTAATGAGACAGGTTCAAATCCTGGTGTGGAACAATAGCTTTTAATTGTTAAGTTGTCTATTGTGTCCTCTAATCTCTCTACTTCCTTCTTCTACTTCTATACGTTCCAATCAATAAATAAGTATGTTTTGTGAGTTGAGTTAAGGACCGACTCTCACTGCACTAAGGACATTCCCATACGTGTTCCGTCCCCTCGTTCAACAGCCTGCGAAGAGTCACATTACTAATCGTTCCCATAGCTATCTGATTGAAAGTTTTCATGGTCTTCCCTGTCATTTTTTGACATTCTGCCAGGATCCTTGCCGATCCCCCGCAACCTCATTTTTTCCACATACGGGTTCTCAGTCTGCTGTGTGAGCTAATCGACGAATACAGTCTTAGCAGACACAACAGCTGCATATACCGGTGAAGAAACTCTCGGACAAAGTCATACTTCCGCGACAATGACCCGATAGCGTGCCAGTTACTGTCCTATCGAGGTCATAGAATTACTGCAAGAGTGAGCAGCCTTTAAACGCACACACGCACTCACTCACACATACGCACGCACGCACGCACTCATTCCCTCATATACACCTCTATACAATCAATGAACGCCTGAACTTCTGCGCCTCGAGCGTGCGCATATCACGCGACAAATCAGCAGACATTGAACGTGGTTTCATTGGCCTATAATGTATGCATTCCCTCCTCCTCTTCCCACCTCCTTTACCAAAGCACATCCCAGCAGCGGAGTCGCCGCCAACTCTGATACACTCTTGCAGACGAGTATTACGACCATATACCGTTTAGGGAGAGTTTATTCGCAGATGGGGCCCTGGAACATGTATTACTAACATGTATTCACTAACCCTAATCCCAACCCTAACTTAATACATTATACTGGCCCCCAACGATATGCCAGTTTGTACTGCTCTCTAATATAGAAGATATAGACGTCACGTGACCAGAACCGTTTGCGAATAAACACTTCGTACCGTTTATCTCCCTTGTGTTACAAGGGCCCCAAAGGGGAAATAAAGAAACTATAGATCTACGTATGTCGTAAAATGCCACTAACGAAGGTTGGTCTGAGACTGGCTGTCTCACACCGCAAGGGATTGGGGGTGGGGAGGGTGGGAAAAGCAGCCACCATCCAACCAGCTATGAAGTGGCCTACAAAGGGCTTGGCGTGCGTGGCTGCGGGACTACTCCATTTATAGTCTCCAGGGCAAAACAAGAACACCGAGATGTAACATTTATATAGCTTTATTATTTATCATATTGTTATATAGCGTTATTATTATCGAGTGTTATCTCCTGAAGGTAGTTTTAAGCAGTTCTCAAAACCTGTTATTTCCGATTGAAGTTAATTGTAAGCAGTTCCCAACACTTGTTATCTCAACTTGAACGTAGTTGTGAGTAGTTCCCAAAACTTGTTATTTCCGATTGAAGTTAATTGTAAGTTAAAATTAAATGTTTGCATATCCTTTACAGGACATCGTTGTCAACATCAGCATCTTTCAGCTGATTGTTGATTTCTTGGCAAGATTACGCTCAGTAGTTTGCCATTGCTTTCTGAGCGTAATTGTAAGTAGTTCCCAAAAATTGTTATTTCCCATAGAACCTAATTGTAAACTCTTTCTAAAACTTATTATCTCCGCTTGGAGGTAAGTAGTTCCCACAAATTGTTATTTCCACGTAAAGGCAATTTTAAGTACTTCTAATTTTGTTTTTATTTCCGACTGAAGGTACTTACAAGCAGTTTCCAAAACTTGTTATCTCCACTGAAACTAGAACAGTATGTACAGCAATAAGAAAGAGACAAACGACTTTCTGTTGTCATGTGATGTGAAGAGGTACATTGGAGAACACCGAGACAACTGGAAAGATCAATGGGAAAAGAGGCATTGGCAGGCCGAGAGACATGATGCAGGATGGACTGAGACGGTGGCATGGAGGAATACCATCAGCAGAGTTGATCCAGAAACCAAAGACAGAGATCTGTGGAGAGACATAAACGCCTAAGCCAGCTGGCATGGCACATGATGATGATGAAGATACTATCTATATAATGATTGTGCATATCCTTTGCAGGACGTTGCAATCAAACCCAACCCCAGGCTGATATGCTAGGCAATTTTACGTTCAGTAGTTTGCCACTGCTTTCCGAATGAGAAGTCAACATTTACGTACAACTGACCGGTGTGGGGGATTAACCCACTACCCACCATCAACACACAGGAAGTTTAAGAGCGAGTGCCCTCAACCTTTCGGCTGCACCGAACTCCAGGTGTACTAGCAGCCGCTTTAAACACAGCAGCAAATCCCGCATAGCAAGCGTTTTAATTAACAATTTAATTGACTCGTTAAATTCATGTCACGGAAGTTAGTCGAGGCAAACAAGAGTGTTAACCGAGGGAGGTGGAAAGGGGGGGGGGGAATTTCAGAAAGATATGGAGGTATAGTGTAACGCGCCAGCTGGTATGATGAACATGAGGACAGGCAAGGGGAGGAGACTGACAGAAACACACATATACGGAGAGTTGTGATGCAACAGGCGCGTAATATGTGAAAAGTAGCAAAAAGTCTTACCAGTTCGAAGACAACAGCATATAAACAGTTGTAGTAGTTACTACATTTTCTAGACATAAGATGAATACAGTTGTGATACTCACTGTGTGTTCAAAACAATAAAATGAATACAGTTGTAGTATTCATTACATGTTCAAAACAATAACATAAAAACGGTTGTAGTACTCAGTACATTTTCAAAACAATCTAATTTAGTCTTCCCTCTACTATTCTATCTTAGAATGAAATTTAGTCTTTCCTCTGCTATTCTTAGGAATATAATTTAGTCTTTCCTCTGCTATTCTGTCTTAGAATGTAATTTTGTCTCTCCGCTGCTATTCTATCTTTGATTGCAATTTAATAGATTTCAATTTAATCCGCTGTCTGCTATTCTATCTATGAATGTAATTTAATCTTTTCTCTGCAATTCTGAACTAGAATGTAATTTACTATTTTCTTTGCTATTCTACATAAGAATGTAATGTAATGTTTTCTCTGCTTTTTTACCTTAGAATCTAATTTAGTCTTTCCTCTTCAATCTCAAGTGGTGTGGTCTATTCTGGGCGTGTATAGTTCCTCCTCTTCTACGCTCGGGCGTTGGTGTACCTTACGGTCTCGTCACTCCCTCACCCTGGGTATGTACAGACGTAACCAACGATCTTATGTTATCTTTCCTTTTTTTTCTTTAATGTTGCATATCTCTCACAGAACCTGTAGTCAACACCAGTACTGCTTTTGATGTACTAGGCAAGTTTTGCGTTCAGTAGTTTGCCATTGATTTCTGCACGACCGGCTCACATACCCCCGTAAGTTACCAGCGCGGCGCGAACCGCTGCCGATTCTCGCAGCTGCTGTTTTCCCCCACGTGGATATACGCGATTACGAACAATGTCGTTAACGCCTTGGCCAGGGTGACCGGCTCCTCTCTTCTACTCTGTTATTAATAAGTTTATGAACACACATACATAAACATGCACGCACACACACAAGCTCATCCACATACCCATACAGAGAAAGAGAGAGAGATAAAGAGAGAGAAAGAGAGAGAGAGAGAGAGAGAGATGCACAAGTACGTACATACATGTAAGCACCTACGTAAGAATAGTGCAAACGTGCACAAGCCGTGCATACATACACACGTACAGCTCAGAAATACCTACGTACGTGTACAGATAATTTAAAGCACGCATTCTAAGGACACCCGTATGTTTTTGTTTTTTTTAATTCCACGCCAGTTTAACTTAAATATCAAACTGTATTCACCCGTTAGAAAACGAATTTTAACAGAAACGACGACTTCAAATAGTCAGGCTGGGGCGAGTCTGCAAGTTTTCAATGAAAGAAAAGGACTATGTATTATTATACAAGTGCCCGCCAAATGTCAGTGCTCTATCTCCCGCCAACCAAAACTCATTCAGTTCATTCGTTACCAGCGCACTTCTCTTTTTCGATGTCCTGCTTCATCCCTTTCGCTTCTTTTTTTATAATCTGTAAATTAACTACCAGCAGTCGGCGTCGCCGAAAGGATAAGGGCGCCCTAGCTGTTACATGTCCGGTGCGTTGATGATGGAGTTCATCTCTTAATAACGGTCAGTTGTACTTAAACCACGACATCTCGTTCAGAAACAATGGCAAGCTACTGAACGTAAAGCTGCCTAGAAAATCAAGCTGGGATTAATCGCAACGTTCTGCAAAGATTTGTTTAAAGTAGCTACCATGTTGTGGCTGGGCTGGCTGGCAGGTTGGTGAAACCTCTAGGAGACTGAGCCTTAATGCTTATGCCCGATGCATTGACGTTCAGATCGATAAAACCATGAGGTTCGGGTTTAATTCCAATAGTGACAGACAGAGGAGGGGCTGGCATAGTGGCTAGAATGCCGGGTTCTCTTTCGGGAGACCCGGGTTCGAATCCTTGGTAAGTTGTTAATCTTTTTTTTCTGTCGGGGGCAAAAAAAAAAAACAACCCTAACCTGCACAGTTCGCGGTGACTGCACTATCCAGGCGGCCTTAATTCCTCAGGTTCAAGCCTCCCCCTCCCCCCTCCTCATGCCCTACACCGCAGAGTACTACATGTAGTAGATGGCAGCAGACAGTGACAGACTTGCTTCCCTCGTTAAGTCTAACCTCATTTTATCTCTTCCCCTCCAACCCCCCCCCCCCCCTCCCCGACAAAATAGGCCCAAGGGCTCGTAACTGGGGTATAGAATAATTTACTGACGTGTCTGGGTAGTTAAGACGAATAGACAGAGAGCTGATCAGCCAAATCATTTTTCTATGACCTTTCAGATGTAACGGCACGGGGTTTCATAGCCCTAAGGCAGAATCTGCAATAAGATTACCTTAACTGCGCTAGTCGCGTGTCAGCTTAAAACTTACTGCCCTCTACGTGCTCAATCCCCCCCCCCCCCACCTCTATTCATCCATCCATCCAATTATTCATCCATCAATCCATCCATCCAATTATCCATCCATCCGTCCACCTATCCGTCTGTCAATTTATCCGTACTTCCGTCTGTTCCTCCCTCCACCCACCCACCCACCCACCTACCTACCTACCTACCTATATATCTATCTATCTATCTATCTTATCTATCTACCTACCTATCTATCTATCTATCATCTATCTATCTATCTATCTATCTATCTATCTATCTATCTATCTATCTATCTATCTATCTATCTATCTATCTATCTACCTATCTATCTATCTATCTATCTATCTATCTATCTATCTATCTATCTATCTATCTATCTATCTATCTATCTATCTATCTATCTATCTTTCATATGCAATAACTGCTATGAAAATATCTTTACACTTAGTCTCATGTCAACTTAAACTTACTCTATATACACACACCCTCACACTCACGCACGAGCAGCATTTGCCATGGAATAATCTGTACGGTTAGACACATGTCAACTTAAACTCTCTCTCTCTCTCTCTCTCTCTCTCTCTCTCTCACACACACACATTCAACCCCCCCCCCCCCCCTCCCCCCAATAAACGAGCCCGCGCGTCAGCATGGCATCCTTGCAAGTCGAGGAGAAAAACAAAAAACACAGGTTTGCGTGGACTTTTTTCACACATCTTTCTTCAATCACTGAGTTACTTGTCTTAAGTCGGAAAACTTCTTCCCGGAGCGTAATCGATTTAAACGTAGACTGTAATCGTCTCAGCCCTGACGAAATCATTCATCACTATGACAGAAGCAAAATGTGTATTCGGTTACGAACCGGAATATATCGCCTTAGCCCGGTTAATATTAAATACCAATATAAAAAGGGACCACTGAAAGACAAATGACAGGCAGTGGAAAGATGTCATTTAAGGTGGAGTATTATGCTTCAGGGCTAGCTCTAAGGTGAGGACAACTGACATCGCGAAAGAAAACAGCGCAAATAGTAATGCTGTCAGTAACAGCTTGAAGAATGTGTCGTGTTTCCATGGAAACAGAAACACACATACGAAAGTTCTGTCGGCGTTTGTGACGTAGGGGAATTGCAAGCAGCTTCGGAATCCCAACAAACAGGGTTCGAAGTCATTCGCAGACGATTTGGGAAAGATCACTTTGCTTTGATTTTCACAAAGGTGTATGTGTCGGCAGTTTTAAAATCCCGCCTTGGTGCACTTTTGGAAGTAATTCTTGTTTAAACCATCGAGTAACTTAACTGTTTTTCTTCATGGGTGCCTCTGTGGCGTAGTAGTCACGGCGCCTGCCTCACGTTACGAACGGTGTGGGTTTGTATTCAGACTTCGATATTCGGTTCGCGTGTGCAATGCTTTCGGAGACTCCTGAGTGTCGTAGATGGCGCTATGGTGTTCATGCTCAGAGCGATGCTCCCGATAAGCAGGGGGGAAAATCCGAGTCACTTTGGGAAAGAACCCGGTGCAATGAAGTCGATCAAACTGCATTTAACCGCTGTAGCCTTATAAATGCAATTTTTAGACCAACGCCGTGCTATCATTGCCAAACATGATCACTAACTGAAAAAATAAGATGGCCTAAAGGCTTGCGAACGGGATTCGTGAGCAACTTACCACGCGTTCGAAACGCGGTGCGCGCCGGGGTTTAAACGTGTTGGTATGAGAGCCAGTCGTTCAGAAAGCAATGGCAAACTACTTAAAATAAAACTTGCCAAGACATCAACAGCAGTAAAATGCTGATGTTGACAGCGATGTCCTGTAAATAGGATATTTTAAAAAAAACAAGAAAGATAACTCACTACTTGAGAAATTTGATGCCTGAGAAAAGCAGTGAACAAGTCAAGAAATGACCATATCAAAGCTATCAAACGAGGAGACATATAAAACGCTTGGAGCAACACCAGTTGTTAAATTCATTGATAGACAAAAACTTAACTGGTTCGGCCATCTAGTTAGAATGGACCCAATGTCACCAGCAGCAAGAGCATACAACATGAAAATGGGAACATCAAGAGGCAGGGGAAGATCACGAAATAGATAGATCGACGTAGTCACCTTAAAAACCCACATCTCAGCATATCAAGCGACCGAACCAGCCACAATCATAAACAAACCTGCGACGCCTAATAGCACAGGGCAGAAAAGAAGAAAGAAAGAAAGAAAGAAAGAAAAAAAGAAAGAAACTGTGACGGACGGGCCAGGGTGTCAGTAAACAAAATAACATTGGGTCTCTGTGGGCCAAGGTGAGGTGGACCCCCTGAAACATGACACAATATGTTTGAAGTCTAATGTCATTTCAGCAGCTTTGTCTTCAGTGTGTTTAGACTGTAGATACAGCTGCTCTACTTTATGTAACTTTCACAATGAGCTACGTACTCTACGTACGTTAGAGCGAGCATGCGCACTACCAATATTCGGAAATTAACACTTTAACTAGGCCGTTCAAGGTGCGGTTCTAAATTGTAAAAGTTCCATATAACGACATCTCCCTGTGTGTGGGTCCCGTCTACGTTAATAAAGCTATCAACCCGTGTTTACATTTAGATAATTCACGACAATGCCTAGATAGTAACCGGTACGTGATGTGTCTGTTATATAGTAACGAACAATAACCTACGCATAAAGGATAGTGTTGTTAAGTGTTACAACGTAAATAGCGATGTTTTTTTTTAAGGTTGCATCGATTTTAAGTGTAACAAATCTTACTAAAACAATAGGCCGATTAGGTTTTAGTAGTAACGAATGTCACTAAAGAAATAGGCGGGTTCGGTTTTAGTAGTAACGAATGTCACTAAAGAAATAGGCCGGTTCGGTTTTAGTAGTAACGAATGTCACTAAAGAAATAGGCCGGTTCGGTTTTAGTAGTAACGAATGCCACTAAATCAATAGGCCGGTTAGAAGTCTAGGTAAACCAAGTACAGTGTTGTTTTTTTTTTTCTTGCATATCATTTACAGGACATCGCTGTCAACACCAGCATCTTTCAGCTCTATGTTGATTTCTTGGCAAGATTACGCTCAGTAGTTTGCCATTGCTTTCTGAACGGCCGGCTCACATACCCCGTAAGTTACCGATGCGATTCGAACCACTGCTGATTCTCACCGTCATCATGTTACCGACGAGAGTATACGAGATTGCGGAGAAAAGCATAACCTCTAAGTCACGAAGCCGGCAAGTACAGTGTACCGGTCTTATTTTTCTTTTTATTTTGATGAGTTGGTGGATCGTCTGTCTGTAACCCACTCACATAACCACCTACTTACCTATATATTTTAGTTACTGACCGAACACGATCTCTCATTCATTCACTGTGTGTGCACCTACCTACCCAGCCACCCGCCCATCTTATCTTATCTTATCTTATCTTATCTATCTATATATCTATCATCTATCTATCTATCTATCTATCTATCTATTTATCTATCTATCTATCTACCTACCTACCAACCTGTCTGTCTTCTCTGTCTTCTGTCTTCATGTCTATATTCTGTCCGTCCGTCTGTCTGTCGGTCGCCCAGCCTATCTATCTGTCTGTCTGTCCATCCATCCATCTCATCCCTCCAACACTCACACACCCATCTGCTTATCCACCTACAACCTATGCATCTATCCCTCCATACTTCCATCCCTGCCTGCCTGTCCATCTTACACACCCACTTACCTAACACCTGTACATCACCAACATTGCTCCGCACATATTCACTAATCTCCTGGCAGACAAGCCAGCGCACGAGCAATCCATTCGTCATCATCAAAGAATGAGACAGAATAACTTCCAAGAAACAAACTGAATTCCCCAATAAACAAATAAAATTCTCCAACAAACAATGTTAAATCTTCTTACATTATCAAGCTATTGTCCTGAATTTGTTTCCAGTACGGGTATTCCCACAACACGTGAGAAACAAACCAGTCAGGATATTTAAACATTGCAGTTTTCAACCACCTATATCCAGCTAGGCTACATCTGTGTGCAAATATCTTGAAAGACAAGGCCAAATAAGATGGCTTGAATACATGTGGGTGTTGGCGATAAGGCAAAGCTGGAATCACCAAGGCAGGAGAAATATGCACCCAACAAAAACAAAACAAAAAAAACGCTGAGAGTAGGTGTGGTTTCAATGTGAGCGATTCTGAAACCGTGATTGGATACACACACTCTCTCTCTCTCTCTCTCTCTCTCTCTCTCTCTCTCTCTCTCTCTGTGTGTGTGTGTGTGTGTGTGTGATATTTCCGTTAGATCGATGAATCAATGGAATATATTGTAGGTTAACCATGGTTAATAATAACTTAATTTCCACCTCTCTCTCTCTCTCTCTCTCTCTCTCTCTCTCTCTCTCTCTCTCTGTGTGCGCGCGCGCGTGCGCGTGTGATTCCGTTTGATCGATGAATCAATGGAATATATTGTAGGTTAACCATGATTAATAATAACTTAACTCTCTCTCTCTCTCTCTCTCTCTCTCTCTCTCTCTCTCTCTCTCTCTCTCTCTCTGGGTATGACTGTGATTCCGTTACATCTATGAGTTATGGCCCATGCTTTAACAAGCCGCCTTGGTTAACAATATATATCTCTCTCTCTCTCTCTCTCTCTCTCTCTCTCTCTCTCTCTCTCTCTCTCTCTCTGGGTATGACTGTGATTCCGTTACATCTATGAGTTATGGCCCATGCTTTAACAAGCCGCCTTGGTTAACAATATCTCTCTCTCTCTCTCTCTCTCTCTCTCTCTCTCTCTCTCTCTCTCTCTCTCTCTCTCTCTCTGGGTGTGTCTGTGTATCAGCCCGCTGGATATATGAATCAACGGATTATTGCGCAGGTACACGCTTTAACAACAACCTGAGAACCCTTATTCTCCCCAAACCCGGCAGACAATAACCGGAATACGCGTTCGAGACACACCCAGTACAAGAACACACCACAGGCACCAGGAACACGAATGCTTTAATTAGATACGGGTTGCAGATAACTCTCATATTTATAACTCGAACACTGGTCGCAGTTAAGAGAGGCAGAGGCAGACCAAGAGAAGATGGTGGCATGGAGGAATATCATCAGCAGAGTTGATCCAGAACACCAAAGACCGAGATCTGTGGAGAGCCATGAACGCCTACGCCAGCCGGCACGGCACTTAATGATGATGACTGGTCGCAGTTACTAGCGGCCGCATTGGTGTAATGGTTAGGACATTAAGCCGGCAATGGCAAGAGAGCGGTCGGACGAGTGTTCGGTTGTCAGGTCTTGAAGTTCCCGGTGGGATATAAAAGACTCATCACCTATCCCTCCGTGCAGTCACGCCCACAAAATGTGGTGGTCCTTATACTAGACATACAAACACCAGGCGCCCTACAGGTCGATCTGTGAACTGTCTCTGCTGTCATCTCCACAATGAAGTGCTTGACGGTCTTGTGTGCTTTAATGGCACCCAAAGGCTATGTAGAACGTAGCGTCGTAATTTCCTGGTACCAATTTTATTCCTGAGTTTACAAAGATGCCCAAGTAAAAAAAAAAAAAAATAAAATAAAATAAATCCCCGCCTATTTAAGGATTCGAACACACGGCGATAAAGGCAGCAGGCGTTAACTAGAGAAAAGTTGCGGTACTAGCGGTACCGCAACTCCCAAAGCATAAGATAAGGAATATACATTCTGACACCAGGCTAAAGAGACGAGCCAACAGAAATATAACGCTCCTCTTTATTTCATTGAGCAACACAAAAGGTTTGCAGATGATGGCAGACTGCAACTGCAGCCTGAAAGCCTACTACCAATATTCTTCAAATCGATACGACCTGCTTAAACCGCTCATTCGCCTTCTTATTCACGGTGATAAGGCTATTAATTTGCCATCAAGAGGGATTCAAAAAATTGTTATTTGACGAAGCGGGTAATAAAATCTAAACGGACGACAAAGACAGACGATAACCGTTCTTGACATGCTGGTGGGGGAGTCTGACAGTCCGCTGGGGAATAAATACCTTGTTTGGCATGGTAGTAAAGAGCGTTTTTTTTTTTGGGGGGGGGGGGGGGGGGGTGTGGCAAGGCAAGTAAAGAGACCTTTCGTGGCATGGTAAGTAAAGAGACCTTTCGTGGCATGGTAAGTAAAGAGACCTTCTGTGGCATGATAAGTAAAGGGTCCTTTTGCGGAAGGGCAAGATAAGAGACCTTTTGTGGCATGGTAAGTAAAGAGACCTCTTGTGTGGCATGGTAAGTAAATAGACCTTGTCGCTTAAAAGTCGATAGGGTCGACTTCATTCATTCGTGCACAAAGCACGAACTCCGCAGCTCCAGCGACGACCCACTGGAGTCTCCGAAAAAAAAATGCACTCGTTAACCGGTCCGGAATCGAACCCACAACCTTCAGAGTCCGAATCAAAAGAGACCTTGTGTGGCATGGTAAGTAAAGAGACCTTGTGTGGCATGGTAAGTAAAGAGACCTTGTGTGGCATGGTAAATAAAGAGATCTTGTGTGGCATAGTAAGTAAAGAGACCTTGTGTGGCATGGTAAGTAAAGAGACCTTGTGTGGCATGGTAAGTAAAGAGACCTTGTGTGTCATGATAAATAAAAAAAGAGATTTTGTGGCATTGTAAATAGTGTCCGTTTGTGGAAGGATGAATAAAGAGATCTTTTGTGGCATGGTAAGTAAAGAGACCTTTTGTGGCATGATAAGTATAGAAAGTTATGGATTCTTTCAACATCACTTGACGAATATCGGACATATGGTGCTGGCTTCATATTTTATATAACAATCATCACTTGAGGATGATGCCAATATCACACATGTGGCCCTTGCTTCTTAATTTAAATGTTGTGACATAGTAGTCAGAAAAAAAAAAAAAATTCTTTCTCTTCCTCTTTAGATAGCATTAGGGACACTCCTTCCCCATAAGGGAGACTTTTCTCTGTATAGCCTGAGAACGGCACTATTTCGCCAGTGTTCAGAGGCTTTTTTGTTTGCTCCCTTCCATCTTCCATCACGCAATCCCAAAATGCTAATCGTATCATATTTAATGTCCCCTGCCACGTGTGCTGTCTTTCCCTATTCATATATAGTTCTAACATGCCATGTGCCAATTCCGAAGACTTTCCTGGGTGGAATGAGTAACGTGGACGTTCCAGACTACTCGCGGCTTTCTCCGCTAGCATCATATTTATCCTCTTGGTTGGCTAAGTTGTTTCCTCTCCTTTTGCCTTAGACCTGCTCACGGTTGGGTGGATGTTGCAGTTCAAGTTTTCTACCGGATGGGGAAGCTAGTTCTACTCCAACCCTCCTTGGTCGTCTCCTAGAACATGCTTGTGTGGTTAATTGTTACTATTCTTTGCTTCCTTTACGGGTCCAGGTAACATACAGTATTCAAGAAACATATATAATGTACATAGAAACCCAGAAACGGATAAAATGTACACAGTAACCCTGAAACGTAAATAATGAACACATTAACCCAAAAAGTATACAATGTACACAATAACCCAGAAACGTATATAATGTACACAGTAATCAACAAAAGTATATAAAGTACACAGTAATCAAGAAACATATATAATGTACAGAGTAACCCAGAACGTATATAATATATATAGTAATCGAGAAACATATAGAATATATACGGTAAGCAGGATAAAAGGTACAATAAAACGTTTGGTGCAAAATAAGCTAACCAAAGTTTACTTTGCCTAATGGTTAGTCAAGCCTTGACGAGACCAACTACTTGGTATTGCTTGAGCAATTACTGACTAATGCTGGAGCAATTGCGGACTATTGCTCGAAAAACTACGCGATATTGCCGGGAGAAACTACGCGCTATTGCTGGAAAAACTACGTGACATTACGCGAACAAATTACGCGCTAACGCTCGAAAAACTACGCAATACTGCTGAAACAAACTACACGCTACAGCTCGAACTACGCGCTACTGCTAGAACAATCACGCGCTACTGCTAGAACAACCACGCGCTACTGCTAGAACAATCACGCACTACTGCTAGAACAATCACGCGCTACTGCTAGAACAATCACGCGCTACTGCTAGAACAATCCACGCGCTACTGCTAGAACAATCACGCGCTACTGCTAGAACAATCACGCGCTACTGCTAGAACAATCACGCGCTACTGCTAGAACAATCACGCGCTACTGCTAGAACAATCACGCGCTATTGCTAGAACAATCACGCGCTACTGCTAGAACAACCACGCGCTACTGCTAGAACAATCACGCGCTACTGCTAGAACAATCACGCGCTACTGCTAGAACAATCACGCGCTACTGCTAGAACAACCACGCGCTACTGCTAGAACAATCACGCGCTACTGCTAGAACAATCACGCGCTACTGCTAGAACAATCACGCGCTACTGCTAGAACAATCACGCGCTATTGCTAGAACAATCACGCGCTAATGCTAGAACAACCACGCGCTACTGCTAGAACAATCACGCGCTACTGCTAGAACAACCACGCGCTACTGCTAGAACAATTACGCGCTACTGCTAGAACAATCACGCGCTACTGCTAGAACAATCACGCGCTACTGCTAGAACCACGCGCTACTGCTAGAACAATTACGCGCTACTGCTAGAACAATCACGCGCTATTGCTAGAACAATCACGCGCTATTGCTAGAACAATCACGCGCTATTGCTAGAACAATCACGCGCTACTGCTAGAACAACCACACGCTACTGCTTCAACAACTACACGCTCCTGCTAAACCAACAAAGCCATTTTTTTTTTGGTCCCACGAAAGCAGTCCACCCCAACTAATCTACAGACAAAGCTCTCCTGTCGACTGCGTTCCCGCCAACAAAACATGAAAAGAGGGAATCGATAAATAAAGATCAATTCTCAAGGACTCAATTGCTCAACTTCGGCATTCGCGGAATCGATATCTACTCTAATGTGTCTAGTGTGTGTAAGTAAAGCACCGCCCATTTTTTTCAAGTCAAGAGAAGTAAACGGAGTTAGACTTCTGCGTTCAGACCTGTCGGCAGTCAATGGAGGACACATCTCTATTACGCCAAGCGTTTTTACTTCCCAGAAAATTTTCTGCTACCAATTTTAAGGTTCTAGATGGTTTTAATTAAAAGATCTGTTTATACGTCTATATGCGTATTAGGTACATGGTGCCTGTCCCATATTACTATAGACTATCTGTGTTTCACGGACGATGTGGTCGATTACATGTCAGTCACCTTTATATCTCAAGATATTTTCTTTTACTCATTTTAGGCTGGATCAACCTGGGGGAGAGAGAGAATCAGGTTAATTTTTAAAAACTGCCCATTTACGGGCTGAAAAACATCTTATGGCTGTGGAAATGTGGTTTTCTGAGGAAAATGTAAAGAATACCATGGACAGACAGAAAAAGCCATGAACAAGTCCTACAAGAAACAAATGAAGATCGTAAACTGATTAGAGACATTAGAATTCTCGAAGATCAGAACCTGCACTTCCGCCTCCACGGCAGCTGGATTTTCTTGTCTGCATTTCCTAGAGGATATCATCCAACCGCACAGAACGAAGGTGAAAGGGAAAAAAGAATGAAACTGGCCCACGGAAGCAACCCCAAGACATAATTCGGCGGAGCGATGAAGACCATAATCATGACATCCTACTTATTGTTGTTGAGGTAGAAATATAAGCATTTTTCCAGATCCTCATCCGGGGCACATTTTGAGTCTGTTTACAATGAAACTGTAACAGTAAAGGGCCAGTAAAGGGAGTAGCTTAGGAGTAAGGAGTTAAGGAATGCTGCGCATTCCTTGACTAGTGGGAAAACCAAGCTAGTGAACGTGTGTGCACGAATGAAGAAGTGTATCTAGGCTGACACACACGTCACTTGGGGGCCAGCTAGCAAGAAAGGAGGAACATGTAAACATCGGATTCTGAGTAGACTAACTTTATGCTGTAGTGGAACGAGTCGACAAATAAAGAATGTTATAACCAGCGGAGACTTGTGTCCTATACGATCATGTGCCTTACTAACCTGTGTGTAACATCTCTACACTATAATACAGGTTGATTTGGTGCCTTTGACCTTAAAGAACAACATGGGATGTTGAGGAGAGAGTTACCGCCATGGAATGTTGTTGTGTCTGGGCGTCTGGAGAAGGAAGTTTTTTAAGTAAATAATAATAAGAAACGCAACAGCTAAAAGCCCGCCCAGGGGTAGTTGTTGTGGGTTCTCAGTGTATTTCTGTTTAAAAAGGAGATCGATTTCTCAGGACAGATCAGAAGGTTTGATTGTTAAACTTAATTTTTTGAAAGACTGATGTTTTTATCTGATAAATAGTCTGAAATAACTTGATCACTGACCAACGCTAATTGCATAATAAGATCAAGTAATGCCGTTTTGCCTCAAAAATTAGTACACAAGGTTATCAGAATGAACTCGCTGATTACATGTTACAACTTATGAAATTTTGAAGTACCAGAAATGATTTGATTTCAACAGAACGTTAAACTGATCCAAATAAAACTTCAAGTAAAACAAAGAATGGTGAAAATTATGAGTTTTAACTCATTGGACTGTTGAAGGTGAAGTCAAGGTTATATTGCAAATTACATAGTTATTGAGTCGAGATCCTCAATATTCCTTACAGTTACTTCACTTAAATGAAAGCATTGATGAAAATTATCTCAAGTAAAAATTTGGTATACTCAATTTAAACTGACAGTTGTTGAAATGCCACGTAACAAATAAGAGAGTGGATAGCGTCAGGTTTAAATCCAATTGTTGTTGATGGGATCATTTTTACGCTGAAACGTATGAAAATGCCAGTTTGCTGTTGGAAAGTAATTTTTGCTGAAACCATGAGCAGTTGTCGGTTGCGTGAAGGTGACCTTGCTTGACGGAAATTAAAGTCCAACGCATACAGTTAATCGAGCAAATAATCAAGCAGTCTTATAGCGAGCGTTATATCGAGCACAATCAACGTCAGGAAAATAACTGGAAAGAACTGACTTCGACTTCGATTGAATTAAGAAATCTAAAGGCTCTTCTTTGTTCTGCTCATTTCAACGGTGTCGATTAGAGTCCTTTTTTTTGTGGTGTTGGTATTTCTGCATCAGGATTTCATTTAAATTCTTTTATTAGGATTCGGGATTGCAACGGAAAATTTTCTTCGTCAGGATCTTCGATTGGAGTCTTTAGTTAGTATAGTTAGATAATATTAGAGTAATTAATTGAACAGATTATATATTGTTGCTGAATTTGAAATTAATATTGTTTGAAATATTTGTATATTGCTTGATAATTTCCAGTACAGATTTTAGGATGCAACCCCAAGATTTTTCACAGGTACTGACTGGAGTTGGCGGGGCAATAGCAAGGTTGGATGCAGTGTTAAGACAACAAAATGTAAGCAGTGATGTTGAAAGATTTAGTGGTCAGGCAAACCAGTTTAAAAAATGGGTCATTTCTATTGAGAAACATGCGTATTTAGTAAACGCTACAGATGAGGAGAAAAAGAATTTGGCATACAGAACAAGTACAAGTCCAGTTTCTGACCATATAAGAAGAAAACTAGAAGCAGCAGGAGGTGAAACCTGGGAAGAATTTAAAGATGATCTCGCAAGAAAATATGCTGAAATTACTGATCCACAACACGCATTTTCAGTATTGAGACAGACTAGACAAAACAGTACAGAAAGTGTTCAGCTATACAGTGACAGGTTGATTAATTTAGCTGAAGAGTCATTTTTAGGACAGAATGTACGAGCTGAAGAAGTAGAACGGATGTTGGTAGGAATTTTTGTTGATGGGATTAGGTCAGATGGATTGAAATTTAAATTATTAAGAGAGAATCCTGCAAGATTGTCACAAGCGGTAGATATCGCTATACAAGAGGAAAGCTTGAGGAGAAGGTTTAGATTAAGAGTAGGACGAGAGTTAGGTAGTAGTTCGGAAGATAGAATTGAAGAACCTATGGAAATAGGACAGTATAGACATAGAAGAAGAGGGAACGTAAAAATGGATGAATTGATCCATCCATTCAGAAGAAATACAGCACAAATACATTCACTAGATAAAATGAGAAAGTCTGTAAGAGAAACGGTAGGTAATACAAATAACACAAATATGGTTTGTTGGAGTTGTGGTCAGAGGGGACACGCTTTTGGATTTTGTAGTAACAGATGTGCTCAGTTTAATACACAGAATAGAAGTGTGAATAGTAGAACAAATGGGAGTTTTCGAGAAATGCAAAGAAGACGTGGAGTTAATCAAACTAGCGCAGAAATTATGACACTGGTAAGAAATTATAGAAGACAACGTAGTCGAGGTTTCCAATCGAATGGCCAGTATGATACCATTACCCCAAGGCCACATCAAAGCTCAACCTGCTTTAGAAAACAACCGCTTTATAACAACGACAGAAACTGTCACAGATGGAATGTAAACGACGTGACGAGAACACGAAGGTATGAAGAGAGACAACATGGCAAGCCGGAGGACAATAGTTGGCAGAGACAGAATTTTTATAAGAAAAAATGGAACTGGCCATCTAATAGTGAGGAGCAGAAAACATTACGAAATCAATGGTTTGAAATCAGAAGATTGAGATATGCACTCGCAAAGTCAAACAAAGGAGAAAATCAGCATCAGACTAATAGAACCTTAGCTGATGATCGACAGGTATTTTCAATTTGTAGGGGTAGACAGGAAAGAGAGACACAGACGCAGATGATTGAAGTGGTAGAACGGAACACACAGACACAAGTTGATATAGTAGGAAAGAAAACCCAGATACAACCAAACAACAAGATAACGAAGGGAAGTCAAACCGAGTTGGTAGAAACTCAATCAAAGCCAACTGACTTGAAAGTGACGAAGAGAAACACCAGTTGCATTAAAGAGAGACACAGGTACAAAAGTTAGACAACCCAAGACAGAAGACAGCAGAAAGAAAATTAGAAAGAGTGTTAGGGTTAGAAATAGAAAAAACTTTGCTCATGTATAATCATAGATGTGGAACCGAGGAATCTTATGAATCAGAATCTTCAGACCTCACAGATTTTGATATAGAATGTACACCAGACAGAGATTTAAAAGGAATGAATAGGAACGATCCTGACTCGAAGCGAGATGTTTCCTCGTGCGGTATGGTTAGTGGTAGACAAGCAGGCAAATTTTTAGTTAGTGACTCTTCGGAACAAGATAACAGTATATATGGCAGAAAAGTAGCAAAAGCCAGGAGACGAATTCCAAGGATGAGAGTAAATGATACAAAAGATGTTTATCTATTGGAAAGTGGAACACAAAAACAACAAAAGACTGAAGCAGAGTTGCACACTAGAAATCTCATGAAGGCATTAAGACCATGGTTATATGGAAATAACAAATACGTGTAACTGAGCTTGGAATAATTCAGATTCGATGAGAGTTGTAAGGGTCCAGTGTCATATACTATTAAGAATCAAATTTCAGGGCATGTTGCACGTTCACATGTAGAGCACTTAAGGCGGGATAATGAGGAAAGGGATGCAGAGAATAGTAATAATAATTATTGTTCCGAAGAAATATTGTCAGGTGGACAGATGGTCAGACAATCGGTATATCCAATACCTATAGAGAATGGGAAACAAGTGACAACAGCATCTACTACAGCTGAACAAGAAGAAACAGTACCAAAAACAGTCATGACAGAGGAAAATAACATGTATGACGATTATATTAGTGAAGAATCAGTCAAGGAAAATATAGAACCACCATTTATGAATACAAGACAGGCAGTAAAAAGAAAGTTGGATAGACAGAAAGAAAAAGAAATTAAGAGGCAAAGAAAACTTAGAGTGAATTCTTCAAGTGGTGAAGATATGCCGCTATTTGAAAATTTGTTGAGACGGCAAGACAGGAAAATTAGATTGGATTTAGAAAGGAAGAAATTAGCGGTTGCTAGTAATGGTTATACAGATGGGGAACAAGAGATGGATGAAAAGTCAGAAACTGATGAAGAAGCTGATATGAAAGATGTTAGCTCTCCTCGGGAGGATAGCGACATTGATGTAGATATTGCACTTATCGAAAAAAATTTGAAGTTATTAAGAAAATGGAGAAGAGGTAGATAAATAGCGTGGTGGAATATTCTGCAGATGGCAGATAGAAGAAGAAGTTAGACACGATATTTTTGTGTTTACAAAGAAGAACTTAAGCAAGAGTTGTTGGGAGGAATACATAACTTATTGGTATATGTTTTATGATCAGGTTGGTTTTTAAGTTATATATGTTTGATTAATGTGTGGGGATAAAAATGATGTCAAAGAATGAGGGGATTGATATGGTTTAGTCAATTGTTTGAACTTCAATTGCGCTTTATGAAATGAATAAGTTAACTTAGTTGCTTATGTTTACAAAACTTTGGTTTTATTGAGTTAACCTGAGTGTGTTTAAATGATTATTAGTTGACGTTCAGTTAGAAGAAATATGAAGTCTTGTTTTTTTTTGGAAACAAATGACTTAAAGTAGTTGAGTCGTTCGCAATGTAAATGATTGGATTAAAAATAGGAGCTGGGTTGAACAGCGTTAAATGGGAGAATATGGGGGGAATGCCAGCTTGAGTTTGGCATGTAAATAAATATTGGAAGAAGAAGACTGTACTTAACAGTGTATATAATTTGGAGTGTTTTTTTTTTAACTTGACGAGGTGAATAATACAAAAGCTGGTAGTTTTGGATTAACATATTTTTTTGATAATAACAATTATTATTGACGGAAACTGAAGATAAATTTTGAAACTTTATTTTTATAAAGTTTTGAGAATGTATGGGAAGAGAAAGGTGATTACTTCTTACTTTCTTACTTTTTCCTTACTTTTATTATTTTTAGGTGCGCACCTACCAAATCTAACTACCCACTCTAACTATTTTTTCTGTCTGTCCTAGAATAGTGAGAATGTGAGAATGTGAATAAGGGGAGAATTAAAGGATAAGGGGAATATCTTCAGTTTTGTCAATCATAATTTAGATGGTTAAATTTTAAAAGCGGTTCGCTTATGGAGAGTTTTGTAGGGAGTTTTCTAGAGAATTGTATGGAGAGTTTTGTAGCGAGTTTTCTAGAGAACTTTATGGAGAGTTTTGTAGCGAGTTTTCTGGAGAACTTTATAACGACTTTTGTAGAGAGTTTCGGTATTATTGTCTCTGGTTAGCAATTGGCTATGATGAGATAGGAGAATGAGAATTGAGTTAAGAATTATATGGAATGGTTGTTAATGTATAGAGATGTAGAGTTAAGGGGTTAAGAGTTGGGGTTGAGATTTTTTCAAGGAAAAATTCTCCTTGAAGAAGGGGAGGTATTGTAACAGTAAAGGGCCAGTAAAGGGAGTAGCTTAGGAGTAAGGAGTTAAGGAATGCTGCGCATTCCTTGACTAGTGGGAAAACCATAGCTAGTGAACGTGTGTGCACGAATGAAGAAGTGTATCTAGGCTGACACACACGTCACTTGGGGGCCAGCTAGCAAGAAAGGAGGAACATGTAAACATCGGGATTTGAGCCTACCATCATTGTGCTGTAGTTGAACGATTCGACTAATAAAGAATGTTCTAAACAACGGAGACTTGTGTCCTATACGATCATGTGCCTACTAACCTGTGTGTAACATCTCTACACTATAATAAAACACTTCTTCTTCTTCTTCTTCTAGTTCTTCTTCTTCGTCAGAAATATTGTTACAGACGTAATTGCGTCGTGCCTGTTCACAGCAGAGCTGTGATATTTACACCTTTCAGCCGACACATCCGACTTCTTCAGGCATGTGTTGACTTCTTCCCGGCAATGAAATATTTAAAACCCGTTAAAGAAACATCACCATCCTAGGCCAAATCTAAACAGACTGTGTGTGCTGTGCTGGAGCATGACCTCGATACATCTATCCCTTCCCGCAGATGTGAAGTTCTAGTACCAGCCTTGCACACCCCGTTGATTTCTGAGCTTGGAGAAATGGGAAGGGGAGCCCCGCAATACATGTCCGCGGAGATGGTACTTTGGTACCGGTGGGGAGGCAGGCCTCTACGCCCACCTCTCCTCGACAGATACAAGTCCTTTTCAGAGCTCAGACTACCAGGGCGTCAAAGCATCGGATGAGTTAAGTCTCAATCTTCCAGGTGATTCAAAGCGATTTACGTCATAAACAAAATATTGCTCGATTTTTTTGTCTGGCGTGTTTCGCTGCATTTCCTCAGGTGTATACTGCAGATGCAGCACGAGATCGTGCAATATTTTCTTTATAGCGTTTATGTTTATATTCCAGAGGATTCATCAACCAACCAACTACCCACTCAATCAACCAACCAACCAACCAATTCTACAACATGTCGTTAAATGACAAAACACACCAGAGACAACGACTTCCTAAAGTACTAAATTAAATTCCCCATTTTCCCTCATCCTCTCTGATATTGGTCACGAAAGCGATGACGTAGGTGCCAGACGAAACGTCAGAATTCTAAATGAAAAAGCCACACCTACACAGAATTAGCCTCGGGAAGGCACCAAGGCGACTCGGTATTGACATTAATATATGTATAAGTATTCACTCATGAGCGCAGAATGATAAGTCAAAGAGGATAAAGAAGTCCTTATGGTGTCTGGATAGTCAAATAGAGCCACGAGAGTCTAGTCAACCTGTCAACCTTATAATCATGGGTTTAAATCCCCTACGAGCAGCATGCTTGCCGTCCGGTTTTCAAGGGCCGGTAGTTTCATTGGCACTTGGTGGGTTTCAATATAATGGAGGCAATATATGCTTAATTTACATAGAACATGTACCTTTGTATGGATGGAGGCGTGGGCAATGAGCAGACAAGCTGAAAAACATCTAATGGCAGTGGAAATGTGGTTTCTGAGGAAAATGCAAAGAATACCATAGACAGACAGAAAATCCGCCGAGCAAGTCCTACAAGAAGCAGATGAAAACCGTAAAATTGACTAGAGAAATTAGACGTAGATAGTCAAAATGTTTTAGGCATGTTACGAGAAGAAATAAACTAGAGAACTTGGTGACAACTGGCAAGACTGATGGGAAAAGAAAGGGGACAGGCAGAGAAATAAATATTTGGATGGTATATGGCATAGTCGAGACTAGTACATGGAGCTGATGCACGACTCTGGTGATCATGTGAGATGGCGAAACATGACCGCCCACGCTTATCGGCATAGCCCATGATGATGAATTTATGGTTCTATCAATGTGAACTTTCTTCAATCAATCAATCAATCAATCAATCATGTGCCATGCCGGAAAGCGTGGGCGGTCATAGCTCGCCATTTCACTTGATCACCAGAGTCGTGAATCAGTTCAGTGTTCCTGTCTCGACCATGCCATGTGACCAAGCATCTAGGTATTTACTTCTCGGTCTTCCCCTTGGTCTCTTCCCTTCGATCTTGCCAGTTGTCACTAAGTTCTCCAATACATTTCTTCTCATAACATGTCCAAAAAATGTTGACTGTCTACGTCTAATTTCTCTAATCAGTTTACGATGTTCATTTGTCTCCTGTAGTACTTGGTCATTGGTTTTTCTGTCTGTCCATGGTATTCTTTGCATTTTCCTCAGAAACCACATTTCTGCAGCCATCAGCTGTTTTTCAGCTTGACTGCTCATTGTCCAAGTTTCACATCCATACAAAAGAACAGGCTCTATGTATCCCCTCAACACTCAACGTTCTTCACCGAATGCAAACCAATAATCCCCAACCACAAAAGCATTGGATTATAATCCCGTCAGGGCTTTGTAAAATATCTCACTATGGATAGAATGGGTTAAGTACTGGTTGCTCTAAACTCATTCTGTACCCAGCAACTCACCACACGTCCACTATTAACACGTGCATCACATACTTTTTATGTCACGGCCAGCTATAATCTACTAACAAGCTTGGAATATTTAACCCTGACGTTAAATCAGTATGGCTAAACGAATCAGGGGCGTGGATAACGACTAACACAATTACTAATAAAGTACAAAAAACTTCATAAACTGGTGCCTGCGAAGACTAGACGGACTAATTAAGGTATGTCAGAATCGCTAATACGTAGTGAAAAGATAGGACTACAGATTCCAGCGAATCAAGACGAGAGGAAACGACGCTGGCGCCGAATAAGACACACGGCTGAGAAAAGCTGATAATAGTAAGACTATAAAGACCTTATTATAAAATCCATAGAGCTAAATATATACATGGTGGGCTATATATACAGAGAGAGAGAAGAACTTTAGACATTTGTCTATAATATGGGAGGACATGGAGCGAGCTGCAGAAGGTAGAAAAAGATAGTAAGAGTTGACGGGAGTTGGCCAAAGGTTTATGTTCAAATAGGGGATAAAGAGAAGAAGGAGGAGAAGAATATCTGGCTAAGAAATAATGTAAATAATAATCGGAGTAGATTAGGTAACGTCTCTCTGGAACATATGGAATTGCAAAATTCAATACAACAGACGGTCAATGGAATAACTCTCTCTCTCTCTCTCTCTCTCTCTCTCTCTCTCTCTCTCTCTCTCTCTCTCTCTCTCTCTCTCTCACTATCTCTCTCTGACTTCCGTCTCTGTATCGCTCTGTGCCTTCTGTTTTTCTTATATATATATATCTCTCTCTCTCCGGTGGGGGATCGGTGGGTGGGTGGTGGCATGTATGTTTGCCTGAGTCTGTGTGAGTGCATGGAGGTATGTGTGGGTGGGTGGGGTGTATGGGGGATGTGTGGGTGGCTGAGGGATGTGTGGGTGGCTGTGGGGTGTGAGGGTGGATGGGGGATGTGTCTCATAGCATTGCAATATGCACTGTTTATGTTTACAACTCATTTGAAAATGTTTCCCCCCCCCCCCCCCCCATGTGAATGTACCATGCGTAATATGCATTGCTTATGCTTACAAAATCAATTTGACAATGTTTTTTTTTCCTATGTAAATGTAACATGCACATTTGATGAATGAAAGATGAGTGATCGAAAGGGCCGAATGTAAGACGGTACCAATTTGTTACCCTTTTAAAATAAAGTTCGTTCGTTCGTTCTCTGACTTCCGTTTCTGTATCGCTCTGTGCCATCTATTTTCTTATGTGTTTCTCTCTCTCCCCCTCTCTCTCTCACATACTATCTCTCTCTCTCTTTTCTTGTTGTCCGAAGAGCCTCCTTTCACCCTCCCCTCCTCTAAATTCTCGTATAGTTAACAACCCTCTACCTTAACTACTGCTCACTATACTACAAAATAACTAGCTTCCATTACCTCTGGTCGGTCTCTCTGGTCTAGAGGTTACACTACTTTCTCCGTAATCTCGTATACTCTCGTGAGTAACGTGACGTTGCGCGAAAATCTTTAGCGGTTCTCTCCGCGTCTGTAACTTATGGGGTATGTGAGCCGGTCGCTCAGAAAGCAATGGCAAACTACTGAGAGCAATCTTGCCAAGAAATCAACAATCAGCTGAAAGATGCTGATGTTGACAGCGATGTCCTGTAAAGGATATGCGAAAAAAAAATGATCCCTTGTGGTGTTCATCCTGGATCCCCCCTCCCCCGTCCCCCAATTTTCTTCTAGTTAACAACTTACGTTAACTCTTGCCCATCGCACAACGAGACAACCAATAACCATTACTCCTGCTAGTGGCGTTTGATACAGGAACAAACCCCCTCCACTTGGCTCGGTCAGCAGGCGACATGTGAACGTCACCGCCACAGTGGTTCAAACTTTTCTGGGGCTTGGCGATTCTGAGCCAGCCTCTCAAGCCGAGCCATCCCCCACCCATGTAGTCCACGGCCAGGCAGCCCCGGCCATGGCATCTGGGTCAGCTCTGTGGACAATAAATGTTGGCTGCCATCGATCTCTTACACTTCTATCTCTGGCTTTGGTTTGTACTCTGGGAGATCGTTGTACGTCCGCCTCACAGTGTTGTCTTCAGACGGGTACGGCTGTCTACCTTGTGCTGGCCAACCTTCAAATGTGAACTCGGTATGGCTCTTCTCCCCCGTTTTACCGGGCTCCATTAGAAACGTCATCTCCGTGGCGAAAAGGTTACTGACGCGGTTCGTAATCCTGCACACCCGCGTTCGAAACATAGATGAAGGCGATTTGGCAGCAAACCGATTTATATTGTTTTTTTTTATGACATGGTATGGGTGCCGATCGTTCAGAAAGCAATGGCATACTACTGAATGTAAACTTGCCCATGAATCACGAAGAGTAAAAAAAAAATATGCTGGGATTGACCGCTACGTCCTGTAAAGGATATGATTAACTTTTTTTTATTAGAAAAATAGCCATTAGTAACACTGCAATACACCATGCATGTCGTAAAGGGCAACTAACGAGGGTTGGTATGCGACCGGCTATCTCATCCCGTATTTTAGCTGTAAAACCCAGCCTATCATTAACAAGCCAAGAAAGGACTGGCATGACTTGATTGAGGATCTATGCTCCAATGGGGGATGAAAGGCAGAAGGGAAATATGCCTATTATACGTTTTTTGTCTGTTTAATGTAGCCAATATATCTGGCAAGTTTCCTTTGTATTCCTTATATTCGCTCTCATTTCATTTCCACTTTCTATGTCTTATCTCATTTCTCTTGTGCCTTGCGGTGTAGAGGTGAAGCATAAACAGCGGGAGAGTGCTCGTTTGTGTGCTTCGTATATGGGGATTCCCGTAGATTCTATTATTCCTCCTGTCCTTCGTTTGCTTGGTCGGCCTCTTCTGGTTCCATTTGGTTTGTAATCATTACTTGTTATGGTATACTGTTACTTGCTAGCCTAGTTATATGGCCAATCCATTGAACTTGCAGTTTTCTAATGAAATCTAGCGTCTATATAACCCCCACTTTACTCCTGATTTCTTCATGGCCTGATTTTCTCTCTTCTTCATGCACTGAGTATTCTTCTTAGGAATCTAATTTTCGTTGTTGTAACTTTTCCTATTTCTCTGTTTCTGTCACTGAGCAGGTTTGGCATTGGTAGTATAACTTCTACGTATTCAGTCAAATTTCACGAGTTTTTCCTAACTGTTTTCGAATGCTCCACAACTGTTTAATTAAACGTACCTGTAAAGATGAAGCGGATGTATACCAATCACATCAACGATCATCATCATCATGTGTCATGCCGGTAAGCGTGGGCGGTCAAGTTTTACCATCTCACTCGATCACCAGAGTCGTGGATCAGCTCAGTCTTCTTGTCTCGACAATACAACGTGGCCAAGCCATCCAGGTATTTACTTCTGTCCTCCCCTTGTTCTCTTCCCCTCGATCTTGCCAGTTGTCACCAAGTTCTCCAATTTATTTCTTCTCATAACGTGACCAAAAAACTGTGACTGTCTACGTCTAATTTCTCTAATCAGTTTACGGTTTTCATTTGTTTCTTGTAGGAAATTGTTCATTGGCTTTTCTGTCTGCCCATAGCATTCTTTGCATTTTCCTCAGAAACCACATTTCCCACAGCCATCAGATGTTTTTCAGCTTGTCTGCTCATTGTCCATACTTCACATCCATACAAAAGTACAGGTTCTATGTAGCATTTCAACACTCTTTTTTCTCGTTGCAAATGACATCTTTTTATTGGTCAGTATGTTTTTCATCTTGCATAAGGTTGCCTTCGCTATGGCGATTCTTGTTCTAATCTCTTCAAGGCATCTCCAATAAGATCTTATGACTGCTCCGAGATAACTGTACCGATTCACTTGTTTCAGAATATTCCCATTTACTTGTATATTACACTGAGGTGTTTTCTTCTTCTTTGTGATGACCATAACGATAAGTAAGAACAGTAAATATCTATTGTGCACGCCTTAGGGCGCATGTTCAATGTTTCTAGACCAATCGGCACTCGTGGGTGATATGGCCCGTATCACGCGTTTCCTTTATTTCCCTAGAAATTTCCTGGTACTAACTTTAGGCCGAGGCGACATGGGATGCAGGTCAATTAAAAAAAAAATTTGAAGGCGGATCGAAACCCTGACCACCTGGGCAGTAGGCGAGTGCTTAGTCACTATGCTAACACGGATCTCACGTAGATATATGTTATAGTTCTTCATGTCGGTGCATCTGCCGGCATCGTCTTTACATGTTCTCTTTTCCCACCATACGTGGTGTATGCATACCTATGAAAGAAAAAGAACCGGCAACTCTTAACTTTAACCGGCACACCTGTTTATATTAACATAATATAATTACTTGGTTAATGTACGGCATTTTAAAGTTCACCTGAAGGAGTTCAAAGTTCAACAACTGCACGGCGGGGAAAGACCTTGAACGTTTGTTGTCTGCTTGTTTCATCCTAAATAATACCAATAGACCGGCGTGACAGCGACCGAGCTGCCACTGAAATCAAGTTAACATATTATAACGTATACAGTTTAACGTTTCCACGCAAGCCTTTGTCAACTAACACAATAAAACGATTCAAAACAAAGTTAAAGTTAGTTGCATGTCCTTTACAGGACGTTGCTGTCAATTCCAGCATTTTTTATTTTTTTTTTCGTTGTGATTTACAAGACAATTTTATGTTCAGTAGTTAGCCGTTGCTTTTTGAAGGGCCGCCGCTCATACCACTGTTAAAAATCAACACATGGCAGTTTGCTTCCAAATCACCAGCAGCTGATTTATAACACCATATGAGGGATTGCTACCCCTTCGCCAAGGAAGGTGATTTCCAAAGCAAACGTAACAAAAATACAACCCATAGCTATAAGTCGAAATAGTACATACACACCACATGACATACAAATAATCTATTTACCATCCCAACGTTATTTTTTTTTATTTTTAATTGTGTTATCTGTGTACCGTTTAGGTGTAGTATTTTAGTTGGAGGTATTGTAATGTAGTCTGTTGTGTCCGTGTTCCGTGTAGTAGAGTATCGTTTGTTTTAGTAAATTAAGGTAGTTTTACTGAGACGCTTCACGACAAAAGCAGTAGGGATGAAGAAGAAGAAGAAGAAGAAGAAGAAGAAGAAGAAGAAGAAGAAGAAGAAGAAGAAGAAGAAGAAGAAGAAGAAGAAGAAGAAGAAGAAGAAGAAGAAGAAGAAGAAGAAGAAGAAGAAGAAGAAGAAGAAGAAAAGGAGGAAGAAGAAGAGGGGGGGGGGGGGAGTGTTGCTAATGAGTTGTCTTATAATATTCCAGTTGGCCAACAGAAGGAATGTGTTCGTTGAGGAAAAGTCTGTGGAAACAATGGATTGTGTACGTGTCCGGCTTCCGAGGTCCGTGATCATATTTTGACGCTCATTTGCTTTCTCTCAAACGTCCATTCGCTATATTACAAACCCTAAATCTAATGTTTGTATTCTGTTATCATTTTCTGCATGTGTCGCTACTGTTGCATGATCCCTGTTGTAAATCGACAATACAAGTATCATCTGTCGACTTTCCGCGATGCTCGTCCTGCATCTGTTGCTACTCTCGTGTCTCGCCGTTGTAAATCGACATCAAAAAGTCCCATCTTTCCGCCGTCCATGTGTGGCCTTTCAGCGTAATGTTAGGAAGACTTTTTTTACAAGACCACTAGGAGGCCCGACAGTGTTGGAGATCCATTGCAGCCAATCTTCACTGTGAAGACGGCGCCTGACTGACTGACTGATTGTGATGACAGCTTAATTATCAACTTCACCACCACCCAGTGGCCTGTCTTATTTGTTACATTTAGTATTTCTTGCAAACAAAACGTCGGTTTGTCGCGACTGCTGTCTGTCCCACTGTTCACATGAGGTAGTGAAAAGCAGTGTGTGTGATATTCACTGGAACGGGAACGGAGCATTATGTGATGACCCTTTGACGTGAAGTTGGATCCGCGACTAACGAAGAACATAACATCATCTTTATCACTCGTTTGTCACAACCAGCATCACATAAACAAGAAATCAAATAATATGCCATCTATCCTAGCCAGCAAACAAACCCCCAACATTTCAGTCTATAAGGCCTTCATCGCAAGTGACAATTAAGAGAGCCTAACAACAGAAGGACCAGGTTGAAGTAATCACAGGGTTGCGCATATGCGCAAGACGCTAGTTTAATTGCAAAAATGTCACGCGCAACCACAATACCAGTAGAGCGACCGACAAAAGGAAGGTCATACCTGCATGTATAAAGTAATACGTCCGACAAAGGAAAGGTCATACCTGCATGTATAAAGTAATACGTCCAACAAAGGAAAAGCCCCCGAGTGTTGAAGAGACCCACGTTTTACCACAGACAGTGTATACATATAAACACAAGTACACTGCCAACCAACAATTAACGACGGTGTTACTGTTTACACGTTATTTGCTTATTCGGACATGTACATGAATACATCAGAAAAGGTGTCAATAGGTTTGTAAGCGTTTATACCAACACACTGGTTCGGATGTACAGTAATGATGTACAGACCAGATGGAAACAGAGGAAGAGGCCGACCACGTAAACGTTGGACGGAGGGAATAGCAGAGTCCATGGGAATATCGATATATGAAGCCCATAATCGGGCACTCTCACGATGTTTATACTTCACCTCGACACCGCAAGGTACAAGAGGAACATGATGAGATGAGAGATGAGTGATTCGGAGTCTCCTTCCTCTGCTTTTTTTTTGTAAGTGTTAGAACCTAGGATCATCACATTTTATCAAGACCCCTGAGTACGCGGGGGAACAGGTGGCCAGTCTTTCCCTCCCGTGGCGAACGTCGACAGTTGATATCGAAACCGTAACGTCCTAACCCGCTATACCATCGCGCCCCATATTCTATTTGTTAAGAAAGTTCTATTTGTCTTTGGAGGAACGCTTCACATGCTGCAAGTAGCCTTTGATGTCTCTAGTAGTTTGACATGTTCAGCAGCATTTTATTTGCAGTTAACAGCATTGTTGAACTTCGTGGTAGGGAAATCACGAAACCAATCGAAATGGCGAAATGCACGTTCAACAACATAAAACGTATACTTCACAGAAAACAAATATCACAGAAGCTGAGGCTGAGGCTTGTAGAATGTTATGTGCGTTTACCACTGCGGTATGAAGTGCAAACATCAACACGGACTAAGAAGGATTAATTTTTTTTTTTTAATTGAGGCTTTTGCATTGTGATTACGTTTCCTTGATCGCTGGTTACTTCTCGTGTACAGTATTGTTGGTAAAGTTTCTAAGTGGCCCGTAATTTTTTTTTCTAGTAAAGTTTCCATGTGCCTGGTAACATTTTATATGTTCCTAGTAGAGTTTCCAAGTGCATGGTAACATTTTATTTGTTCCCAGTAGAGTTTCCAAGTGGCTGGTGGCGTTTTATATGTTCCTAGTAGAGTTTCCAAGTGGCTGGTGGCGTTTTTATTGTTCATAGTAGGGTTTCTAAGTGGCCGGTAACATTGTATGTCCTAAGTAAGGTTTCCAAGGGGCTGGTTACATTTGATATGTCCCAAGTAAGGTTTCCAAGTGGCTGGTGTCAGCGTGTTGGGAACTACGAAAGAGGACATACGACAGGACAATAGATAAGTCATAGACGGGACACAGACGGGACGACAAGACCCAGCTATAAACAGGACATAGGGATATAAACAGGACGCAGGGATATAGACAGGACTACGTCCTTAACTGACAGTACAACCTTGCACTGAAGGACCTGAGACTACAGGACCTGACATCTAGTACGGCGAGACAACCGACGCAGCACGACTATCACTTAGGACAAGCGGTCAAGCACCACGTTACTACCGGCCCGAGCACCAGAAGGGGCAGACTGGGACTGGACGTTGTAGAGGAAAGACGTGTGCGATTGAGCGAGCGAGTGTACTAATTGCCGGTGTGAAAGTCAGCCTTGCTGAGCGAATATAGCAGCGAGTTATTAAGTACGAGGAATGGACGTGAACTGTGTTATGAACGCACGAATGACTGCTATGGCTGAGTGTCACTTGCCACTGATGTAGATATAATTACTTGTGATATAATTCCTTGTGATACAATTAGTCCGTAATTTGATATGTATTCATGTAACTGATATTGACGTTTGCACGAATAAATAATGTTACACTACATGCGACTGTTTGATATCTCACTGAGTGCATGTAGAAAGACTCACTGTCAAGTTTAGAACGACGAGCTAGTGTTATATATGTATTTATAAGACGTTGACAGCTGGTAACATTTGATATGTCCCAAGTAATGTTTCTATGTGGCCGGTAACACTGTTTGTCCCAAGTAAGGTTTGCAAGTGGCCGTAACGTTTTATATGCCCCAAATAAGGTTTGCAAGTGGCCGTAACGTTTTATATGCCCCAAATAAGATTTCCAAGTGGCTGGTAACGTTCTATATGTCCTAAGTAAGTGGCCGGTAACAGTTTATATGTTCCAAGTAAGATTTCCAAGTGGCTGGTAACGTTTTATGTTACTAGTAAGGCTTCCTAAATTGGTCGAAGCATTTGTTTTTTCGTTTTGTTAGATTTACAAAGATGCTGGTACATTTGTGTTTGTTACTGGTAATGTTTATTAAGATAGTAACGTTATGTAAATGCAGTAACAATGTTTCCCCAGCTGTTGTTAGCGTCTCGTGTGTTTTTAGTGCTTCGCATGCCGTTAAAAATGGTGTGTGTTTACTGCATATTTCCTGTTGACAGTGCACCGTGTGTTACTAGCAGCATGTGTCTCGGATTGTCTCGTATGTTTATTGTTACATGTATTGCTAACAGTGCCGGCTTCGTGGCTTAGAGGTTATGACTTTTCTCCGTAATCTCGTATACTCTCGTCAGGTAACGTGATGACGGTTCAAATCAGCAGTGGTTCGAATCGCATCGGTAACTTACGGGGTATGTGAGCCGGCCGCTCAGAAAGCAATGGCAAACTACTGAGCGTAATCTTACCAAGAGATCAACATACAGCTGAAAGATGCTGGTGTTGACAGCTAAGTCCTGTAAAAAGGATATGCTTAAAAAAAAAAATTGCTAACAGTACTTGTTTCTTAATGTGCCTCATGTTGATAGTGCTCCATATTTTGTTAACAGTACTTGTTTCTTAAGGTGTCTCATATATTGGTAGTGCTACATGTGTCGCAAACAGTTTCTTAAAGTGTCTTGTGATGTTAATAGTGGCTCATGTGTTACTAATAGCATGTGTTTCTTAAAGTGTTTCGTATTGTCGATAGTGCCCAATGTGTTAATAACAGTCTGTGTTTCTTAAGGTGTCTCATATCTTGTTAGTCTCAATGTTTTTATAACAGTATATCTCTTAGATTATCTCTGTGTTGATAGGGTTCCGTGTTTTGCTAACAGTAGTTGTTTCTCAATGTGTCTCATATGTTGAAAGTGCCCCATATGTTAAAAACAGTATGTATGTATTAAAGTGTCTCATATTGTTAATAGTGCTCCATGTGTCACAAAGAGCACGTTTCTTAAAGAGTTTTGTTTATTGAAAGTCTCCATTTTTTTATAACAGTATGTCCTTTAGATTATGTAGTATGTTAATAGTGCACCACGTGTTACCAACAGTCTGTGTTTCTTAAAGTATCTCATGTGTAAAAGTGTCTCATACGTTGATAACACTATGTTCCTCTTAGAATGTCTTTTGTAGATGATAGTGCCCCGTATATTACTAACAGCATGTGTCTCTTGTAGATGATAGTGCCCCGTATATTGCCACAGCAGGTATCTCTTGCATTCAGTCGTGTGCTGGTAATGTTAACGGCCCATGTGTCGCTAGCAGTTCTGTGCATCTCCGGCATCGCTTGTGTGTTAGCAGCGATGAATTACGGCCAGCAACCATAAATAATTTATCACATTAACATTCAACCAACCAGGGCTGACATCGTAAATTTATAATGTAAAACACGCACCTTCTTTTCTGCAACCTGTAGTTGTTAATCTAGATAAATGGCCGATATAATGGCAAACCGGTAGTTGGAGACGAGCGCAGCTGGACAACTTCCGCGCATAAGCTTTGCGCATTTGTTAACACATGTATATGACTACGGGGACCGGTTACCTAACGCCGCGATTATATCATAATTATGTTGTAGGTCCTTTTCACAAAGCCGTTCTCATTACGGCCTGCCATAAGTTTCTTGATCATTCGACCAGTTCTCCTGTCTTCTGCACACTCATAATGTGTCTGCAATGCACCGTGCTCATTTTCGTGTTGGTCTATCCCTGCTACTTTTTTTTCAGGAACCATACACTAAGAACTTATTTGTAACATTTCAGTTGAAATGCCCATATTTTCTCCTGCACTAATTGCGAAATTATTCAGAAAAAGAAGTGTGATACCACAGGAAAGATGCATTATATTGGTCGAATGTGAAGTATGTTATCCCTACGGCAATCTAAGATTTCACAGGAAGTCCTTCTGTTTGCATAGCAACGGCTGGAATCGCCTTATTGATAATGCTTCGATATATTTGAATAAGTGAGATGTGACGAAACATGCCAGGCAAGAAATCGTGCAATATATTGTTTATGGATTCTGTGTTTACATTCACTAAGGTAATACAATCTGTCAAAACATGTCATTTATTACCATAGTACATTGCGGTGTAGGGCAGGGGGTCTAGAGCCTGGGGAATTAATATCGCCTGGTTAGCGCTGTCGCCGCGAACTGTGCCGATTAGGGTTGTTTGAATTAAGGTTTCAAAATTACTATCAACCTATATATGTATAGGACGTTCAGAAACGGCAAGCGCTGGTGTAGTTGATAGGGAGCTGTGCTGAAGTCTTGAGCACAATCGAACGAGGGTCCGACGTCTACGTTCATCGTAAGTTAACTGAGGAAAAGGCTGGCCATCTATTCCCCCACGCTTTCAGAATTTAAAAAAATTTGATGGCCTATAACATACCCATGGCGAGAAACTGCTTCGGGGCAAATTGCTAAGTTTTGAGACGATGTCCTTCTGCATTAATAAAGTTAATGCAGCACAGCAGGGCTGACTGGGCAACGAAGGCTGTAGGTGTCTGTATGCCAAGACGTGTGGGTTTGTATGCTTGTGGGTATGTATACGTATACGTGTGTATATGCATATAAGTGGGTATGTGGGTGGGTGTGTATATGTGTGGGTGTGTATGCGTATACGTGTGTATGTGTGTGGGTGTCGTGGTTTCGATGTGGCTGAACGGATAAGAACGCTCGCTCTTAAACTTCCGGTGTGCTGACTGAGGGATAGGCGGTTCAGCGCCTACACTGGCATTAATTTAAATTGAAACGTCAACTTCTCGTTAAAAAAACACCAATGTAGTAGGGGGATAAGGAGAAGGAGAAGGCCGACAACGATGAGTTTCTGAGAAAGAAGTCTTTAGATAAAGAAAGTATGTCACGCCAAGTCATAACGCGGTGACCCAGTATGTGTGAGATCCTATCACACCACCGAACTACGGTAAACCCAGCACGTGATTACCCTTATCTTCCCCACCATACCGTCCCAGGAAGTATGCCCGACTTCTGCCCTGGGTCATTCTGCCGTACGTAGGGTTTCCAGACGTCCGGCAAAAAGAGGACATGTCCTCCTGAATAGCCTAATATTCTCCGTCCGGCAGGCAAAGCTAAAAACCTTTAAAATGTCCGGTTCTTCTTATATTTTATGTTATAATTTTTTATGTTTTGTTGTGAAAATTTATAATCTATCTACACTCTACCGTGTGTTTACATTGTTAAAAAGTGTAAAGTCTATGTATTTCTGCGAACTAGTCGATTATAATAATTCTAACTGTATCTGGTTCATTGCTCTTTTTGATATTTACTTTTACTTCTTTATTAAAACCCATTGCTTAATCATATTTATTTAATTTTTCTATTTATACCAAATGTGAAACACCAAAGGAACAGACTCTTACCCGACTCTGTAAAGGGCACCATTCTCACAATGTACAATTTGAAGAATCTTACTTGTGAACAGTTGTATGCATATGTGATTGCTAACGAGGATCTTCTACGAAAAGTTGGCTCCTCCGAGAAATATGTTGTGTAATTAATAAAGATTATAAGGTAATAATTGAACAATTGGCTGTTTAAATGTGTAGGGTATGCAAGACATGGGTGCTGATAATAAATACATCAACGTTGTGGGGAACAGCTGTGAATCCCTACCAATCTCGCAGTGTGCCGAATGTATAAAACTATTGCTAATCAATTACATTAATAACTGGTGCCTGTGCAGAACTGAAGGATTAAGATGGCATAGCGGAATCACTTATGGCAAGTTTATGGGTACAACTAAAATTCCAGCAAATCAAGCGATAAGGAAATGCAGGCGCTTGATGGGACATACACTGAGAAAATCTGTTAACAGTATAATTAGAAAGTCCTTTTTTTCAACTCACGGGGCAAAATAAAGCGATGGAGACCTAACAATGGGCGGGGAAGAAATTGAACACAGTATTAATAGTGTGCGGTAGACATGCAGGAGATAACAAAAGACTGCAACCCTTGGTGAGAGTTGAATTGAGGGTCTATGCTCAGTCGGAGAACAAAAGACACCAGAAGCAGCAACGAGAGAGAGAGAGAGAGAGAGAGAGAGAGAGAGAGAGAGAGAGAGAGAGAGAGAGAGAGAGAGAGAGCGCGAGCGAGAGAGAGAGCGCGAGAGAGAGAGAGAGAGCGAGAGAGAGAGAGAGAGAGAGAGAGAGAGAGAGAGAGAGAGAGAGAGAGAGAGAGAGAGAGAGAGAGAGATCCCCACACAAAGCGTCCTTTGACATGCCAGACGCAAGCAGTTAACAACACAGAACATTTGAAAAAAAAATTATAACAGGAAATGGCTGCGATAGCTAGCACAAGAAGAATACACAAACTAGCGCAGTATCAGCGGTGAACTCTGTCGTTATGCCGAATACAAATTCTACACAATGAATAACGCAAATAGATACAAGCGAACGTTTCCTTCCCATCAAAGTCCTTGTTAACTAGCTTCGCGACTACCCCCATTTAGGGTTCCACAGAAGCCACATCACTCAGATAAGTGAGGAGAAACAACAGACGCAAGAGATGGCACCAGCAGGGGTAACATACAGTATATGAACTGTGATCTCAACCGGTGGGGAATCCCTTAGGGTTTCCGTGGTGGGAGGGGGGATAAGATTATTTCAAGATCGCGTTAATACAAGAACCGATTACTTTATATTGTTTTTCCCTCCATACGTTATGGCTCTGTACTTCTCACCCTTCTGACATTTGATTTATAACGTAAGTTGAACCGCAAATCACGTTTTATGTAGACGTCTAGACTTGTTCTAGTGCGTGTTAGTAAATTTAGCTTCCATTTTTACGTATACTATGTAGTGGTGGGGGAGATTTACAGGGAGGAAATACGAAAGAGGGGTGGGGGGATGGTGACATTCTGAACATATGGTGAAGGGGTGCCTGGGCAAAAAAAAAGTTGAGAACCACTACTCTAGAGCACTCAGTTTAAGCAAAATCCAGGCATTGGCATTCAGATCGTCCGTTCATTGAAGCCAAGCTGGCTTGCATCTTTCGGAATTACAAGAGGCTTCTCATAAGTCTTTAGACTGACTATGAAGGAGTAGGCGGAGAAAATTTTAATTTGGTACAATGCTTATTCCTTCTCAGTGTAGCCACCACCTGAATTTGTGCATTTCTGCCATCTCTGCATGACCTTGAAAAGACCTTCAAAATAAAACAACTTATTTTTCGAACTAAACCAGTCATCACAGGCCAGTGTGGCATCTTCGTCACTGTCAAAACGATTTCCTTTCAGCTGGTTTTTTTTTTTTTTAAGATTTTGGAAAAGAAACAAGTCTGATGGAGCCAAATCTGGAGAATATGGTGGGTGTGGAAAAATTTCAATATTCAAATCGTTGGCAGTTCGCAGCACAAGCCGTGCTTTATGGGAGGGTGCGTTGTCTTGAAGCAAAGGCAGAATTTGCGTACGCGCTATCCCTCGTTTTCTGGTCACAGCCTTTCTTAGTTTGATAAGGAGATCTACATAGTACTGCCCATTAACGTGTTGCCATGAAGCATGTAATCTTTCAATATGACACCTTTGACGTCCCAAAAAAACAGTCAGCATCACTTTTCTTGCAGATGTTTGTGCTCTTGCCTTGACATGTGTTGGCGAGACCGGGGTTTTCCACTGCATGCTGGCAATTTTGGATTCTGGGTCATAATGGTGAATCCAAGTCGCATCTACCAGTCACCATGGTCGTCAACATGTTTTTCGACCGCCACATGTTGAGCAACTGGCCACAGCAATCAACCCGTGTTTGTTTTTGTTCACAAATCAGCTGGCGGGGGACCCAGCAGGCACATACTTTTCTCATGTTCAGTCTGTTGTGGAAAATTCTAAAAACTGTACTCTTACTCAGTTTTGCTGATCCCGATATCTCTGCAGTTGTCATTTTCCTATCCTGGTCTATGAATTTCTTCACTTTTGCAGCATTTGCATCATTGCTCTCTGAGGATGGTCGTCTTGATCTTGGCAGGTAAGCAACTTCGGAAAGGCTACACTTAAACTGCAAACATCAATTTTTTACAGAAGCATAGGAAGGACAGACTTCCTCAAACACTGGCTCCATCTCCCGAGTGTTTTTCCCTGAAACATCAAGAATTTTATCACAGTCATGGCGTCTGATTTCTCCATTGTTCTGACAAATCGTTGGATGTACAGATCTGGTGTCGTGCCATGCGTCATATCGGGAAAACCAGTTGAGGAGGGAAATTCATAGTTCGTATGTACATTACAAATTGAATGCACAATATATGTGCCAAATTTAAGTTTTCTCCGCCTACTCCTTCATGGCCAGGCTAAAGACTTATGAGAAGCCCCTTGTAGATCGCTAAAAAGACTTTACTCCGCATCCGGTACCATGGGAACTATGTTACTGAGCTCGACTATCCCTCTCCAATCGCAGAAGCCAAAAGTGTGTACAAACCAGTACCAGAATTCACATCTCCGGAGAGATATCTTAGAATACAACAGATTGATGCGACCAAAGTTAACCTGTCTTTTTAGTGTTTATTTGCTTCTTCATCTTCTTTCGTACGCTTGAAATGTCTATAACTACAATGGTGTCTCTTGTATGAATTTAACTGTCTTTTTTAGTTCACTCAGAGGTCCACTGCTATAACGGCGTCGTTTTTAAAATGGGTTCCACAAATGTATTAGCCCTTATCTATCCAAGAAATTGACCCGTCTAATGTAAACCCACATTTCAGAAACATCATCGCTAAACGCCGCACTGGATTCAAATGTTACTTCAACGTGATATATTCTCCTTTGAAGGAGGAACACGTACTCAGTTCTCCACCTGACACACCGCAAACTGCCAGGCGCTAATGTACAGATACGCAAATACAACCACATACCAACGATCCTGCCCAACAGAACGTTCGGCAGATACACACCCCCGCGCCAACCTACCGTGTCCGACACGCTCTGGTTGACCTATTGTTACCCTAGTTTGACGGAAACTGCGCTGTACGGGGTCTACTGGCAAAACAGGTCGTGACTTGGCCAACGGGTATTGGACAATGGAGAGACCTGCCGGCAATGAAATGCCTCAAGCCTGCGGGAGTATGAACCAAACCTAATCTCACGCAGTCTATGTGTGCGCAGCTGCGCTGAACCATAGCCTAGTTACATCCTAACCGCCCGCGGATGTGGAGATCTATTGCGGACCCTGCTCGTTTGTTAGCTTGAGGAGGGGAAGGAAAGCCCCACAACACAGTCCCCCTGGAGGAGAGGGTATTCTGGTAACCCCTCGGAAGAAAAGTTAGCATCAACCTGACTCCGAGAGATACAAGCCCTTTTTCAATGCCCATGCGATCTAAACGTCGATGCATCGGACCTAACGACTGAAACTTAGTCTTCTGGGGATTCACCAACCAATTATGTTCTGTTCTAGTTACTTGAACTAGCTGTGTTATTGTTACTTTAACCAACTGTGTTCTTGTTACATTAACCAACTGTGTTCTTGTTACTTTTACTAATTGCATTCTTGTTACTTTAACCGACTGTGTCATTGTTTTTTATCATCATCATCATCTTCCACTTTTGCAGTCAAGCGTAGAGGGAAGAATAATTGGCGCTCCAGCGCCCGATGGGTGGCATTGGATAGTGCCATTCAGTGCGATTGCACAATGTCTTTGATGTCGTCAATCCATTTTCTTCTTGGGCGTCCTCTTGGTCTCGTCGCAGATGATCTTTGATGTAGGGCCAGTGATGATAGTTGATGGTGTTGCATTTTAACGAGATGGCCAAACCACTTGATCTTCTGTCTTTCAATAAATGTGGCACCGCGTGTTGATCCCACTGTCTGTCCGATAACATTTCTTACTCGGTCTCGGATGCTCTCCTCAGGCTTACTTACCACTTGTCACTTTAGCCAATTGTGTTCTAGTTACATTCTCCAATTATGTTCTGGTGAATTTAACCAATTGCATTCTAATTACTTTCATAAACAATAAGTTTATGGAAAACACACAGTCACTGAAATCGCTCGATTGTGGCGTACTTGTTATCCCTATCATCATCATCATTAAGTACTATTCCGAAAGACGTGTGCGGTCATGTTTCGCCATCTCACGCGGTCACCAGTCTCGAATCAGGTCTGTGTTCCTGTCCTCATCATGCCATGCTGCCAAACTATCAATGTATTTATCCCTCTGTCTTCCTCTTGCTCTCTTCCCATCAAGCTTGCCAGCTGTCAGTAAATTCTCAAGTCCGTTTCTCATAACATGTCCAATAAATCTCGACTGTCTACGTCTAATTTCTCCAATCAATCTGCGTTTTTTCATTTGCCTCCTGAAGAGCTGTCTCATTTGATTTTCTGTTCGTCCACAGTATTTTTTGCATTGTTCTCATAAACCACACTCCACCGCCATTACATGTTTCTTAGCTTGTCTGTTAATTGCCTGTTTCACATGCCTAAAACAATTTACTCTATGGCAATCGCAGATTTTGTCTGCACAAAATTGGTTGTAACCGCCCAATTGCTAACGTTTCGGTAACGCATTTATTCACTTCATATGATAAACACTGTGTGTTTATTTTGTAGTACGCACCTGCCGAGATGCAGCGAAATATGCCAGGCACTAAATCTTACAACTTATTGTTTTTGGCTTCTGTGTTAAAATTGGTGTGAATAATGTTCTACTGCCATTAGGTTCTTACAGGTAAACGTTGTTGCTTACCCAGGCCGCCCAAGGCATTCTGTAGCAGTGTGTGTATAATGGAGCAATCGGCTTTCGTTATCACAATGTAACATATAAACGTGAGCTTGTTCTGTATTGACGAAGAGAAGGCGGGAATTAGAACGGATGTTGTAATTAGGCCAACCAGGTAGCTAGCTAGCTGCCTATATCGCAGGCTGTACTGATGCGCAGACTTCGCCGCTAGGGGCAGTTGTATGCAGGTTGGTCTGGTTACCCCCGCATGAAAGATGCACCTTGCTTAAAGTGCAAAATGCATGGCAATGAGGACAGGCAGTCGTTAGGCAACGAGATTAAAGATACAGTACTGTTGCACGTTACATAAGCTTACCAGAGCCTATGCAAAAATGCTACCTTGAATTATTTTTATAATAAAATTATATTAAATTAAGATTTTGAGGTTTCGATACGTTTTAGCAAAACTTTCATTAAAGCAAGATTTTGAGACTTCAAACAGTCTGCCGATTAGATGAAGACGAAGTGGAGGAGGAAATTCAGTGGGGGAGGGGGGGCGATAAGGAGGAGGAGATGGAATAGAAGGAGGAGGAGATGGAATAGAAGGAGGATGAGGAAGAAGATAAGAATAAATAGCAGGAGGAGGAAGAAGAAATAGCGGGAGGAGGAAGAAGAAATAGCGGGAGGAGGAAGAAGATGTAGCAGGAGGAGGACGAGGAATCGAAGGAGAAGGAATGGGAAGAAGTATTACCAAAACTACAAACGATTTACAAACGATGAGCTTTGGTATAAGCTTCACGGTTTATATTTTCAGAATTCGGGAAATGCAGAATTGTGCAGCGCGTGCTGTAACCACGTGGCAGCACAGCGGTGTGTAGGCGACATATTGGTTTGCAAACTGCAGGGTACAGAGCACATGACACATGATCAGTAGACACTACACATTCAGCGTGTGTAGGCAGGTGTGTAACGGATGTTGCGACTGAAACAGACCGTGCGAACGTACCAAAACTGCCACTACAACTACTGCCACTACTACTACTACTACCACCACCACTACTACTACCACTGTTGCTACTACAACAACTACTGCTATTTTACTACTACGACTACCTCTACAACTGTTGCTGCTGCTGCTGCGGCTAGTACTGCTACTATACTATTCTACTACTTTACTATTACTACTGTTGCTGCTGCTACTACTACTGCTGTTACTACTACTACTACTACTGCTACTACTACTGTTGCTGTTACTACTACTGCTGTTACTACTATTGCTGTTACTACTACTGCTGTTACTACTATTGCTGTTACTACTACTGCTGTTACTACTATTGCTGTTACTACTACTGCTGTTACTACTATTGCTGTTACTACTATTGCTGTTGCTGCTGCTACATTTTCTACTCACTCGTCTCTTGCACCACATTTTTTTAACTGGGACCTTTCTTTCTCAACTTCACACATACTCTTTTTTTTTCTTTTATCTGTATATCTCTATCCATCTATGTACGGTCAACCACCCCTCCTGCTATTTATCCTTTTCTTCTTCCTCCTCTTCCTTCTATTCATCCTCCTTATAGCCCCCCCCCCCCCTCCCGAACTTCCTCCTCCACCTTTGTCTTTATCTAATCGGTAGACTTAACAGAACTGAAGTAACACACTCTGGATCAGAAGCAGTTGAAATGGGACTGAAGCAACATATGGATCAGGATTAAGGACACTACGTATGCATTTATATATTCTGCTGGAGAAGGGGAGATGTGGCGCAGAATGATCGCCTCGCCAGTGAATATATATTTGAAAACGATGAAGGAAAACTTAACACGGAGTCAGTTCCATCCATACATCATGTGCCATGCCGATAAGCGTGGGCGGTCATGTTTTGCCATCTCACTCGATCACCAGAGTCGTGGATCAGCTCCGTGTTTCTGTCTCGACCATGCCACGTGGCCAAGCCGTCCAGGTATTTACTTCTCGGTCTTCCCCTTGGTCTCTTCCCTTCAATCTTACCAGTTGTCACCAACTCATAACATGCCCAAAAAATGTTGACTGTCTACGTCTAATGACCCTAATCAGTTTACGACCTTCATTTGGTTCTTGAAGGACTTGTTCATTGGTTTTTCTGTCTGTCCGTGGTATTCTTTGTATTTTCCTCAGAAACCACATTTCCACAGCCATCCGATGTTTTTCAGCTTGTCTGCTCATTGTCCACGCTTCACATCCATACAAAAGTATAAGTTCTATGTAGCATTTAAACACTCTTTTTCTCTTTCCAACTGATATCTTTTTATTGGTCGCTGTGTTTTTAATCTTGCAAAAGAATACCTTAGCAATGGCAATTCTTGTTCTAATCTCTTCAAGGCATCTCCCATCAGATGTTATGACTGTGCCGAGATAAGTGTACCGATTTACTTGCTTAAGAATATGCCCATTTACTCGTATATCATATTGTGGTAGTTCCTTCTTCCCAGCGACGACCATAATCTGTGTCTTTTTAATATTCAGTTCCACCCTAGTTCACTGTGTGCAACAACCGCATCTACTTAGCTACTTAATGTTGCAGGTCTTGTTCATTGTCTGCGATCAAGACTGCATCATCTGCATATCTAATGTTGTTAATGTATCGTCCCCCAATGTTGATTCCTTCCATATCTTCTATATTTCTGAAAATATTTTTACTGTATAGGGAAAAAAAGATCTGGTGACATTACACATCCCTGTCTCACACCTCTTTTAATAGGCTGATATTGACCTACTTCAATATCAATTCTGACGGCAGCTTGTTGTTTCCAATATATGTTTTTTACAAGTCTAAAGTCTTTTCCATCAACTGGTAGATCTTAAAGCATCCTTATCATGTCAACATGTCTCACTTTATCGAAAGCCTTTGTGTAGTCAATAAAGCAAAGGTGTAGATCTTTGTTTACTTCTATCAGAGTCAGTTGCTTGGTACATAAAGAGTTGAGTTAGAAAACGAAGAGAAGTTTAGAACAAAGACTGCACAGATACTCTTAGCTTTAACACGGCAAATCCCAGCCCCTTTTCACCTACGGTTGTATTTTCTAAAATATGAGATGCTTCTCCCACACGTGATGATAACGAGGTTGATCGTGGGTGTGCGTTGATAAAATGTGGAATTCTTGTTATTATTTTATTCTGCGCTTATCTCTACACTTCGGTGAGTCTTCGACCTTATAGAATAGGGTCTAACAAAAATCAGTTCTTTTTTGCCCTCGTCAGCGGGTTTGGAGATAAACCAAACATGCGCATGTGCCCTGTCTAAAATATCCTTCCCGCTGTGCGTCTTCATCGATCAGTAAAATCGATATGGATAGCTTTTGTGGCTGGTCTTCTCCCGTGCTATACGTTTCCCTCGCTTTGCTGTACATTTAAAAACTATTACAAAAGGCTGGCACGTTGGCATATTTGGGGGGGGGGGGGGGGGGGGGGGGTGAGATTTATTTTCGTGGGGCTGCCGAAACATGATGTTTGCTAACATACAGTAGGTTCCTGAAACATTATGATGGATGCTATAACATTATGATGATTAGTAACAATCAGTAGGCTGCCATAACATTATGATGGTTGCTAACATACAACAAGTTGCTAAATGATTATTGAGTTGCTAAATATTAAAGGGGTTGCTTAATTTGAAAGAACAACAGAATCACCATAGGGTTTCCCAACATCCAGAAGTTGCTCCATTACCAAGTAGTTGCTGAATTGCTATTGTGGTGAAGAATTATGGTGTTTGCATATCCTTTTACAGGACATCGCTGTCAACATTAGCATCTTTAAGCTGATTGTTGATTTCTTGGCAAGATTACGCTCAGTAGTTTGCCATTGCTTTCTGAGCGGCCGGCTCACATACCCCGTAAGTTGTGATGGGCGATGCGTGGTCTCGAGGTGCGGTGTCCGCCTCGAGAGCTGGAGGTCCCGGGTTCAATCGCCGGTGAGGACCGGGATTTTTTCACGGATACTGTTTCCGGATCCGGTCAGGGATATGCACTACTGACGAGCTCAAATGAGGGCGAAACTCGAGTATAGTGCTTCCATATTGACGTGGATAGGCCTTAGGTTCATACCAGAATGCGATCGGCGTTGCCAGTAGTGGGTTGTGCTCAATATTTAAATTTCAAATCCCCAAACCACATAATCAATTGATTATTGCTCACTGGATTTAGGAGGCCTGGTGTTCCTTGCCAGTGAGAAGTCCTGATCGTTCGGGTCCCATTGATTGACGGACGTCGGTCGCGGCGATTGGGCAATCTTGAGCATAGCCTACGATGGGTAGCGTTGTGATATTCTGTTGTGATAATTTGGTGTGTCCAGTATGTGCCGCGTGGTTACATACCCGCTTCACACGCGTGATCCGGGACTGTTTCCGGATCCGGTCAGGGATATGCACTACTGACGAGCTCAAATGAGGGCGAAACTCGAGTATAGTGCTTCCATATTGACGTGGATAGGCCTTAGGTTCATACCAGAATGCGATCGGCGTTGCCAGTAGTGGGTTGTGCTCAATATTTAAATTTCAAATCCAGAAACAACCACATAATCAAAGTTAATGTTGTTTATATTATTGTGTTGCCCAGCTGTTCATGCTTCCATATACATCCTTCTGGTCCCGATGTGCATCTGTTGAATATCTTCCCTTTAAAAAGCTTATTTTTCTATTCCACCTCCTCTGTTGACTTGCCCCATAAATTGCACATGTCTGTCCCTCTTGATTTTCAGCTGAGCTGTGTTGAGTTGAGTTAAATTGAGCTAAGGACGAAGGAAGACTTGATGGTTTTGCAGCATGGCATCGTCGGCACAGGAACACAGATCTGATTCTAGACTCTGGTGACCGTATGAGATTGCGAAACATGACCACCCGATTTTAAATAAGCCTATTGTTCGCGGCTTCTGTGTTTACATTCAGTAAAGGAATACATTGTTTTGTATTTACAACTTTAAGAAAGAGACAGTGTCCTTTTGTCAGATAATAGGAAGAGTTGAATTGAGTTGAGCTAAGAACCTACATCACTGCACACAGGACATTCCCATGCGCGCTCCCCCTCGTTCAACAGCCAGTGAAAAGTTACACTACTAATGGTTATCTGATTGAAAGTTCTTGCCTTCCCTCTCAGTATTGAGTTTCTTACAGAATCCCTGCAATATCATTCTTTCCACATACAGGTTCTCGATCTGTTCCCCTGCCTTCCCCACCTGGTCCCAGTGATCTAGTAACACCTGTAATCTTCAATACCACTGCGTTTACTTTATTAACTTTTTATTGGGGGTGGGGGTGGGGGAGAAGTCACCACTCATAGTCCAGGTTTGGTTTGATCCAAAAACTACCTTCAGGATCGACAGAGAACTGCATGGTCCTCTTCGGTGACAATGGGAAAACAACTCACCATGGAACATTCTCATCCTCACAGGAGAAACACAACACATAACTAGGGAACTTGACAAGGAGAAAGATATATAGATACAATGACAGCCTGGCCAAAGTCTGTATCAATTAATTTATAGTCATATTTTTTTGCTCTTTCAATTTCTGATGAAAAAGACAGACATAGATACAAATGAAAATCTGGCCAAAGTCTTTATCAAATAATTTATAGTTATACTTTGTGCTCATTCATTTTTGGTATCAGCTTGACAGCCAGCAAACCTAGTTTATATACTATATCGACAAACAGACCAGACATAAGCTGCTGGCAAATATGAATATAGTGTACAACTATACTAAAGTGGACCACACCCCATTGTGGTATACTGTACTGGGAAATAAAAGGTCGAAAAATTGGTCAAAGAACAAGATACTCCATTTACACATTTGAAATTATCCCGAAGCAGGAACTGACTATGAGTCTGTGATGTGACAGAGCAGGAACTGACTATGAGTCTGTGATGTGACAGAGCAGGAACTGACTATGAGTCTGTAATGTGACAGAGCAGGAACTGACTATGAGTCTGTAATGTGACAGAGAAGGAACTGACTATGTGTCTGTAATGTGACAGAGAAGGAACTGACTATGTGTCTGTAATGTGACAGAGCCATTACATTTTGTAGACCTGGATGTTTGGAGGGATCAGGTGGCCAGTCCTCCACTCACTTCGTGAGATGATGAACCCTCATCTGATCGTACTAATGACATTATCAGCTAGATCCCTATCAACCATGCTACCGTGTCTGCTCAGTCACATATTCCCATAAGAAAAATCCAACAACAGACATTCAAGGAGCGAACAAAAGAAGAAGACACTCAAGTCGCCTGCTCAACCACAGGATGAACATAATCAATACAAAAGGACTCGAGACGACACTGTCTTTAGACTCAGAACAAGAAATAACAGACTTAATAGCCACATGGACATAAATTAAAGATATGATATATGTCAGTGTGGACATGTGGATAAGCACCTCGACCTACAGACACATTATAGAACATTGTAGCACATACAGCTCATATAAGTCTATTCTATAACTGGACAAATCAACCTGAGTTGAGTTGAGTCAAGAACCCACGTCATTACACTCCAGCCATTCCTATAAGAGCTCAGTCCTCATCTTCAACAGCCACACAGATTTCCAATACTCCAAGTTCTACAGAAGACAGAACACTTCATGCAGGAAACAAAACTGCAGATGCAAGCAGATTCCAAGCGAACAAAAAGAAGATACCTGAGCATAAGCAGACTGCTTTCTGTCTGCTGTACTGCTTATTACTATCTGTATTTATTATTCACAGGTAAATATTATTAGGCCAGTGCTTATAGCTGGTACTGCGGTTGCGATGAGAAGTGTAAGGTTTTCACGCATTCCAGGCAAGGACTTGTGATGTGGGTGACCTGTTTCTCTCCTTATTCCCAGACAATTCTCGGAACATTCTGAAAATTAGCTGGTGCCCATTTTATAAAGCTGTGTCGATCCTAAAGTCCTACAGGTCAGAATACTTATCCTGTCTGTGTCGGGGATTGGTCTCGGACATCTGTCTTGACAGGTTAAAGCTAGCGGTAACTTAATCAGTCCTAGATAGTTATTACTTTAACTTCTTCAAGCGGAGAGTAGTCTTCTCTTATCCTACTGATTTTGCCGTGAATGGATGGGCTCGGAGAAGGGCAGATGTAATTTCCTGTGCTTCGTTGTCCTGTTGCTTATACTAATGTAATATTTGATTTCTTCAATATCGATCCTGCGGTCTCCCTGGCTAAGGTGTTAACGTCTTTCTCCGTAATCCCGTATATCCACGTAGGGTAACGCAGCTGCGCGAGATTCGGTAGCGGATCGCGTCGTGCTCGTTACTTACAGGGTATGTGAGCCGGTCGCTCAGAAAAAATGGCAAACTACTGAGCGTAATCTTGCCAAGAAATGAACAACAGCGATAAAATGCTGGTGTTGACAGCGATGTCCTGTAGTATGATATGCGGGGGGATACTGATGTTCTCACGTAGAAGGCTCTAGCCGCTGGTTGGTATTGTCCCATTCTAACTAAATGTCCCAACCATCTAGCTATGTTGTGTTCTATATAAAACACGGTGTTGCAATTCTAAAATAATACTGACCAGGAAAAAAAAGAGTTAAAGTTATACGCATCCGTTTGTTCAACGGCTGAAGGGATTTTCAAACACTACATATCTGTGTGATAAAATGGGTATCCGACTGTTCTGATTTGACGAAGGACAACATGCGAGGAAGCCATCGCACATGACAATGTCGTGACCTAGAACACACGGGGTGGCGGTCAGGAAGTGGGCTGTCCGTTACAATGGATGACCTTTCCTTGGGAGCGGGGGAGACAGTGATGCTAATGTCCACGGATAGCGATTACTGAGAGAGAGAGAGAGAGAGAGAGAGAGAGAGAGAGAGAGAGAGAGAGAGAGAGAGAGAGAGAGGTGTGTGTGTGTTATATACTTGCTTTGCTTAACTTTGTACCTACCTATATACGTGTGTATGTTGTGTACTTACCTATTCCTCGAGAGACAGGTACACAGATAAGTAGACAGACACAAATACATGTAGACACAGATAGACAAGACAGGCAGACAGAAAGATAAATGGATAGCCAGGTAGGTAGGTCGGTAGGCCGGTAGATGATGGATGGATCAATGGATGGATAGACAGACAGACAGACAGACAGTAGATAGATAGATAGATAGATAGATAGATAGATAGATAGATAGATAGATAGATAGATAGATAGATAGATAGATAGATAGATAGATAGATAGATAGACAGTACACAAAACACGAATGTTAAGCGGTAAACACCTGAACATCAAACCTAAAAATGAACGCTTAACAAGAACACAATCACCCAAAGCACCAACACTAGTATGTTATTCCTGTCACAACAAGGCAGTGAAGAACTGCACATAAGTATTTGTATAATGTTAATTGTGTGTTGTCATGACACATTGGGACGCAGCACATCGATGGGGCGCATTTAACTACCCTCAAGAGCTTACAAATTGTCTGCCTATTGAACGAAAGTCTGGGAATGAACCAGGGCAAGACTAATAATAGTAATAGATCAGATGGGGCGCCGAAGTGGGGACTTGAAAGGCAGTAACGCATTTGAGTACAGAGGTAAGTCACTTAGAGAAGAATGACTATGATGTTGGTGGAACAATGAGATGTTTTATTAGATATTTGATGATATTGGCAGAGCAATGAAGTGATGTTTAATTAGATGTTAGATGATATTGGCAGAACAATGAGACGATGTGTAATTAGATATTTATTACTTTGGCAGAACAATGAGACGGTGTTTAATTAGATATTTGATGATATTGGCAGAACAATGAGATGATGTTGCGATATTTGATTATATTGGTGGGATAATGAACAGTGTTTAATTAGATATTTTATGATACTGGCAGAACAATGATATGTTTTTCATTAGATAGTTATTATATTGGCAGAACAATGAGACAATGTTTAATTAGATATTTGATGATATTGACAGAACAATGAGACAATGTTTAATTAGATATTTGATATTGGCAGAACAATGAGATGATGTTGTGATATTTGATTATATTGGCTGAACAATGAGATGATGTTGAAATATTTGATTATATTGGCAGAACAATGAGATGATGTTGAGATAATTGATTATATTGGTGTAACAATGAACGGTGTTTAATTAGATATTTTATAATACTGGCAGAACAATGAGACGATGTTTAATTAGATATTTCATGATACTGATAGAACAATGAGATGATCTTCTATTCTTTAAGATCACAAACAACCAAAAGATTTTCCGGTTGATTGCAACGTCCTGTAAGGGATATGCAACTAACTATTCAACAGGTTAAGTATCAAACACATAGTAGATTTGGACCAAACCAAAATGGATGGCGGAAACTGGGAAGTGGGGGTATTTCTTAGTTATGACTTTAAAAGTTGTTAATATGGTAGCAGGCATTGTTGTATTATAACACAACATGTCGGCTATATAAGCCCATGGCAAATAAGAGATTACTTGTTACTCACTCGTTACTCACGAGATTACGGAGAAAGTCATGTAACTCCTAGACCAGGGAGACGGCCCCTGAATGCTAGTGCCTGAATATATGTATGTGTGTGCTTCAGCAGTGTTTTCATACAGTGGAAAATAGCTTGGTAAAGTAGCTGGTTAAATATGGGCCACCAGAATGTTCAGTACAGTATACTGTAGTACTGTGTGTTGTATAGTGTATTGAAGCATACTACAGTACAGCAACTACACTGTATGGTGTAGTATTGTATGAGATAGTGTAGTGTATTGAAGCATACTACAGTACAGCAACTAGACTGTATGGTGTAGTATTGTGTTGTATGAGATAGTGTAGTGTATTGAAGCACTTACGATGCTTTGACTACAGATAGTGTAGTGTATTGAAGCACTTACGATGCTTTGACTACAGAGAACCCATCCAAGACAACAGGCTCTATCTACCTTCATCTCTACCTTTATGTTGGCAGCGGCCATCTTTGCGACTTCTAACTGACGTGAGAACATAACTTGCAGACGAAGGTCAGCATGGCCGAATACTTCCGGTGTGTTGATGCCGAGGTAGCGGGTTCAACTCCTACACATGTCAGTGGGACTAAAATGCTGACTTTCCGTCTTAGACTTGGCGACGTAAATTACAAGTATCTCAGAAGTCGGAGTGGGTTTACCTCACGTTGAGGGGCGCTGGTAATAGACCAATACTAATAGTGAAAGCTAACCCACACACAAAAACCAGTCCACTGCACTAGTGGACTACGCTTGAGTTTAAAGCGAGCAAACGCAAAATAATAATAACTTGCAGACGAGACCTCGTTTTCTCCTTTATTAGAGAAGGGGGGGGGGGGGGGGGGGGTCATCTCACCTCGTTCTCCAAAACACCAGACCAGGGTCACGTGCACCATCAGTTTAAACCTGTGGCTCTATTTTAAAATTCCCATGACGGAATTTTATTCGAACCCAACATTTTCTGAGCCTGCGGGGTGTCACCGAAATGTCTCAGCCACGCCTCCGACGCCATTAGTGTGTCAGTAACCACCTTCTGTCCGTGTGACGTACATTGGGGAAAAGACGCGAAAGTAGGCCATCTGTGCTTACAGAAATCTGCCCTTGTCAACAAAAACTCACGTGCTACAGATGTAAAAAGCAACGTATAATTTTAACCTAGTTAACAGGCGTTAGAAATAGCCTGGAGTTTTGTGTTTATTTTTTTCTTTCCTAGATAATCCAGGACGGAGAAACTCAGAGATTCACGTTTGTTTTTTAATATTCACTGCTGTATGGCAGGGTTTGGCATTGTGAAATAATAGGACTGAATGAGATCTTACCGAGAAACAAGTAATATAGGGTGTATTTTTCATGACTGTGCAGTATTTGAAAAAATTGCCGGTCCAAGTTTTGTATTCACCTTCTGTAGAGTTCCTGCAACATAATAGGTAAATACAAAACTTGGACCGGCAATATTTTCAAACACTGCACAGTCATGAAAAATACAACCTATATATATTACTTGTTTCTCGGTAAGATCTAATTCAGTTCTATTATTTCACAATGCCAAACCCTGCCATACAGCAGTGAATACTTTGCATATGGGGATCATGGGTTCGAATCCGCATTAGGATATATATTAATATATTGTTTAAAAATTGACCTGGGTTTCCAAGTCGATCTAGAGGCTGGACTGGATACCAGGAATTGTTTTGGAAAGTAAAGGTGACCGGATTGATACTAACCGCTTTGGTCACTGAGTGTTGATCGGTCTGTGCAAATATGGAACCATCTGGAACTATCTAGAACCATATTTACAATGCGCCTTAAAAGTCTAATATGTGCCATATCCCTGAATGCTTTTTTTTTTTTTGCGCATATCCTTTACAGGACACCGCTGTCAACATCAGCATCTTTCAGTTGATTGTTGATTTCTTGGCAAGATTACGCTCATTAGTTTGCCATTGCTTTCTGAGCGACCGGCTCACATACCCAGTAAGTTACCTACGTGGGAGAACCGATATCGATTCTCGCGCACGTCACGTTACTCACGAGATTACGGAGAAAGTCATGTAACTCCTAGACCAGGGAGACGGCCCCTGAATATATGTATGTGTGTGCTTCAGCAGTGTTTTCATACAGTGGAAAATAGCTTGGTAAAGTAGCTGGTTAAATATGGGCCACCAGAATGTTCAGTACAGTATACTGTAGTACTGTGTGTTGTATAGTGTATTGAAGCATACTACAGTACAGCAACTACACTGTATGGTGTAGTATTGTATGAGATAGTGTAGTGTATTGAAGCATACTACAGTACAGCAACTAGACTGTATGGTGTAGTATTGTGTTGTATGAGATAGTGTAGTGTATTGAAGCATACTACAGTACAGCAACTAGACGGTATGGTGTAGTATTGTGTTGTATGAGATAGTGTAGTGTATTGAAGCATACTACAGTACAGCAACTAGACTGTATGGTGTTGTATGAGATAGTGTAGTGTATTGAAGCATACTACAGTACAGCAACTAGACTATGGTATTGGTTAGTGTTGTATGAGATAGTGTAGTGTATTGAAGCATACATACTACAGTACAGCAACTACACTGTATGGTGTAGTATTGTGTTGTATGAGATAGTGTAGTGTATTGAAGCATACTACAGTACAGCAACTAGACTGTTTGGTGTAGTATTGTGTTGTATGACATAGTGTAGTTTATTGAAGCATACTATAGTACAGCAACTAGACTGTATGGTGCAGTATTGTGTGACATGGTGTAGTGTATTGAAGCATACTACAGTACAGCAACTAGACTGTATGGTGCAGTATTGTGTTGGTTAGTGTTGTATGACATAGTGTAGTGTATTGAAGCATACTACAGTACAGCAACTACACTGTATGGTGTAGTATTGTGTTGTATGAGATAGTGTAGTGTATTGAAGCATACTACAGTACAGCAACTACACTGTATGGTGTAGTATTGTGTTGTATGAGATAGTGTAGTGTATTGAAGCATACTACAGTACAGCAACTACACTGTATGGTGTAGTATTGTGTTGTATGACATGGTGTAGTGTATTGAAGCATACTACAGTACAGCAACTACACTGTATGGTGTAGTATTGTATGACATAGTGTAGTGTATTGAAGCATACTACAGTACAGCAACTAGACTGTATGGTGTAGTATTGTGTTGTATGAGATAGTGTAGTGTATTGAAGCATACTACAGTACAGCAACTACACTGTATGGTGTAGTATTGTGTTGTATGAGATAGTGTAGTGTATTGAAGCATACTACAGTACAGCAACTACACTGTATGGTGTAGTATTGTATGAGATAGTGTAGTGTATTGAAGTATACTACAGTACAGCAACTACACTGTATGGTGTAGTATTGTGTTGTATGAGATAGTGTAGTGTATTGAAGCATACTACAGTACAGCAACTACACTGTATGATGTAGTATTGTATGACATAGTGTAGTGTATTGAAGCATACTACAGTACAGCAACTAGACTGTATGGTGTAGTATTGTGTTGGTTAGTGTTGTATGACATAGTGTAGTGTATTGAAGCATACTACAGTACAGCAACTAGGACTGTATGGTGTAGTATTGTGTTGTATGAGATAGTGTAGTGTATTGAAGCATACTACAGTACAGCAACTAGACGGTATGGTGTAGTATTGTGTTGTATGAGATAGTGTAGTGTATTGAAGCATACTACAGTACAGCAACTAGACTGTATGGTGTAGTATTGTGTTGTATGAGATAGTGTAGTGTATTGAAGCATACTACAGTACAGCAACTAGACTGTTTGGTGTAGTATTGTGTTGTATGACATAGTGTAGTTTATTGAAGCATACTATAGTACAGCAACTAGACTGTATGGTGCAGTATTGTGTTGGTTAGTGTTGTATGACATGGTGTAGTGTATTGAAGCATACTACAGTACAGCAACTAGACTGTATGGTGCAGTATTGTGTTGGTTAGTGTTGTATGACATAGTGTAGTGTATTGAAGCATACTACAGTACAGCAACTACACTGTATGGTGTAGTATTGTGTTGTATGAGATAGTGTAGTGTATTGAAGCATACTACAGTACAGCAACTAGACTGTATGGTGTAGTATTGTGTTGTATGAGATAGTGTAGTGTATTGAAGCATACTACAGTACAGCAACTACACTGTATGGTGTAGTATTGTGTTGTATGACATGTGTAGTGTATTGAAGCATACTACAGTACAGCAAACTACACTGTATGGTGTAGTATTGTATGGACATAGTGTAGTGTATTGAAGCATACTACAGTACAGCAACTAGACTGTATGTGTAGTATTGTGTTGTATGAGATAGTGTAGTGTATTGAAGCATACTACAGTACAGCAACTACACTGTATGGTGTAGTATTGTGTTGTATGAGATAGTGTAGTGTATTGAAGCATACTACAGTACAGCAACTACACTGTATGGTGTAGTATTGTGTTGTATGAGATAGTGTAGTGTATTGAAGTATACTACAGTACAGCAACTACACTGTATGGTGTAGTATTGTGTTGTATGAGATAGTGTAGTGTATTGAAGCATACTACAGTACAGCAACTACACTGTATGATGTAGTATTGTATGACATAGTGTAGTGTATTGAAGCATACTACAGTACAGCAACTAGACTGTATGGTGTAGTATTGTGTTGGTTAGTGATGTATGACATAGTGTATTGTATTGAAGCATACTACAGTACAGCAACTAGACTGTATGGTGTAGTATTGTGTTGTATGAGATAGTGTAGTGTATTGAAGCATACTACAGTAAAGCAACTAGACGGTATGGTGTAGTAATGTGTTGGTTAGTGTTGTATGACATATTGTAGTGTATTGAAGCATACTACAGTACAGCAACTAGACTGTATGGTGTAGTATTGTGTTGGTTAGTGTTGTATGAGATAGTGTAGTGTATTGAAGCATACTACAGTTCAGCAACTACACTGTATGGTGTAGTGTTGTATACTACAGTATTGTGTTGGTTAGTGTTGTATAACATAGTGTAGTGACATCACCATGCAGCAGATCATTTGCAGAACATCTTTCTTAATTTTTCCCGCCTCATGCACCCTAACCTCAAGGTCGCCAATGTCCTGTGTCCATCCTCATGTTGCCTCTTCTTCCAGGCGCCTTACCTTCCATCATTGCTCTTTCCTAACTACTACCATGACGTTTAATATGGCCAAAGTACAGGGTGTATTATTTTAATAACTGTGCAGTGTTTGAAAATATTGCTGGTCCAAGTTTTGTATTTACCTATTATGTTGCATGAACTTTACATGGATCTGCACTATTTACAAACACTGCACAATCATTAAAAAATACACTCTATATTTCAGTTTCTGAGACAAGATACTGTATATGAGCTAGTTGTCTTCCATGCTCAAATCTTGTAGAGTGTCAGTATTTTTCTTCCTGGTCCAGGATATTCAAAGAACTTTTCTGTATCATTTAGGCATGAAAGTCACAATTGTCTTCCTTAGTAAGTGCAAAATGTTCCAGGACCCACATCCATATCTTGACACAAGAAAGATGCATGTTCTGGGAAATTGTTAATGTGTGAGTAACTTGTTTGCTAGTGTTGTTTCACAGATTTTAACTTCTGCACTGCTATGACTAGTCTACATCTAACTTCATGTGAGTGTGTTGTGGTATAGAATCGTCTAGTGTAGTGTACTATAATGTAATATAGAATCATCTAGTGTAGTGTACTATAATGTAATATAGAATCATCTAGTGTAGTGTACTTTATTGTAATATAGAATCATCTAGTGTAGTGTACTATAGTGTAATATAGAATCATCTAGTGTAGTGTACTATAATGTAATATAGAATCATCTAGTATAGTGTACTATAATTTAATACAGAATTGTGCAGTATAATGTACTATAGAATTGTGTAGTCTAGTGTACTATAATGTAATAAAGAATTGTGTAGAATAGTGTACTATAATGTAGTATAGAATTGTGTATTATAGTATACTATAATGTAGTATAGAATTATGTAGTATAATGTACTATAATGCAGTATGACAGAATGTAATTCTTAGTAGTATAGTGTACTAAAGTATAGTATAATATAGTGTTAGTAAAACTGTTCTATTATATCTTCCTCTTCTTCTTCTCTTCCTTACCTTACTGAAGTTTTGGGACATGGGAATGGGGGAGACATCAGGGTTTTTTATGCGCTCTTTCTAATGCTCACTGTTAGTTGGCATTCATTTGTCTAAGGTTGTTCCTGATACCATCATTCTATCTTTTACATATTTTTCCCCTTTCTCTATTATATTTCTTCAATGTAGCTCTTTGTGGCAGATTGTACCAGGACATTCTTGTGAGGTCGACACACCATTTAATCTGTTGTTCTTTAATTAAATGCATTACTAGTTTCAGACCTAGTTGTCTTCTAATTTTATCGCTCACGGTTACTCCTGCAGATCTTCTAAGGCATCTCATGTTATGATGTGTATATCATATACAAATATCATATGCCCTATCATATGTAGAGGAATACGGAGCATATGGCCAAAGTCCCATATTTGTACACACCAAATGACACGTGCTGGGTGAAGCGGTCAGTAACAAGAAGTTCCCAGACCATTCCCTGGCACACATCTTAGGCTGGGTCGACTTGAGAGCACAAGTCAATTAAAACGAAACCTGCCTTTAGGAGATTCTTCTTCTTCTTCTGCGTTCATCCGGATTTTTTTTCGGATGTGACTGCGTTGTGCCTGTTTACAGCAGAGCTGCGTTCTTGCGCCGTTAGGCCGACACATCCGACTTCTACGGGCATTTGTTGACCGGGTTAACCTTCCCGGGCTTTAGGAGATTCAAACACATGGCCACCAGACCTGCAGGCAAGCATGCTCATCATCATCAACTGCTATGTCGACAGGCATGGGCGGTCATGGTTCGCTATCTCACATGGTAGCCAGAGCCTTGAAATCAGGTCGGTGTTCCTGTCCTGACCAGGCCGTGCTGCTAAAGCATCAAGGTATTTATCCCTTTGTCTTCATCTTGATCTCTTCCCATCAAGCTTGACAGTTGTCACCAAATTTTCAGGTCCATTTCTCCTCATAACATATCCAAAGAATCTTGACTGTTTAAGTCTAATTTCTCAGATCAATCTCCTTTTTTCATTTGCCTCTTGAAGAGGTGCCTCAATCGATTTTCCATCCATCCATCATATTCTTTACATTTCTCTCAAAATCCAGATTTCCACCACCGCTAGATGTTCCTCAGCTTGTCTGTTAACTGTCCGTGTTTCACAAGCATACAACAGTATGGGTTCTATATAACACTTCCACACTTTTTCTCACTGCAATTGACATGCTAGCCACTGCGATACAGCAGATTCCATAGTGTAGTGAAATACAGTAAATTAGTATTGTAAACAAATACAGCTCACACTGAGAAATCATCAGTGCAATATAAGTAGATAAGCTCTAGCCCTGGAATCTACAAGACAAATAAAATAATGGGAGACCCAAAACCACTCGGACAAGAGAACTACAGAAAGAGATGAATAATATTTGAGGAGGGAGCTGCACGAGAAAGCAAATAATAGAACAGATTGGCGTGGTTTCATCAAAGGCCATTACCCCAATGGGGGATGACAGGCAGAAGGAGAAGACAAATACATCCAGAAATGATACAGTATAGTACAGTAAGATACAGTATAGTATAGTCAGGTATTGGTAAGTACAGTAAGGTACAATATAGTACAGTCAGGTTTTGGTAAGTACAGTATAGTATAGTCAGGTATTCGTAAGTACAATATGGTACAGTATAGTACATTCAGGTATTGGTAAGTACAGTCAGGTACAGTATAGTACAGTCAGGTACAGTATAGTACAGTCAGGAGAATATCAAAGTGAATGATCATAGACTAAGTGTTGTGGACAAATTCACCTATCTTGGCAGCACTGTGTCACAAGCTGCCACAATTGATGACGAAGTGAATGCAAGAATCTCCAAGGCCAGTGCGGCCTTTGGCAGACTGTACAAGAATGTATGGGACAGAACTGGAATAAGCCTGCAAACAAAGCTAAAAGTCTACAAAGCAGTTGTATTATCCACACTGCTATATGCTTTTGAAACCTGGACTGTTTATCAGCGACACGCTAGGAAATTAAACCACTTCCACACAGTCTGCCTAAGGAAGCTACTGAAGATTAAATGGCAAGACAAGATTCCCAGACACTGAAGTCCTAGAAAGAGCGTCCATGCCCAGTATCCACACTATACTGATGAAGAATCAGATTCGCTGGGCTGGTTACTTGACTCGCATGCCAGATCACAGGCTCACTAAACAAATTTTTTACAGCGAACTGCATTGTGGTAAACGCTCCCAAGGTGGCCAGAGGAAACGCTTTAAAGACACTCTGAAAATTTCACTGAATGCTTTTGGAATTCATCAGGACACCTGGGAGGTTGCAGCCAGAGACCGAAATTCGTGGCGTGCATCATTACGCAAAGGTGCAGTCATATGTGAGGCAACCAGGACTGCAAGAGCTGTGAAGAAAAGGCAGGACAGAAACACCACTGCAGGAAATCCTCCTCCAGAGACGTCAAGCATTCTTTGCCCACATTGTCAAAGAACATTTTGAGCCAAAATAGGCCTTATCAGCCATCTTAGAACCCACGGCTCCAAATCTTCAACCCCACTGGATGAAATGAATGGTCATCATCATTCTTGATGGACAAACAACAACAAGTACAGTCAGGTATTGTTAAGTACAGTCAGGTACAGTATAGTACAGTCAGGTATTGGTAAGTACAGTCAGGTACAGTATAGTACAGTCAGGTATTGGTAAGGACAGTATAGTACAGTCAGATATTGGTAAGTATAGTCGTAAAATACAACTGTCATTTACTGCCAATATAGAACCTTGCGGTGTATGGCAGGGGGGCCTTGAGCCTGAGGAATGAAGGCCGCCTAGCTAGTGCAGGTAAGGTATAGTTAAGTACAGTCAGGTATTGGTAAGTACAGTCAGGTATAGGTAAGTACAGTCAGATATACTGTCTTCTTCTTTTGCTTTTAATCCCCCATTGGAACATAGGCCCTTAACCAACTCTGCCCAGATCCTCCCATATTATTCATGTGTTTCTACTTCTCTCCAAGCTTTTAGGTCTTCCTCTATTTCTTTCATCCCGTAGATTACAGACAAAGAACTCTCTAAGTATACTATTCTCAGGTTTTCTCAATGTACGCTCATCCAGCGCCAACGTCTTTTCTTCAACTCTTGATTCGCTGGAAATTTGTTTAGTGTAATGTAAACAATATCAAAGAACAAGAAGTAATGCAGTATTACAAAACACAATTCAAAGGATGCTATGGCAACAAGCCTTCATCAGCAAACAAACACAAGTGAAAAAACCATAAACACAGGAAGTCACTATAGTGACTACATTAAAAGTCATAATAACCGAAAGAGAATGGAAAGCGGAAGTGCCCCCCCCCCCCCCAAATGAAAACGAAATGATAAAAAATGTGTGCCACTTATCTCAGAAAATAAATAAAGTTAAGTGTTAAATTTTTTTTTTAAACCAGTCTCTGTGGCGAAGTTTAGTGTTATCTACTGTAATGTAGCATAGTATAATATAATGTAGCATAGTGAAGTACAGTATAATATAAAGTAGAAAAGCATAATGAAGTGCAAAATAGTATTGTAAAATAAGCAAATTGTAGATGATTGGCAAGTATTTACTTATCATCTGTTGTAAAATAGATATTTAGAAAATACTGTCTCAGTACATGGAAAATCCCCTTCAAATTGACTATTGTGTATAGTTTAGTTTAGTGATGGATCAACATCACGGCACATGGGAGTAACCCATAAGTGCTCTGTTCTACTCCTAACTCAAGCCAGAGTCCGGAGAATCTCAGCTCAGTGCATGAACTCAGTAACACTGGCAAGGATCCTGAAATATTTTTGGTAGATTTTTAACTCAAAATTGTGCCCAGGCAGCGCCGTTAGGCTACTCTTTTTCGATTTCCAACTGCCAAGGGGTTTTTTACGTGTGCAACAATACACACAGATATCCAGTCTCACTACCCGGAAACCAGGGGAAATTTTGTTACCAGAAGTCCACGTGAAAAAATCCCAGCCCTCACCGGGGCTTGAACCCGGGACTTCCAGCATTTGAGGCAGACACCGTACCTTGAGACCACTCAACCCCTGACTATTGTGTGTGAGTGTGGGGATGTATGAATGGCTGTTGGCATCATGCCTGTTCCATCTCTTTCGTGTGATTTTGAGTGTAATGTTGGCATTGTCAATATCTCCATAGGAAGGTGTAGGAGACTTGCCATTAGTATCCATTAGATTTGGTAACTCACGAGAGACAGTCAGTCAGTTCATACACAACAGACAATCAGTCAATCCATACACATCTGACAGTTTATACAGGCTAAAGCCAGATACATATGAAAGTCAGTCAGTCAGTCAATATACAATGGACAGTTAGTATGTACATAACTAACAGTCATTCAATCTGTAGACAACTAATAGTCAGTCAGAACACAACTGACAGAAAGTCAGTTCACAACAGACAGCCAGTCTCTCAACCAATAGTCTGTAAGCAGCTAACAGTCAGTGAGTCCATACATAACCAACACTTCACAATGAGTCAGTGTGTACACAACCAACTGCCAATCAATCCTGGGCACACAATCAAGACTGTCAGCCAGTACACAATTGACATGTGACACTGATCTATACAATATCCAATATTATCGATATTCTAGTATGCCATGTCATCTCCACTGACATGGGTGACCACTTATCAGATAAGTTATCTCCACACAAACCTCGCTCTCTAAATAATGCCAATTAGCATTTATCAATGCCTTGACAGCCTTGTCAAATTACCATATCAATTGATGCAATATGGTCTCTGTTTTTGTCTTCTCGCGATATAGCCAAAGAGTATAGGCTGCGTTTTTTCTTAATGTACCCGGTCTTCGACAAGTTACATCCTTAGTCAGTTCCCTGTCTCCGAATATGGTTAGTACTGTTTACCAAAGTACAAATAGATTCTGTATTAGAATCGCTGTTTCTACAAATTAAAAGAAAATATAATCATCTTAGCAAGGACTATATCAAACAACACAATGTGCAATGAACTATACAACCTGTTGCCGGTAGCAACACACAAACGACCAGCAAAACTAGACCGTCCTCTTAGCGAGCAGACGAATCCGAATATGCGGGAACAGGTCTCCGACTAGATCAGTCAGTCATCGCTTTTCATATATGGTTAGTATTAATATTTACCAAAATATAAATATAGTATGTATTAGTATATTACTGTATCTATAAATTAAAAGAAAGTATAATCATCATAGGAAGGACTATATTAACAAATGATGTAATGAACTACAACCTGTTGCCGGTAGCAACACACAAAATAACCGCAAAACTAGACCGTCTTAGCGGCAGACAAAAAAGTACAACACACAATCCTTCAATTTCTCTTCCATCTTCAAAACTTACCTTTGAATCTGTCAAAACCACCGACAGTCAGTCCATCATGTACAGACGCTGTTGAGAATTAATCTCTACACATAGAAAATATACAGAAAATGAAAATGGCACAGGAAGACCAGTGGAAATGAAACGAGCGTGCGATGTTCCTAGTCCACTCCTGCTAGTTAGCAACTACACACGGAGTCGTACGATACGAGGACGGCGTCACACGTTGCTTCAGGGCGGAAACACACCACCGGTGACAAATATTTTCTCCCTTTTGTCTGTAGCGGCTGCGCTCAGAACCTGGCCGCATGTACAAAACCGGCTATACAGCTCGGTACATTGCGGAGTTGGTGTTCACCGATTGACTCGCGACCTGAGTTAACTCTCCGTGTACGGTGTTAACAGGGAGTCGCGGTTTAACTCTTTCCAACCTGGGTGATAGTTTGTGTTCTTGCAGTTTTCGTTCGTTTAATTTAATTTCGCAAGTTATTCTGAACATTCGAAATCAGCTGCGGGAGATGCGGAAGTAGACTACTTTGCGCTGATTTCAATGGTATGAAGCGTCGGTCGTTCAGAAAGCATACAACTGGACGTAAAAATTGCATAGTAAACCACACAAGGTAAAAAAAAAAAATGCTGGGATTGACTGCGATGCTTGTAAAAGACATGCAACTAACTTTTTTTTAAAAATAAACTGAACGTAAAATTGCCTAGCAAAAGATAAACTGGGGGGGGGGGGGGGGGGGGGTCATGGCAACGTCCTGCAAAGGACATGCAATTAAAAATGGTAGAGTCTGTGTATATGGCTTAGGGGTTAGTGACTGCAGTTTCACAATCCCCCGACATACCAGACGAGGTTTTTTTTTGCGCTAGCTCACTTTTGAACTCAAGCGTAGTCCATACACACTACTTCTGGCAGTGCTAGATTGAATTCTTCGCGTGGCTTACCTGCCCTATCAACAGTACCCCTCGCCATCAGGCTAACCTACTCCGACTTCAGAGGTACTTGTAATTTACGTCTCAAAGTCTAGGACGACATGTCAACATTTTAGTCCAACTGTCCGGTGTAGGGGTTGACCTCCAGGCGAGGGTTTGAAATCAGCCGTGACCTCACATGGACAGCAATCCCTTTCAAATTAATTTCTTAAATGAGGCTGGTTTGGTCACATGATTATTAATCTGAGGCTGGGATGGGCCCTAATAATAAATTATCTTCGGAGTTTTAACAGGTTAGAAAGCAAAGAATAGCAACACTGTAGCCTACCACGCATGTCGTAAGAGGCGACTAAGGAGGCTTGATGGTTCCGTCGCCCTGCTACTGAGTGAGTGCGTGGCGCGACACTGTGAGCATTGAGTTTCGTGTGAAATGCTTTTGAATTTGCCCGAGGTTTTTTGGAACATGACTGCATGTTCGGCGCGATGGCGGATGGCTATGTCCCAGAGTTGACCGGTCTTTGCCTTATGCAGAAATGCGTGGCTGCTGGGCTTTTGGTTGACTGCCACTGCCATCGACGATGAACTGTATTTCGTGAACTGTGTGGGTGAACATCTAGGAAACATCCAGATGGGAAAATGACTGCCGATTCCATCAGAAATGAACTGGGTGTTTGTGGGGGACTATTGTGTTGACATTATGGTGGCGGCATTATGCACAGTGTATCTGTGCGGGCTGTTGTTTGTCGAGACTCCTGTCTTTTCCACTTTTCACATTGGGCAGTGGGGAGCGTTTTGTGTGATATTCACTGGCACAGGAATGGAGCATAATGGGGACGACCCGTTGCTGTGAAGTTGGAACTGCGACTAACTAACTAACTAACTAACAGGTTAGAGGTAACGGTTAGTCAGTTGTATATCCTTTATAGGACGTTCGCAGTCAACACCACTATTGTTTGCTTGCTGTTGTTGATGTCTTGGCAAGTTTACGTTCAGTAGTTTGCCATTGCTTTCTGAACGACCGGCTCCCATACCATTTCGTAAGAAACCAGCGCAACGCGGTCTGCTGCCAAATCTCGCGCAGATGTGTTTCGAACGCGGGTATGCCGGATCACGAATGGCGTCCGTAAAGAGGTAATGGAACAATTACTTTTATTAAATTATGTATTTGTTTTAAGCAGGGCAGCTTAAAGATACATCTATAAATTGTATGCGTGTGGTCCTTTTCAGGCAAATCATCACAGACACCAACAACAAAAATATCGTATCCTGTTCTGTGTGCGTGTGTGCGCGCGCGGCTTGTGTGTTGGTTTGTGGTGAATTCAAAAACATCTGTTTTCAATATTGATTGGGATAAACACCATTCAACGTGCAAGCACAGCCGACTTTCAACGTTACGTTTAACGGCTTTCGTGTTTGATAATTACATCGGGCTATTAGCCGCGGCTAAGGGCTTGCGAACGCGGTTTGTGAGCCCGTATACCCGGGTTCGAAACACAGTGGTGCTGGTTTTACGAAAAAGGTATAGATGCCGGTCGTTCAGAAAATCAATGGCAAACTACTAAACTTGAACTTGCCAAGAAAGCACAACAGCAAAAAAATGTTGGTGTAGACAGCAACGTCCTGTAAAGGATATGCAACTAACTTTCAGTAATTCGGCTTGCGCTGTGCCATTAGGCAGGGAGCCGCAGTAGCGCAGTGGCTAGTACGTTTACCTGCCGTTCCGTAGTCATGTGTTCGAATCCTTAAAAAGGTTGCTTAAAAGTCGACAGGGTCCACTTCATTGCACCGGAAGGTCTCCTGAAAACTGAAGGTCTCCTGTACACACCTTTATAACACAGAAGTGGGTGTACAGTAAAACTGAAGGTCTCCTGTACACGCCTTTATAACACAGAAGTGGGTGTACAGTAAAACTGAAGGTCTCCTGTACACACCTTTATAACACAGAAGTGGGTGTAAAGTAAAACTGAAGGTCTCCTGTACAAGCCTTTATAACACAGAAGTGGGTGTAAAGTAAAACTGAAGGTCTCCTGTACACACCTTTATAACACAGAAGTGGGTGTACAGTAAAACTGAAGGTCTCCTGTACAAGCCTTTATAACACAGAAGTGGGTGTACAGTAAACCTGAAGGTCTCCTGTACACACCTTTATAACACAGAAGTGGGTGTACAGTAAAACTGAAGGTCTCCTGTACACACCTTTATAACACAGAAGTGGGGGTAAAGTAAAACTGAAGGTCTCCTGTACACGCCTTTATAACACAGAAGTGGGTGTAAAGTAAAACTGAAGGTCTCCAGTACACACCTTTATAACACAAAAGTGGGTGTAAGGTAAAACTGAAAGTCTCCTGTACAAGCCTTTATAACACAGAAGTGGGTGTAAAGTAAAACTGAAGGTCTCCTGGACAAGCCTTTATAACACAGAAGTGGGTGTAAAGTAAAACTGAAGATCTCATGTACAAGCCTTTATAACACAGGAAGTGGGTGTAAAGTAAAACTGAAGGTCTCATGCACAAGCCTTTGTAACACAGAAGTGGGTGTAAAGTAAAACTAAAGATCTCCTCACAAGCCTTCGGCGCAGTGGTTATATGGTACTAGATCAGTGGTTCTCAACCTTTTTTGGCCCGTGCCCCCTCTTCATATTTTCAGAACGTCATCCCCCCCCCCCCTCCCCCTTTTCGTATTTCATAACTAAAGATTTCACCATATTTTCAGCACGTCCTATTTCGTATTTCCTACCTAAAAATCCCCCCTCCCCTGCCTCCGCCTCTACACAGTATACGTAATAATGGAAGCTAAATTTAATAGCACATACTAAAACAAGTCTAGACGTCCACATAAAAAGTGATTTGTGGGTCTACTTACTTTATAAAATGAATATTAGAAGGGTGAGACGTACAGAACCGTAAAGTATGAAGGGAAAAACAATATCAAGTAATCGGTTCTTGTATTAACGCGATCTTGAAATAATCTTAATTTCCTCCCCCCCCCCCCCCCGGAAACCCAAAAATTCCCCCGGGGGGGGGGGGGGAATTCCCCCACCGGTTGAGAACCACTGTGCTAGATCTATATTTGTATAGAGAAGCCGTGGGTGATGTGGGTAGTATCAGACCGGACTCCTTTACTTCCAAAGACATGTCTTGGCTTCCATTTTATCTTTGTGAATCATGAGACCCAGGTCAATTAGCCAAATTAGAAACGGCTCCGGTGGGTATCGAACTCATGAGCGCCGGGTGGGGAGGCCAGCGTCTGGCCACTACACTACCGTGACTGGGTGTCAGGTGCACAGCCAATAGTTTGTCCGTGACCGAACGCTACGCGTGGGTTGTTGTGGGCCAATGTCACACTAGTCTACTTACTTAGTAAACGGCGTTAAGATATTCACGTCTTGGATGGAGGGTCTGTCTGTCTGTCTGTCTGTCTGTCTGTCTGTCTGTCTGTCTGTCCGTTTGTCTGTCCGTCCGCCCGTGTGCCCAACCGTCCGTCCGAACGTCTGTCTATTAGTTAGTCTGTTTGTCTAACAGTCTGTCGGTTTTAATTATAAAAATTTAGTAATTAAGTCTGTCGGTCCGTCCGTCTGTCTGCCTTGCAGTTACAGCCAGAGTTTCTTCCTTTACCAGGGTAAATGCAGTCTGATGGCAGATACAACCGCTGGGCTTGTCTGTAGTGTTAGGCCGTCACATATTCTAGGTCACGTCATAATGAGATGGACTAGCCATTTCCTTTCAATGCGGCCTTTTGTCCCGGGGAAATTCTTAAACTAATCTCTGAATTATCCGGTGTCCATTTTACGTAGGTAGTGGCTAGACGCCCGCTCCGTGGCGAAGAATTTACGGACGCAATTCACAATCCCGCATACCGCGTTCGAAACACAGCTGCGGGTGATTTGGCGGCAGACCCCCTTGTGCTGATTTTCCTTACTCACAAAGGAGAAAGCAATGGCAAACTACTGAACGTAAACTTGCCAAGATATCACAAATAGACAAAATACTGGGGTTGACTGCGACGCCATGTAAAGTTCTCCTGGTATTCCCTCTCAGTTGTGAGATTCGCCCAGAACCTCTGCTCCTGTGAGTCTGTACACAAATTGTACTAAATCAGTGTGTACACAAATGACTGTCTGTACACAAATGAGAGTCAGTCAGTCTGTACACACATGACAGTCGGTCAGTCTGTACACACGTGAGAGCCAGTCTTTACACAAATGACAGTCATTCTGTACACAGATAACAGTCAGTCTGTATACAGATAACAGTCAGTCAAATTATACACAAATGACAATCAGTCTATACTGTCATCGTCTTGCTCATGTCTAGGTATCTGAGCTCGGGTTCACACAGGCAACAATAACTCCGTTAAATATAATATCTAACATTTATTGTAGTTCACTATACAGTGCGTTGGCGCTGAGTCGCATATCACAGAGATTTAACATCATCACACATAGTTATCACAAACATCCTAGCAAACTATCTAGCATAAGTCTATGAACCCCAAATACACATGGGTTTAATCTATTAATCTATTGAGTCCCTCTAAGGCAGGCCCTGTTGCCTCTCTGATGGTCCGTCTGTCCTCTGACGGTCCACACGTGTCCCAATCCGACACGGGTGGTAACTCTGTCTGAGTTCCTCGTGGACCCCGCAATAGGCGGGCCACATCAGTGTCCATGGGACAGTGGACTCAATGACCAGTCCTTCGAGAAGGCTCTAGATTACTCTGGCCTTCGAGTGACTGACTTCTTTCCCTTGGGCGGGAGTTGTAGCCCTTTGACTCATGTCTATAAATGTGAGTCTGTGACATATACACATGACAGTCAGCCAGTCTGCACACAATACCGACAGTAATTCAGTCAGTCAGTACGCGAATGTACACAAATGAAAGTACATCAGTTATTTTTTTACATCAATGACAGTATGTCAGTGTGTACGCAACTGACAATCAGTCCGTACACAGATGACAGTAAGTAAATCCGTACACAAATGACAGTGAGTCAAGTCAGTCCGTACACAAATGACAGTCAGCCAGTCTGTACACATATGCTAGCCAGCCATTTAATCTTTCCTGCTGCCACGATGTTCCCCAATGTCTCTATTCTCAAATTATAACTAAAGACAAAGTTTGTATCTTTCTTATATTAGTGTTTAATGTTCTAGTTTCATTAGCCGCTTCTAGGCATTCGTTTATAGTTACTCTGGCAGCCCAAGGAATTCGTTTATAGTTACTCTGGCAGCTCAAGGCATTCGTTGTTAGTTAATCTGGCAGTCCAAGGCATTCGTTGTTAGTTACTCTGACAGTTCAAGGCATTCGTTGTTAGTTACTCTGACAGTCCAAGGCATTCGTTGTTAGTTACTCTGACAGTCCAAGGCATTCGTTGTTAGTTACTCTGACAGTCCAAGGCATTTGTTGTTAGTTAATCTGGCAGTCCAAGGCATTTGTTGTTAGTTACTCTGGCAGTCCAAGGCATTCGTTGTTAGTTACTCTGGCAGTTCAAGGCCTTCGTTGTTAGTTACTCTGGCAATCAAAGGCATTCGTTGTTAGTTACTCTGGCAGTCCAAGGCATTCGTTGTTAGTTACTCTGGCAGTTCAAGGCCTTCGTTGTTAGTTACTCTGGCAATCCAAGGCATTCGTTGTTAGTTACTCTGGCTGTCCAAGGCATTCGTTGTTAGTTACTCTGACAGTCCAAAGCATTCGTTGTTAGTTACTCTGGCAATCCAAGGCATTCGTTGTTAGTTACTCTGACAGTCCAAGGCATTCGTTGTTAGTTACTCTGACAGTCAAAGGCATTCGTTGTTAGTTACTCTGACAGTCCAAGGCATTTGTTGTTAGTTAATCTGGCAGTCCAAGGCATTCGTTGTTAGTTACTCTGGCAGTTCAAGGCCCTCGTTGTTAGTTACTCTGGCAATCCAAGGCATTCGTTGTTAGTTACTCTGGCTGTCCAAGGCATTCGTTGTTAGTTACTCTGACAGTCCAAAGCATTCGTTGTTAGTTACTCTGGCAATCCAAGGCATTCGTTGTTAGTTACTCTGACAGTCCAACGCATTTGTTGTTAGTTACTCTGACAGTTCAAGGCATTTGTTGTTAGTTACTCTGACAGTTCAAGGCATTCGTTGTTAGTTACTCTGGCAGTCCAGACATTCGTTGTTAGTTACTCTCACAGTTCAAGACATTCGTTGTTAGTTATTCTGACAGTTCAAGGCATTTGTTGTTAGTTACTCTGACAGTTCTTCTTCTTCTTCTTCTTCTGCGTTCATCCGGAGTTTTTTTTCCGGATGTGATTCCGTTGTGCCTGTTTACAGCAGAGCTGCGTTCTTGCGCCGTTAGGCCGACACATCCGACTTCTGCGGGTATTTGTTGACCGGGTTAACCTTCCCGGACTCTGACAGTTCAAGGCATTCGTTGTTAGTTACTCTGACAGTTCAAGGCATTTGTTGTTAGTTACTCTGACAGTTCAAGGCATTCGTTGTTAGTTACTCTGGCAGTCCAAGACATTCGTTGTTAGTTACTCTGACAGTTCAAGGCATTCGTTGTTAGTACTCTGACAGTTCAAGACATTCGTTGTTAGTTACTCTGACAGTTCAAGACATTCGTTGTTAGTTACTCTGACAGTTCAAGGCATTCGTTGTTATTTACTCTGACAGTTCAAGACATTCGTTGTTAGTTACTCTGACAGTTCAAGACATTCGTTGTTAGTTACTCTGACAGTTCAAGGCATTCGTTGTTAGTTACTCTGACAGTTCAAGACATTCGTTGTTAGTTACTCTGACAGTTCAAGACATTCGTTGTTAGTTACTCTGGCAGTCCAAGACATTCGTTGTTAGTTACTCTGGCAGTCCAAGGCATTCGTTGTTAGTTACTCTGACAGTCCAAGGCATTCGTTGTTAGTTACTCTGACAGTCCAAGGCATTCGTTGTTAGTTACTCTGGCAGTCCAAGACATTCGCAACAGTCGGCTCAGAAGCCACATCTCCACTGCTCCCAAGCTCTACCTAATTTGTTCGTTCAAAACCAGTCAAAAATGAAGTCCAAAACTTACTGACAGACAGCAGAAACACTGACGAGACAGTTCGTCAATAAACACATGAAAACCACACATTGATAAGAGAAATTAAACGAGGACTGATCATGTGTGGGGCACCTTGCGTGAAGAAATAAAGCTGAAAGGTTTGTGAACACTGATAAGAAAAGAACGAGGAAAGGCACAGTAAACATACTTGAGTAGGGTTGCCAGACGTCCGGCAATAAGAGGACATGTCCTCCTGATTAGCCTAATATTCTCTGTCCGGCAAGCAAAGCTTAAACACCTATAAAATGTCCGGCTTTTCTTATGTTTTATGTTTTGTTTTGTTTATATGTTACTAGCTGACCCGGCCCGGCTTCGCCCAGACCCTGGTGGGGAGCATCTCATTTAATTCATATAAGTAGTCATATAAGTTCTCGTTCCCGTTACCGACTATCTGTCTGTCTGTCTGTCTATCTGTCTGTCTGTCTGTCTGACCCGGCCCGTCTTCGCCCAGACCCTGATGGGGAGCATCTCATTTAATTCATATAAGTAGTCATATAAGTTCCCGTTCCGACTATCTATCTGTCTGTCTGTCTGACCCGGCCCGGCATCGCCCAACTCCTGGTGGGGAGCATCTCATTTAATTCATATAAGTAGTCATATAAGTTCCCGTTCCCGACTGTCTGTCTGTCTGTCTGTCTGTCTGTCTGTCTGTCTGTCTGTCTGTCTGTCTGTCTATCTATCTATCTATCTATCTGTCTGTCTGTCTGACCCGGCCCAGCCCATGGTGGAGAGCATCTCATTTAAATTATATAAGTAGTCATATAAGATCCCATTCCCGACTATCTGTCTGACTGTCTGTCTGTCTTGGGTAAATGGAGGAGGGAGGAGGAAGAGGGAGGTGGAGGAGGAAAGAGGAGGGAGGAGGAGGGAGGAGACAGGAGGAGTAGGGAGGAATAGGAGGGAGGAGGAGGGATTAGGAGGAGGAGGGAGGAGTAGGGTGGAGGAGGAGGCGAGGAGGAGGGAGGAGGAAGAGGGAGGAGGAGGAGGGAGGAGGAGGAGGGAGGAGGAGGAATGTGAAGGGAGGAGGAGGGAGGAGGAGGAGGTAGAGGGAGGAGGAGGGAGGCGGAGAGAGGAGGAGGAGGGAGGAGGAGGAAGAGGGAGGAGGAGGAATGTGAAGGGAGGAGGAGGGAGGAGGTAGAGGGAGGAGGAGGAGGGAGGAGGCGGAGAGGGAGGAGGAGGAAGGAGGAGGGGGAGGAGGGAGGAGGAGGAGGGAGGAAGAAGGAGGAGGAGGGGGAGGAGTGATGAGGAGGAGGGAGGAGGAGGTAGAGGGAGGAGGAGGATGAGGTAGAGGGAGGAGGAGGGAGGAGGCGGAGAGGGAGGAGGAGGAAGGAGGAGGGGAGGAGGGAGGAGGAGGAGGAGGAAGAAGGAGGAGGAGGGAGGAGGAGTGATGAGGAGGAGGGAGAGGGAGGAGGAGGGATGAGGAGGAGGGAGGAGGAGGAAGAGGGAGGAGGAGGAATGTGAAGGGAGGAGGAGGGAGGAGGTAGAGGGAGGAGGAGGAGGAGGAGGAGGAGGAGGAGGAGGAGGGAGGAGGAGGAGGAGGGAGGAAGAAGAAGGAGGAGGGAGAAGGAGGGATGAGGAGGAGGAGGGAGGAGGAGGAATGTGAAGGGAGGAGGAAGAGGGAGGAGAAGAAGGCAGGAGGAGGGATGAGGAGGAGGGAGGAGGAGGAAGAGGGAGGAGGAGGAATGTGAAGGGAGGAGGAGGGAGGAGGTAGAGGGAGGAGGAGGAGGAGGAGGAGGAGAGGGAGGAGGAGGAAGGAGGAGGAGGAGGAGGAGGAGGGAGGAAGAAGGAGGAGGAGGGAGAAGGAGGGATGAGGAGGAGGAGGGAGGAGGAGGAAGAGGGAGGAGGAGGAATGTGAAGGGAGGAGGAGGGATAGGGAGGAGGGGGAGGGGAAGAGGAAGAGGGTAGGAGGAAGAGTGGAGAGGAGGAGGGAGGAGCTAGAGGGAGGAGGAGGAGGGAGGAAAAGGGAGGAGGGAGGAGGAGGGAGGAGGTAGGAGGAGGAGGAAGAGGGAGGAGGAGGAGGAAGAAGGAGGAGGAAGAGGGAGGAGGAGGATGGAGGAGGAGAGGGAGGAGGAGGAAGAGGGAGGAGGAGGAAGAGGAGGAGGGAGAGGGAGGAGGGGAAGAGGAAGAGGGTAGGAGGAGGAGGGGAGAGGAGGAGAAGAAGGGAGAAGGAGGGAGGAGGAGAAGGAGGAGGAGGAGGAGGAGGAGGGGAGAGAAAGAGGGAGGAGGCAGAGGGAGAAGAAGGAAGGAGGAGGAGGAAGGAGGGAGAGGAAGGAGGGAGAATGAGGAGGGGAGGAAGGAAAGGGAGGTGGAAGAGGAGGAGGAGGGAGGAGGAAAGAGGTAGGGGGAGGAGGAGGTAGAGGGAGGAGGAGGAGGAAGGAAAGGGAGGAGGAAGAGGAGGAGAAGGGAGGAGGAGGGTGGAGGAGGAGGAGGAGGTAGAGGGAGGAGGAGGGAGGAGGTAGGAGGAGGAGGAAGAGGGAAAAGGGAGAAGGAGGAGGGAGGATGATGAGGGAGAAGGAGGCAGGAGGAGGAGGAGGGAGGCAGGAGGAGGAGGAGGGATGAGGAGGGAGAGGGAGAAGGAGGGAAGATGAGGGAGGAGGCGGAGGGAGTAGGAGGGAGTAGGATGGAGGAGGTGGGGAGAGGAAGAGGGAGAAGGAAGAGGGAGAAGGAGGAGGGAGGAGGGATGAGAGGGAGGAGGAAGAGGAGGAGGGTGGAGGGAGGAGGTAGAGGGAGGAGGAGGGAGGAGAAGAGAGGAGGAGAGAGTTCGCCATTCCGAATTCATACTCGTCTAGTTCTTCCCTTCTACACGACTGTAGATAACTTCCTTACACATAAAAAGATGAATTGTTATTGATATTGCCGTGGCATGGAGGAATATCAGCAGCAGAGTTGATCCAAAAAACCAAAGACTGAGATCTACGGAGAGCCATGAACGCCTACGCCAGCCGGCACGGCACTTGATGATGATGATTGCCGTGTGACGATTCTGTGTAGTCACGTCATTTTCTTCCCTTTCCCTAGCGTTTTGGTTCGGGGATTCTTTCATCATCATCATCATATATTTACGTACGTATTTTGGGAGGGGGAGGAGGGAGGAGGAGGAAGAAGAAAAAAAAACTATGACAGTTGACAGCTCTGGAATGAAAGGAAGGCGTGTAGAAAATTTCATCTCAATCGGATGGGCCGTTCGCGAACAAATAAAGGATATACATATTTACATACATATATACATACACTTTGTTTTATAGATATAGATGAGTAATTAATAAAGATTATAAGGTAATAACTGTACAATCGGCTGTTCAAATAATTTTTTTAGCATTTTGAAAAAGGCCTCCATTGAATTTATATTTATTTCTTAACATGATTGTTTCCCGGTCGATTCACTAAGAGTAAGATATTAATTATTATTGGTAGCTATTGTAATAAAATTGTACTAATTGTGGGTTTCTTCTTCTTCGTTCATCCGGAGTTTTTTTTTTCGGATGTGAATTGTGGGTTTAATCTGGAAAGATTCAAATGAAACATTCAATATGTCCTCCTTTGTCTTCTTTTTTGTCTTAATATGTCCTCCTTTTGGTGCCAACCTATCTGTCAACCCTATACTTGGGTAACTTGCCTACGTCGCACAACCAGGTCAAGAAGGCAGACTTGATTAACGACACTCGTGATTGTGTGAGATGGTGAACTGCGACCATCAACGCCTATCACTATGGTACACGAATGATGACGTTGCGTCGACAGCAGAATAGGTTCAATATAATATTTTAGTACAACACTCAATGATAGTGAATGACTACACAAGACAGTCTTCGTCTTGACGAAGTTAAAAACGAATGAAACACCTGACATTCACCCCAGTGATGCAAGATAGCAGACACACACAAGGCAACAATTAAGCAGTGCAGTAAAATTCCAAGCCTAGAGATATGCGTTTCACGACCTAAATCGCCGAGTGTAGGTCAGTCAGTAGCTTTTGTATTATTAGTCACAGCCGAGCTGTGTGGGCGCAAACGTGAAACAGTTGTTGCTAGGGCGAGTCAGTTGTTGGATATTTGGCTGGGGAACACTCGCTTGCGTTGAAAGGATCTCCTCAACCATTCATTGAAAGGGGAGGGATCATTTGGCCGACCCAGAGCCTTTCGATGGAGTATCTATGTCGGTGCGATAGGACATTTTCAACTGTCGTGTCGGATCGTGGTCGTCTAGGATAATCTGGGGTGACGCTGTTTTTGCATGTGCTCAAATATGTGACGTCAAGATACACACAAGTACACACTTGCACCGCATGTTGTTTAGCGTTCATTGTGGGAGGGGGTTTCTAAGTGGAGTTGTACAAAACTATCTGATTCAACTTGTGAGGCCTTTGAAGGTTTTTCCTCTTCTTCTTTTCCCCATCGTCCTTCTTCTACTACTACTACTACTACTACTAATACTACTACTACTACTACTACTACTACTACTACTACTACTACTACTACTACTACTACTGCTGCTGCTGCTACTACTACTACTACCACCACCACTACCACTACTACTACTACCACTACTACTACTACTACTAATTCTTCTTCTTCTTCTTCTTCTTCTTCTTCTTCTTCTTCTTCTTCTCTTCTTCTTCTTCTAATTCTTCTTCTAATTCTTCTACTTTTTCAGATACCTAGTCGGGGGCAGATAGTGGCGACCATGACACTCGAACCGGCTCTGTCATTTGATATTTTGATAAGCTCATATTGCTTGTAATATTATTAGTTGCTCAGCTTTCGACATCCATATCCCTTTATCTGTCTTTACATCCCGTGGTCTTTCAAAAGCTGTCGTCGATTTGTGGCGGAAACTCAAATCCATGTTTTCCTACGCCATTCACTTTTGTATAGTGTAATGCAATATATACATTACGGACACTAATAGAAAGATCAATAGAGACATAGAAAGACATATATTTCTGCTTCATAGATTATACTAAGGCATTTGAAAAAGTAAAACATGATGAGCTGATTAAAATGTTGGAAGATATTAACATTGATGGGAAGGATCTCAGAATAATAAAGAATATTTACTGGAAACAAGTAACAGCATTAAAGTGGGAAATAAAGAGGGCAATTATGAACAGGTAAAGTTAGGAGTACGACAGAGATGTGTCTTGTCGCCGGATCGCTTCTCCCTCTGTAGCGAAGTAATGATGAGAGAGATCAAAGAGAAGCCAGGAATACTAATCGGAAGATATAATATGAACATTGTACGCCTATGCAGATGACGCAGTATTGCGGATAATGCACAGATCTACAACAATTGTTGGATAATGTAGTGACAGAGAGTGCAAAGAAAGGACTCTCCTTGAATATATTTTTTTTTAAATAAATAAGTAACAATGGTGATATCTAAGACAATAGTGACACCAAAATGTGAAATAGAAATAGAAGGGAAGATTCTTAACCAAGTGGATAGTTTTAAATACCTAGGGACATTTATAATATCAGATGGAAGATGTACAATTCGAGATTAAGAGCAGAATAGTGCAAGCAAAGGCTGTATTTCGGAAAATGAAGGGTATTCTATGCAATAAGTCACGATCATTGAGTGTAAGAAAAAGAATGCTAAAGTGTTATATAGAACCCGTATTGCTGTATGGCAGTGAATCGTGGAATTTAAGTGAACAAATTAGAAAGAAATTGGAAGCAACAGAGATGTGGTCCCTAAGACGAATGTTGCGAATTCCTTTGACTGCCAGCTTAACTAACAACGACTGCCTGAAAGAGGCTAATGAAACTAGAACATTATATACAACAATAATAAAGAGACAAATAGCTTTCTTCGGTCCTGTGATGAGAAGAGAAGCATTGGAGAACATCGTGACAACTGAAAAGATCGAGGGGAAGAGAAGGAGAGGTAGACCAAGAGAAATTATGTTGGATGGATTGAGACGGTGGCATGGAGGAATATCATCAGCAGAGTTGATTCAGAAAATCAAAGACCGAAATCTGTGGAAAGCCATGAACCCTTACGCCAGCTGGCATTGCACTTGATGATGATGATGATGATGATGATGATGATGATGATGATGATGATGATGATGATGATGAATATTTCCCCTGGTATCAGAATATTCCCCCTTTTATTTATACTATTAATTTATTTCTTTTGCTTTACTATTTTTCTATAAACAGCAAATTTATCAGCTCCACATCATTTGTTGGTATACCCCCAAAATAAACAACTTTCATGAAGTCATTTGTACTCTCTAATAAAACTTTATTATGTGAAGAAAAATCATGGAATTCACTGACCAGCAGAATATTGTGATTGTAGATCAGGAAAAGGTTTTCGATAGAGTAAATAAATGTAAATTATGGACCATCCTTGAAGGCCACGGGAATCGAGGGCAGTAACAAGGAAACATCATATCCACTCGAGCCAAAGTGCAATAAGAACACAAGAAGGTATATCAGATATGTTCACAGTCAAGAGAGGAGTGAAACAGGGATGTGTGCTATATCCCCTACTATTTAATATCTACATAGACAGTATATCAAAAGAAGCAAGTCTTGACAAAACCGATTCAGAGAATATCCAACGCTTTACTTTAGATGAAACAACAGATCCATCCGCAATAAATGAGCTTTTATTTGCAGGCGATCAGTGCCTGTTTTACTGCCACGGGGGCAGACTGCAAAATGATATTAATAAACTGAGTTCAACATGCAGCAGGCACAATATGACAATAAATACAACCAAAACTGAAGTAATGCATTTTAGCAGATCTACTGGTCCAGTAAATATACTGATAGTTAGTAGCCTACACCTCTGAAACAAGTTACATAATTTAAATATCTATGAAGTATGGTTACAGAAGATGTCAAAACAGACAAAGAAATCGAAATCAGATGTCAAAAAGCAAGTACGCTTATGTATCAACAATCACCCAAACTGAAACATCCAGATATACCTATGTCCGCATACTAACAGATAATAAATAACATATTCACACCAACCCTATGTCACCAATGTAAAAACTTGGACATTATCCAAATCACACTTACGCAAAAGCAACACCCGCGAGGTGAGATTCTTGAGAAGAGCTGCCAACTTGAGACGCAAAGGTGTTTCCAAGGCACCAAGGCCGGGTTCTATACTGGCCAAGACCTATTGACGCGTCCTCGTCGAGCGTCCTGGGCAACAGGTCCCTTCCGGGTCCTGGCTAACGAAGTAGGATCGCGGATTCTTCCGAAGTCCGAGCGTATCTGCCTGCACGGCGAGGAACCACCAGTCTGCACACCACTAAGCCAGACATGGGACAACGGATACTCACGCAAACCTCAGTTCGGTATGACATCACACTGATGTTGGACAATAGGATGTCTTCATCCGACATACAGGACTTCGCGCTGGAGATCACAGCCAGCGAACGCAAGCAAGCAAGCTGCCAACTTAATATCCTAGACCTAGTAAGAAATGATTTTATCAGATAGACCGTAGGATCAACACCATGTGTCACATATATTGAAATGCAGAAGATCAAATGGTTCGGCCTTAAAAGAATCTTAAAAGTCGAGAGGATCGAGTACATTGCCCCGGGTTTTATCCCACATGGCTCAGTCTCTTTCCGCAGGGTGGCCTGCCGAAAGCGATGCACAAAGCACGAACACCGTATCTCCAACGACGACCCCTAGGAGTCTCCGAGACACATGCTCACGAGGAGTGAAAGACGTAGCTCGGAATCGAACCCACAACCTTCGGAGAGCGAGGCAGACGGCTTGATCACTTCGTTAGAATGCAACACCATTGACTACCAGCACTGGCGCTACATTAAAGATCTGACACGAGAGCAAGAAGAGGACGCCAGAGAAGAAAATAAATTGACGACATCAAAGAAATTGTAATGTCACACGGAAAGGCACTATCAAGTGCCACCTATAGGCGTTGGAACGCCAACTATTTCTTCCCACGACGCTTGACGGCAACAAAAGTGGAAGATGATGATGAATGAAGCTACACAAGACTAAATTTTAGATCAATAGGCGCTTAGTGGGTGACGTGGTCACAGGAGTCACACTTAACTGTATTTATTTCATATTGTTATATCCTGATATAACCGTTACTTCTCTGATCTATCTTATGTTATAACCAACTCTCATAAATGATAGAAAGAGGGCGAGGACTTGTTGCATAGAACCTGTTTTGGCAGAAATCTTGGAATGTGGACGTACACACCAGGAAGAGCTTGGAAACAACGAAGATGCAGTTTTTGAGACGAATGTTGCGAATACCTCGGACTAGGAGAGTAACTAACAATGACTGCATAGAATAGGCCAACAGAAAATACAACTATAAGGCAGAAACAAACACTGCTATTTGTGGGAAACATAGTGACGACTGAAAATATCAGAGGTAGAAGAGGCAGAAGGAGACCTCAGTATGGCCTAAGACGGTGGCATGAATGAATATCGTCAATAGTAATGAATCAGAACAAAAATGGTCAGTCATTTTTCCATTATCCCTATTCCGTTCAATCTCATACACGAAGTTATAATTAAGGCCCATCCTGCCTCAGATTAATAATCCTGTGACCACATCTGTAACATTTTGGAAAGTAATTTGAAAGGGATTGTTGTCCAGTAGAGGTAATGGCTGTATTTCTGACACCAAGGACGGAAATAAATGGCTATAAATGAACGTATACGCCTTTTGGTAGACGCATGATGATGATGATCCAACACCTGTGAATATATTTTTTTCATTTTATTTCCAAAGTCACAAAGGTTCCCCAGTAATTGATGTGTATGATTGTGTGGAAAGGGTGGGGAATGGAGTTGTGGTTATAATGGAAAGTAGGTCAAGTGAACTATTGATATGCAAGACGTGGTACGCCTTCAAATCAACCTTCATTTCCTGGACACTTCAAACCGGTAGTGTCCTGGTTGGGTAGTTCTTAAATGATTCAGTGCTGAAGGATAATATATCGCCAAATGTGATTCCCCCATTTGGGCAGTAGGACGATATATCGCCATATTAGGGCCATCGTTTTATTTATTTTGCCCCGTGATATCTTCCGTAATCTCAATGCTCAGTAAGCGGCAATTTACATTGTGATACTTGTTCATTTGATAGTGTAACATGCTTGGTGCAAACTTATGTTTTGTTTGGCATTTCATCAGTTAAATCAAAATGTGAAACTTGGGGTTTCTGTCCGTGAGTAAACATTTTAAGAAACTACATGACCTGCTCCAGGACTTGTCATCTTGAACAGTATCGGCTGGTGACTTCAAGGGGTGTGGTCGTCGTTGACGTCAGTTCTGACAGAACGGAAAGTCGTTATGTTGGGTTTATATCTTCAAGCTTTCAATATAAGGTGGTAGTATTCGTTCAGTATGTTGGGTTTATATCTCCAAGCTTTCCCTGTTACCAGTGTCCCTCGCCATCTGGCGAATCCACTCCGACTTCTGAGATGCTTGTAATTTACGTTTCTAAGTCAAGGATCAGAGGTCAACAATTTAGTCCAACGCACCGGAGTAGGGGTAGAACCAGCTAAATCGTAAATCGGTATCAGCACACCGGATTTTTAAGAACGAACGGTCTTATCGATTTGGCCATGTAGGGTCTCTTCTCCTTCCTATTCTTCCTAATCTTCTTCGTCCTCTTGTATGTGTGTATGTAGGTTTGTATGTTTATGTGTGTGTGAGTGTGTGTGTGTGTGTGTGTGTGTGTGTGTGCGTGCGCGCGCGCCTGCCTGTCTCATAATATAGTAATATGCGTTGCTTATGTTCACATCATTCAGTTGACAATGTATTGTTCTATGTAAATGTAACCTGCACAATAGATAACTGATGTGTGAAAGATGAGTGATTCCAAGGTCCGAATGTAAGACGGGCCTGCGTGCCCAATTTGTGACCCTTTGAAGAGTAAAATTCATTTATTCATTCGTTCGTTCGTTCATTCGTTCTTCTTCTTCTTCTTCTTCTTCTTCTTCTTCTTCTTCTTCTTCTTCTTCTTCTTCTTCTTCTTCTTCTTCTTCTTCTTCTTCTTCTTCCCTCCTCCTCTCCCCCCATCAGACACCCCACATTATGCCAACGGCTTCCGGGGGGGGGGGGGGGGATGTAATTGGGTGAGTACAAGCCTTATCCTATTGCGAGGAAATGCAGCCTAAAGACTAAATGGCATGGCAGGTCAGACCAGGCCCTAAGCCTTGGACAGTAACTAGGTTCGAAGCTCCGACAGGCGGACAGCATAAGTTTGCTGATCCAGCAGCTTCTGCAGCTTGTCTTGTTCAAGATATATTGGTGTTACTTTTCCTCGAGAGTAAACTAGGCAGGTCGAGAGAGAGGGATCGTGGCGCATGGGCAACACATGGTCTCTACAATTCAGTCCAGGCTTTATGCCTCATAGAGGTATAACTCCACTCCTCGTCCCCTCCATAGGTTGTAGTTGTTATGCCCTGTTTAAAAGCACAATATAAGAAACTATCGTCTGTCAAGACGGCAAGGCACCAGTATTTTGTTTCATTTGCCCATCCTCTATATCAGACAGACTAACCTGTCACAGGCGTATTCGTGTATTGTGTGACATTTGTCCTTCCCCAGTGTCAGACTGCAGCAACCTTTCACACGTGGCGCATACTGTGTGTCATGTGTGCATCCCGGGTGCACCCAAAATTGGTTAAGGGCCAAAATATCACCTAGTTAGTTAGTTAGTTAGTTAGTTAGTTAGTTAGTTAGTCGACAGATCATCCTCATTGTACATCGAACCATTCAGTCCATAAGTGCTCGGATCCCCTCCTCAGCAAATCCCGCAGTGTGTAGCGGATCACGACACCAGTTCTGTGTTGGTTTATCAATCTTCTTTGGCTTCCTGCATAGTGTTCTTGTTTGGCCACACCTCTTTTAATTTGCAGTTCTCGCAGTCTGACCATGGTTATAGATTCACAGTCATCACTGTGTTCTCGCAACAGTCTTACTTCTCGTAGAGCATTCAGAATGTCAGCCTGGTCCATGGCGCGTCCGCCCTCCACAGTACCCTCACCTGCGAGCTTGTCAGCCCGCTCATTTCCTTGTACTCCCGCATGCCCTGGCATGAAGATGAAACTAATCTTTGCCAGCCGAGACCGCCCCAGAGGCAGCAACCACTCTCTTTGGATCCACCCCATCTCTATCCTCTTGATCATGCTCATTGAGTCGTTAAGGAAACATGCCCTAGTGATTGTCTGTGTCTCGAGCCATGTTATTGTTTTACTTACTGCCATGACTTTCATAGTCAAACTACTTGTGGTCTCAACAAAAGCACAATAATCCTCCTTCACAATTCTCCCTCCGGCCTGAGCCGTAAAGGCCCATGAGCTTGTCAAATGTCGGACGACCGACCCATCTGTGTAAATGACAGCATCACCGTCTAACGAATTCTCGAATCACCCAGTTATTTCCATGGACCCCTGCACGCCTTGGGCAGAACATTGATTTAAGATCCCAAAGAGATAATGTATCTATTTATGAGATCGCGCCCGTAAGTAAATTACAAAGTGATACTAGGAAGCTGACAACTGTAACTGATACTTTCTAAAGGTGTCATTAGGTGGCAGTATCACCCACTTTTATGATTAGCGTAGGCAGCAGACACGCGCGTGTGTTACCAGGGTCCAAAAGAAAAACAATGAATAGTAACACGGTAACTTACCATTCATGTCGCAGAGGTGACTAAGATGAGTTAACATAAAACTGGCTACCTTACCCCCTAGACAACTTTACACGCATAATCCAATCATCCATGAACAAGCCGACAAGGAGCTTGTCGTGAGTTTGTCGAGGATCTATGATCGTTTGGGAAACTGAAGAAGAAGAAGAAGAAGAAGAAGAAGAAGAAGAAGAAGAAGAAGAAGAAGAAGAAGAAGAAGAAGAGGAAGAAGAAGACGAAGAAGAAGAAGAAGACGGACGCTTGTAGAGAGGACAAACGTGAGGTGCGAATGTTACGGAGACAGCTGAGAACATACTCGAATGATGCAGGTTTAAAAGCAAATATAAAGCAACTAGCTGACCCGGCCCGGCTTCGCCCAGACTCTGGTGGGGAGCATCTCATTTAATTCATATAAGTAGTCATATAAGTTCTCGTTCCCGTTACCGACTATCTATCTGTCTGTCTGTCTATCTGTCTGTCTGTCTGTCTGACCCGGCCCGGCTTCGCCCAGACCCTGATAGGGAGCATCTCATTTAATTCATATAAGTAGTCATATAAGTTCCCGTTCCCGACTATCTATCTGTCTGTCTGTTTGACACGGCCCGGCATCGCCCAACTCCTGGTGGGGAGCATCTCATTTAATTCATATAAGTAGTCATATAATTTCCCGTTCCCGACTGTCTGTCTGTCTGTCTGTCTGTCTGTCTGTCTGTCTGTCTGTCTGTCTGTCTGTCTGTCTATCTATCTGTCTGTCTGTCTGACCCGGCCCAGCCCATGGTGGAGAGCATCTCATTTAAATCATATAAGTAGTCATATAAGATCCCGTTCCCGACTATCTGTCTGTCTGTCTGTCTTGGGTAAATGGAGGAGGGAGGAGGAAGAGGGAGGTGGAGGAGGGAAGAGGAGGGAGGAGGAGGAGGAGGAGGAGACAGGCGGAGTAGGGAGGAATAGGTGGGAGGAGGAGCGATTAGGAGGAGGAGGGAGGAGTAGGGTGGAGTAGGGGGAGGAGGAGGGAGGAGGAGGGAGAAGGAGGGTGGAGGAGAACGCAGGAGGAGGAGGGAGGAGGAGGATGAGAGGGAGGAGGAGGGAGAGGGAGGAGAAGGGAGGAGGAGGAGAGAGTAGGAGGAGGGAGAAGGAAGAGGGAGGAAGAGGGAGGAGAAGGAGGGAGGAGAAGGAGGAGGAGGAGGGAGGAGGTAGAGGGAGTAGGAGGAGGAGGGAGGAGGAGAGAGGAGGAGGAGAGAGGAGGAGGAGGGAGGAGGAGGAGGGAGGTAGAGGGAGCAGGAGGAGGGAGGACGAGGAGAGGGAGGAGGGAGGAGGAGGGATGAGGGGGAGGAGGGAGGAGAGGGAGGAGGAGGAGAAAGGGAGGAGGAGGTAGGAGAAGGGAGGAGGAGGTAGGAGAAGGGAGGAGGAAGAGGGAGGAGAAGGGAGGAGGAGGGAGGAAGAGATAGGCGGAGAGAGGAGGAGGAGGGAGGAGGAGGAGTAGGGAGGAATAGGAGGGAGGAGGAGGGATTAAGAGGGGGAAAGAGGAGGAAGGAGGGAGGAGGAAGAGGAAGGAGGAGGAAGAGGGAGGAGGAGAGGAGGAGGAAAGAGGAGGAGGAGGAAGGAGGAGGAAGAGGGAGGAGGAGGGAGAAGGAGGAGGAGGAGGAGGAGAGAGGAGAGGAGGAGGGGGAGGAGGAGGAGGAGGAGGAGGAGAGGAGGAGGAGGAGGAGGAGGAGGAGGAGGAGGGGAGGAGGGGGAGGAGGAGGATGAGATGATGAGGAGGAGGAGGAGGAAGAGGGATGTGGAGGAAGGAGGAGGAGGGAGGAGGTAGAGAGAGGAGGAAAAGGGAGGAGGAGAAGGAGGGAGGAGAAGAAGGGAGGAGGAGGGAAAAAGGGAAGGGGAGGAGGAGGAGGAGGAGGAGGGAGAAGGAGGAGGAGGAGAGGGAAGAGGAAGAGGGAGGAGGAAGAGGGAGGAGGAGGGAAAAGGGAAGGGGATGAGGGAGGAGGGAGGAGGAGGGAGAAGGAGGAGGAGGAGGGAAGAGGAAGAGGGAGGAGGAAGAGGGAGGAAGGAAGAGGAGGGATTAGGAGGAGGATGGAGGTAGGAGGAGGAGGGAGAGGGAGGAGGGGGAGGGGAAGAGGAAGAGGGTAGTAGGAGGAGGGAGGAAAAGGGAGGAGGGAGGAGGAGAGAGGAGGAGGTAGGAGGAGGAGGAAGAGTGAGGAGAAGGAAGGAAGAGGAAGGAGGAGGAGGAGGAAGAGGGAGGAGGAGGATGGAGGAGGAAGAGGAGGGAGAGGGAGGAGGGGGAAGGAGGAGGAAGAGGGAGGAGGAAGAAGAGGGAGGAGGAGGAAGAGGGAGGAGGAGGAGGGAGGAGGGACAGGGAGGAGGGGGAGGGGAAAAGGAAGAGGGGAGGAGGAGGGGAGAGGAGGAGAAGAAGGGAGAAGGAGGAAGGAGGAGGGAGGAGGAGGGGAGAGGCGGAGGGAGAAGAAGGAAGGAGGAGGGAGAGGAAGGAGGGGGGAGGAGGGAGAATGAGGAGGGGAGGAAGGAAAGGGAGGTGGAAGAGGAGGAGGAGGGAGGAGGAGGAGGGTGGGGGAAGGAGGTAGAGGGAGAAGGAGGTCGAGGGAGGAGGAGGAAAGAAAGGGAGGATGAAGAGGAGGAGAAGGGAGGAGGAGTAGGGTGGAGGGAGGAGGTAGAGGGAGGAGTAGGAGGAGGGAGGAGGTAGGAGGAGGAGGAAGAAGGAAGAGGGAGAAGAAGGGAGAAGGAGGAGGGAGGAGGAGGGAGGATGATGAGGGAGAAGGAGGCAGGAGGAGGAGAGAGGCAGGAGGAGGAGGGAGAGGGAGGAGGAGGGAGGAAGCGGAGGGAGTAGGAGGGAGGAGGATGGAGGAGGAGGGGAGAGGAAGAGGGAGAAGGAAGAGGGAGAAGGAGGAGGGAGAGGGAGGAGGGGGAGAAGGTAGAGGGAGGAGGGTGGAGGGAGGAGGTAGAGGGAGGAGGAGGGAGGAGGAGGGGAGGAGGTAGAGGGAGGAGGAAAAGAGAGGAGGAGGGAGTTCGCCATTCCGAATTCATACTCGTCTAGGTTCTGTGATTTCGGTCCTTCCATTGATTGTTCTTCCCTTCTACACGACTGTAGATAACTTCCTTACACATAAAAAGATGAATTGTTATTGATATTGCCGTGGCATGGAGGCATATATATCAGCAGCAGAGTTGATCCAGAAAACCAAAGACTGAGATCTACGGAGAGCCATGAACGCCTACGCCAGCCGGCACGGCACTTGATGATGATTGCCGTGTGACGATTCTGTGTAGTCACGTCATTTTCTTCCCTTTCCCTAGCGTTTTGGTTCGGGGATTCTTTCATCATCATCATCATATATTTACGCACGTATTTTGGGAGGGGGAGGAGGGAGGAGGAGGAAGAAGAAAAAAAATACGACAGTTGGCAGCGCTAAAATGAAAGGAAGGCGTGTAGAAAATTTCATCTCAATCGGATGGGCCGTTCGCGAACGTATAAAGGACATACAGACATACAGACATACATATCCACACACATCCTAATTTATATATAAGACTAGCTGACCCGGCCCGGCTTCGCCCAGACTCTGGTGGGGAGCATCTCATTTAATTCATATAAGTAGTCATATAAGCTGCCGTTCCCGTTCCCGACTATCTATCTGTCTGTCTGTCTGTCTGTCTGTCTGTCTGTCTGACCCGGCCCGGCTTCGCCGAGACCCTGATGGGGAGCATCTCATTTAATTCATATAAGTAGTCATATAAGTTCCCGTTCCCGTCTGTCTGTCTGTCTGTCTGTCTATCTGTCTGTCTGAATGTCTGTCTGTCTGTCTGTCTGTCTGACCCGGCCCGGCTTCGCCCACACCTGGTGGGAAGCATTTCATTTAATTCATATAAGTAGTCATATAAGCTCCCGTTCCCGTTCCCGACTATCTACTGTCTGTCTGTCTGTCTGTCTGTCTGTCTATTATTAGAAAGAGCACTTGAAAGATCTTTACATCTTCCCCCAACAATTAACTTGGGTAAATGGAGCGTCTTATTTAATTCGTATTCGGCCCCTGCTCCTGTTCCCGTTCCCAAAAAAAGACGACCCGGCCCGGCTTCGCCCAGTCCCTGGTAGGGAGCATATCATTTAATTCATATTCGGAGGAGGAGGGAGCAGGAGGGAGGAGGAAAAGACAGGAGGAGGAGGGAGGAGGAGGGATTAGGAGGAGGGAGGAATGAGGGGAGATGGAGGAGGAACGAACGAACGAACGAACGAACGAACAGACTTTATTTTCAAAGGGTAACAAATTGGGCACGCAGGCCCGTCTTACATTCGGCCCTTCCAATCACTCATCTTTCTTTCATGAACAGTGCATAGGAAAAAAACATTGTCACATGAATTTTGTAAACATAAACAATGCATATTACTATGTTATAAGACACATCCACCACCCACCCACACATCCCCCATTCACTCCAATTCCCCCACCCAACCACACACACATACAATACATTCCCCCACCCATCCACCACATCCCTACACATCTCCCCACCGACACACACCTCTCATCCACCCACACCCCAAGCACACATACATTCAATAACCCACACATCCCCCACCTACACACATCTCCCCACCCACTCACATATCCTTTACCCGTCCCATTTCCCACCAACAATCACTCACCCAATATCCTCCTCCACCCACACACCTCCAACCACACAACCAAACACACATTCCTCAGCCACACACACATCTCCCCGTCAACTCACATATTCCTGCACCTACCCACACACAAATTCCGCACTCACCCACATAATCTCCCATCTCCCCCAGCCCACTCACTTATCCCGAGCCCACACCTACAAACATCCCCCACCATCTCCTAACCTGCACACACTCACCCACCCACATATCCTCTACCCACCCACACATCCTCTACCCACCTATCCCCCAACCAAACATCCCTTAACCACACACCCTTACTCATATACAATCACCCACCCACACATCCTCTACCCAACCACACATCCTCCACCTAACCACACATCCTCCATCCACCCATTCCCCCAGCCACACATCCCTTAACCACACACCCTTACCCATATACACACACATCCCCACCCACGCACAATCTCCCCACCCATACAAACATCCCTCACACACATCCCCACCCACCAACACATTCCCTCATTCACAAACACACACCTCCCATCCACGCATACACAACCCATACATTCATCCCCTCACACATCCCTAGACACACGTACTTATCCCTCAACCACTAACACTCACACGTCCCTTACCCACTCATCAACACATACATCTCCTATCTACCCACCCACACTCACACATCCCAACCACCCATCTAAGCAAACATCCCCCACCCTCACACACATCATTCACCCACCCACAAACCCAACCACACCTTCACCCACCCACACAAACATCATTTATCCACACCCAGCTCCCCTCCCACACAATACCACACCCACACACATCCCAAAGACACATCCCTCACCCACACACACACATCTATCCACACATCTCCTACCCATCCACACATCCCCCAACTACAGTCACCCTCAATTCCCACACATACATCCTCCATCCAGCCACACACACCCCCACCCAGCCAGACATATCCCCCACCCACACACACATCTCCAAATCCATCACCCACACTCATCACGCACCCCTCCCCCAACCCACACACATCCCCCACACACATTCACCCACACATCTCTCACTCACACACACTCCCCACCCATCCACCCAAACATCCCACACCCACATACACATCCCCAAACCCACAACAACCCCCACCTGCACACATCTCCCACCCACCACATATCACCACACCCACATCTCCCCACCCACACATATACCCCCACCCATCCCATAACCCAACATCAATCATCCACCAACATATCCTCCTCCACCCACTCACCCACAACCACCTAGACAAACACACATCCCCACTCACAAACACATCTCCCCATACACCCATACATCTCGCACGCACCTACACACAAATCCCCCACCCACCCACACAAACCCACCCCGCCCACCCACACACATCACGAATCCACCCACACACACATCCCCCGATCCCCCAACCTACTATTATGATCAAACTCCCACACTTTACACACACATACAGTGACGATTGTCGTGAGCATTGTCGCTAAATTGTAAAGAAAATGGAGAAAAATTGTACATATACATTTTGTAACTTAAAAATTAGTGATGCAATTCAACTCTCTCTCTCTCTCTCTCTCTCTCTCTCTCTCTCTCTCTCTCTCTCTCTCTCTCTCTCTCTCTCTCTCTCTCTCTCTCTCTCTCTCTCTCTCTTTCTCTCTCACTCACTAGCGCTCTCACTCACATTACAGTAATGTTATATTATACATGATAAAATCAAGTGTCATACATACAAAATGATAATGTGAAAGATGAAAATACACAAAGAATATGGAATGGCATGTTACAGGACATGCGAGCACTGAATTCTCTCTCTCTCTCTCTCTCTCTCTCTCTCTCTCTCTCTCTCTCTCTCTCTCTCTCTCTCTCTCTCTCTCTTTCTCTCTCTCTCTCGCTCTCTCTCTCTCTCTTACATAGGCACACACACATCCCCCCCCCCCACACACACACACACATATCCCTCACTTACACACCCATACATACATCCTCACATATAGACAAATACATGATGCCTCACATGATTACTGAAACTAATAAGAACAAACTCCTACAATTTACACACAATTTAGACACTGACGATTGTCGTGAGAATTCTCGCAATTGCAAGAAGTGGAGAAAAAATTGTACATATACATTATGTAGCGTAAAAATTAGTGATGCAATTCAAATCTCTCTTTTTTTTCTCTCTCTCCCTCACTCTCTCTCTCTCTCTCTCTCTCTCTCTCTCTCTCTCTCTCTCTCTTGTACGCTCTCTCTCTCTTGCTCTCTCTCTCTCTCTCTCTCTCTCTCTCTCTCTCTCTCTCTCTCTCTCTCTCTCTCTATCTATCTCACTCACATCACAGTAATGTTATATTATACATGATAAAATCAAGTGGCATACAAAATGATAAGATGAGAATTAAAAGAAAAAAATATGGAATGGCAGGGAGGGAGGAGGTAGGAGAAGGTAGGAGGAGGAAGAGGGAGGAGGAGGAAGAGGGAGGAGGAGGGAGGATGAAGGAGTAGGAGGAGGGATTAGGAGGAGGAGAGAGGAGGAGGGAGAAGGAGGAAGGAAGAGGAGGAGGGAGGAGGAGGAAGAGCGAGGAGGAGGGAGGAGGTAGGAAGAGGGGAGAGGAGGAGGAAGAGGGAGGAGGAAGAGGGAGGAGGAGGGAGAAGGAGGAAGGAGGAGGAAGAGGGAGGAGGAGGAGAAGGGAGGAGGGGGGAGAAGGGAGGAGGAGGGAGGAAGAGGGAGGAGAAGGAGGAAGAGGGATGAGAGGGAGAGGGAGGAGGAGGAGGAGGAAGATAGGAGGAGGAGGAGGGAGGAGGAGGAGAGAGGAGGAGGAGGGAGGAGGAAGGAAGAGGAGTGATTAGGAGGAGGGAGGAGGTAGGAGGAGGAGGAAGAGGGAGGAGGAGGAAGAGGGAGGAGGAGGGAGGAGGGGAAGAGGAGTAGGGAGGAATAGGAGGGAGGAGGAGGGATTAGAAGGAGGAAGGAAGAGGGAGGAGGAAGGAGGAGGAAGAGGGAGGAGGAGGGAGAAGGAGAACGCAGGAGGAGGAGGAGGGAGAGGGAGGAGGAGGGAGGAAGAGATAGGCGGAGAGAGGAGGAGGAGGGAGGAGGAGGGAGGAGGAGGGAGGAGGAAGAGTAGGGAGGAATTGGAGGGAGGAGGAGGGATTAGGAGGAGGAGGAGAGATGAGTATGAGGGAGGAGGAGGAGAGAGGAGGAGGGAGGAGGAGGGAGAAAAAGGAGGGGGAGGAGGAGGAAGGAGGAGGAAGAGGGAGGAGGGAGGAGGAAGAGGGAGGAGGACGAGGGAGGAGGAGGGAGAAGGAGGAGGAGGGAGGAGGAGGAGGGAGGAGGAGGGAGGAGGAAGAGGGAGGAGGAGGAGGGAGGAAGAGGGAGAAGGAGGAGGGAGAAGGAGGAGGGAGGAGAAGGAGGGGGATGAGGAGGAGGAGGAATGATGAGGAGGGAGGAGGAGAAAGAGGGAGGAGGGATGTGGAGGAGGAGGGAGGAAAAGGGAGGAGGGAGGAGGAGGAGAAGGGAGGAGGAGGGATGAGGAGGAGGGGGAGGAGGGAGGAGAAGGAGGAGGAGAAGGAGGAGGGATGAGTGAGAGGAGGGAGGAAGAGGGAGGAGAAGGAGGAGGAGGGAGGGAGGAGGAGGGAAGAGGAGGAGGAGGAGAAGGGAGGAGGAAGGAGGAAGGAAGAGGAGTGATTAGGAGGAGGGAGGAGGTAGGAGGAGGAGGAAGGGGGAGGAGGAAGAAGAGGGAAGAGGAGGGAGAGGGGGAGGGTGTGGGATGTGGATTTTAATTCCTGAGAATAATTCGTTAAAATGTCTAGGGGGTATTATTGATTCTCTGGTCACTGGTCAGAATGCAGGGTGATCAGGGATATTTACCACAAATCTCAGGAGAAAAGAGTTCAATCCTTGAAACAATGGCATCTGTGTGTAGGTTTCCCTTCCCACTTCATCACCCTTTAAATTAACTATAGATGCTAGAAGGATATTGATTGCTCACAATATATAAACAACCACTTATTGGACACCACATTTACTTGATGTACACAACACTTTTGGACAAACAGTTCAGGTATTAACTCAAGATCTGTAGTTACATATATATAGGTGTAATAAACACTATGCATTTTCAGACAGGCATGGGATTCATTGCATTATTACAATATAGTACCCAGTGACCCCAGAAAAAAAAACAAGGTTATTACAAACAACATAACAACCACAAATTGGGTCTACTTTCATTTTCCCTCATAATTAAGGCAAATAAAGATATTAAATAGAACCCAAAATAACATGTTTCTGACACCTTTTACCATTGAGTTGGTGTCAAAATACTATACCATCTACATACCATTGGAAAAAAACTACTGACCTGTTATCTTCAGAAAAAAAAACCAACATATAAACAGCATTGTGTACTAATTAAATTAATTAATCGAGTCTATCTCCTGGTGTGCGGTTATGGGTTCACCTTTGCTGTCGATTAGATCCTTTTCCCATTATCTGGGTACCGAATTAATGCACTCAGTTATGTTCCTAATATTTATCCACTGGTAATTGGCTGGTGACTATTTTATACTCCATAACCCAGGAATTGAAAAATCACACACCATATATCCCCTCCGTTTGGGGCTAGAATCACGAATATTCTGTTGCCTTAGGCTCGGTGCCCTGTTTGTGAAATTTGGTGCCTCTGGTTGGTCATACTTCAGGAGTTCCACTTAAGCTTTGCAGAAGGTAATTCCCTTTATCATCAGGTCTGATGAAAAGTTGACGTCCATTCAGCTTCTCGGCTTATAATATCCGACTACCAAATTGGCTTACACTAAGGTTTCACCCACCTAGTCGCGAGTCTATAACCCATGGCATTTAGGCTGACATTGGACCGGCAAGGAATTAGTCGTTGTTATCTAGTCCAGTGTAGAACTTTAATTGACTGAGAGGCATCTCATGGTAGTATCTGTGACTAGGGCCACACTTGATCTATACCTACATATATCCGCAGATGAATAAATCCAGCACAGTAACAGGTTTGCAAACAATTGGATGATTCCTCTTGTTGCAGATATAGAGACATTTAGCTGCTTTCATATGGTCTTTTATCTGATGGTGTTTAGGGTTTGGAACCTTGAGGTAATCTGGTTTCGTAGTTATGTTTCAGATGATATTCAGTTAGTACCTTGGTTGTATTGGCTTATGTGGTTCAGTGTCTTCTCCTATTTTGAGTTGGTGTTCATAGCTAGAACTTGGGGTTGCATGGCTGGAACCTTATGTTTGACTTTTGCAGCTGTGAGATGTTCTTTCGAAGACTTATCCATTGTGGATATTAACTTGGTAATCCAACCAACAGTTGAAGGGCTTTCACTGTTGCTAGTTTTAGTAACTTGTAGGATTGTCCCATAGTTTCACTGATTTTGCTGAGTGATAAGGCTTATAGGTGATACTTCTTAGACGTAAAGCAGACGATACACTGTTGTCAGTTACTCTGTTGATCTTCATCTTTGTAGATTATTAGATCTTGAAGTCCATCCTGGATCTTCCTCCTAAAATAGGACTTAATCACTCACCCAATCAGTTATCTTCAACTTTTCTGTTGCTCGCTATGGAGCTATTGAGCGCCGCAGTAAACATTGAGGTATTGCTAGATCCAGACTATGGTTTGGACATTCACTTTATGGCTGTTGACCCAGGATCCAGTGTTAGTAATATAGTCCCACCAAATTCAACCACCACCTGCTTCTCTTCTATAGAAAAGGGATGACAAGAATACAACACTAGCATTAACCTACTGTGTTATGGTAAAAGGTTTACAACACAATTACAAACACAAATACAAAACAACAAGGGGAGAAGGGGAAAGGAGTGGGTCCATGTTCCACTGTCCCTCATTGCTGAGTAGAGCCATTCTGACTCTTCATAGTGAGTAAGGTATTTTCTCACTTATATTTTGTTCTGTTGTTACTGGGACTATTGGATGGGTGAAGTCATTCTGTCCATCCAACATGTTGATATTGTCTCTCTCATTACTTGAAGAGAATAGCCTATACAGAATCCCTGTGGTTTCTAATGCCGCGTCTTCATTTCGGCACTATAATCATCACTAGGTCAAGACTATTCACCATTGGCTTCTTAAGTACTGACATACATATGTATTCTTACATCAACATCCTCTAATCCCAAGGTGCAACATTAAAATGTATATTCCCACAGTAAAAAGTAACAATCAGAACAGAGAAAATTCTCATACCAAAAAAAACATACATGTACATTTCTCTGATATTAAGTACATGATAATCATACATAATAATCATACTGATGATGCAGGGAGCCTAGGTTTTTGAATTATCTTCATGAACTAAAACATCCATTGTTTTCCCCCACTGCGTACAGCACATGAGGATAGTAATCGCTGTGATATGTTTTGCCAATGACTGCTATTATTCGGAGGGTATTTATAAGAATAACTTATGCCGCATGGTCCAGTCTTCTGAATATTGCAAGCAATTTATTCACATCAATCTTCGCTTCTGTTTCTACTATGGTGAGGTGATGCGGAGTGAATCCTATCCGAACATGCATTTACATCACACGTTTCATTGTTCATGAATTTATATTCAAACATGGCCTGTCCCTAACACTATTTTATGAAATGATTATATGTTCACCCTCATATGGAGTGGTTACTAATCTGTTAACAAAAGAATGGTACTAAAATTTAGCACTATATTTCCAAGTTACAGATTATAATGTGGCAAAATATTTTATCCCCTGACTAAGTAAGAGTCAGGAATATGCGTAATCATTTGTATGTCCCCGCATGGATAAAACAAGTTCAGAGACATCCTTACCAGTGCATTTACACTACATAGGATATTTGAAAGTGGCAGACACCAGTTCTCTACTTGTGCAGTATGAAATCAAGAGTCTGCTCCTACATTGAGAAAATGTTTCTTTAAAGTCCAATCTCTACAGTACATAAATTATTTGCAGATTTCTAAGCATCGATAGGGATATATAGTTCCATTGCATAGAAGTTATTTTTCATAGGACTATGAAATTGGCAGAAACGAGTTTTCTTCTCTGAAGTATGAATCAGGAGTCTTTCCTAATTTGAAAAGAGTTTCTGACATGAGAGTTGATACTCTGTAGTACACATAATATTCGTAGAATATAAAGTTAGATATAAGTTCATAATGCCTATAAAAGATATTAACATAAGGATTTGAAATTGTAAGACATAGGAAAAATTACAGCGTGGCGCCCACCTGTGTTTCCTTAGTAAACATCATCCAGCCTGGTTTAAGAATTCTTAATTAAACATACTGGTCTATGTAATACATAAATATATCTTAATAATGTAGATAACATACCAATAGCTTGAAGAGAATCATGGTTTTAAAACAAACTACCTTCTCCCCGAAGGGAAAGGTCGACTTTCTTGTCTGTTCTCTTGACTAGAAATGGCCGCTTCAGTCTTTGTTTTCCCCCTCGCCAGGATTGGCCAGATAAGGGAGAGAAAACAAGCCAAAATAAATTTAGCTGTGCCACGGTCAGTCTATCGCTGTTTTATTTTCTCCTACATTAAGTAAGTTACTTAAACAGTAATTGTAAGGGTTTGTTTATTTTTAAGGGAGTCCATAAATAGGAAAGGGTAGGGACGTTTTTATTATACCACAGAGGGGAAGAGGAAGAGGGTAGGAGGAGGAGGGGAGAGGAGGATGAGGAGGATTATAAAGCATATGCCTGTAGATAACTGCAGCGAAAAGGTGGGTCTGTCTATCTATCTGACCCGGCGTGGCTGCGCCCAGCTCCTATCGAAGTCTATATGGAAGGGGCTGAGTATCAGACACTTAAACTTAAAACAGGCTATACAGACCTACATCTGATCAATTACTACTGTCCAAGTGACCGCCCACAGGCACTGGACACACTACCATTAACAAAAAAAATGATTGTGTGCGGCGATTTCAACAGCCACTCGCAGAGTTGGGGCTATGATCACATGGACCAGAGAGGAGAGAGACTGGAAGACTGGCAGGATGAGAATAGATTCATCTTGGTTAACAAGCCGCCCGACCCACATACTTTCTACTCGAGATCATGGCACTCTACAACTACACCTGACCTGGCTTTTCATTCACCAGACCTGGAGTGGAACATTACACGAATTGTTGGGAAACAACTAGGTGGCAGTGACCATCGACCAGTCTTTCTAACTGTAGAAAATTAGCTTGTAAGTGAAAGCAGCACCCTCTCGAGGTGGAACTACAAGAAAGCAGACTGGTCAGTGTACAAGCATCGAACCAGCATACTGGTTAGAAACCTGAACACTGAGAAAGACATAAATAAAGTAGTTGAAGAGTTTGGGAAATGCATACTACAGGCAGCGCGAGAAACAGTACCAAGAGGAGCCCGTAAACAATATAAACCCTACTGGAGTAGTGAATTGGAACAGTTGCATAATGATGTGGAAGTATGTAGAAAGCAAGCAGAGGTCACACCCAGCCAAGAGCACCACAATAAATTCCAGCATGCAAAAGCCAAAGTTCAAAGGGCCAAGCTGCAGGCTAGACGGAAAAGCTGGCAGGAAAAAACAGAGTCTTTGAACTTTGAAAGAGACACAAGGAAATTGTGGAAGCTAATAAAACAACTTAACGATGAGGGCACAGGGAGAAACTCAAAAATTGCACTACATAAAGATGGAAACATCTTAACAAGAAAGCAAGCAGCTGACCATTTTGCGGACTCATTCGCACAAGATAACAATATCAAAATCAGTCCAGAGAAACAACAAGAGATTCAAGAGAAACGGCAACATACAGGACAGAAGGAAATAGTACATGAGGTTCTGGAGGCACCCATCACAATCAGCGAACTGGAGCTAGCCATATCAAAACTGAAAATGAGAAAGTCACCAGGAGCTGATGGTATCTCCAATGAAATGATCAGGAACCTAGGAACAGAGGCCAAAGCAAAGCTGTTGCAGATCTTCAATAACAGTTGGACCTTAGGCAGTGTTCCACAAGCCTGGAGAGAAGCAATCATGATACCCCTCCTAACATCAGGGAAAGATAGTTCCATTGCCTCTAGCTACAGACCAATTAGCCTCACCAGCTGTCTCTGCAAAACACTGGAGCGCATCATCAATCACAGACTGCAGTGGTACATTGAAAGTGAAAACATCCTTGTGCCACAGCAGGCTGGCTTTAGGCAGTGCTACTCTACGGAAGATCAGACAACCTACCTCTCTCAAGAAATTGAGGATGCATTCCAAGAGAAGAAGCTGGTGCTTGCGGCATGGATAGATTTGAAGAAAGCCTTTGACAAAGTCTGGAAAGAAGGTCTGATGAATAAACTGAGAAACTGCAAAGTCAATGGAAGAATGTACAAATGGGTGAAAGCATACTTGCACAACAGAAGAGCCCGAGTACAGATAGACGGACTAAAGAGCAAGAAAGTACTACTGCGTCACGGAGTTCCCCAGGGCGGAGTATTGTCCCCCACACTCTTTCTAATCTTCATCAATGATCTCGTTGCTAATCTACCGCATGGAATTAAAGCCGCAATGTATGCCGATGACCTGGTTCTATGGAGCACAAATGAACATGCATCAGTGGCCACCAGATTACTACAAAGAGCTGTAGATACATTTGTTGCATGGGCAAATAGATGGTGTGTCAGCATAAACACTGACAAGTGCAGCACGACCCTATTTACCCTCTCTCCAAAACAAAAGGCAGGGACCATCCAGATAAATGGAACACCCCTACGAGAAGATAAAGAACCAACATACCTTGGAGTAACATTTGATGGCAGGCTGACATGGAGAAAGCACATCAACAAAGCAGTAGCAAAAGCCAGAAGGAAAATAGCCATCCTGAGAAAGCTAAGTGGAACCACATGGGGAGCCAGTGGGAAAATACTTAGCAAAGTTTATCAACAGAGCATACGGCCACACCTGGAATACGGGTCAACTGCATGGTGTTCGGCAGCAAAAACCACACTACAAGAGCTGGACAAAGTGCAAAATCAAGCACTTAGAGTCACCACAGGAGGGATGAGATCAACCCCTATAGTGGAAATGGAGAAGATGGGAGGACACAAGCACTGAGTGAGCGCAGAGATACGAAAACGCTAATACAAGCAGAAAAGTTCCTTAGCTTGCCAGGCCACCCTATGAAGAACAGATTTGAAAACCTAGCTATGGGGCGGTTGAAAAGAAGTAGTTTTATCCACCAGGCCAAACGACTCTGCAGAGAAACCACCGATCTGCCCACAGTTAGTATCTCCCTAACAACTATTCCAGAGCGAACTCCATGGAAAGATGAGCATAGACTATCATTACAAATCCAGACAAAAGTGAGAGGAATATTTGACAAGGAAGATCAGAACAGTGTGCAGCGCAGAACAGCCACTCTTAGCTTCCTTGATGAAGAATACCCACAGGACCTCTGGATCCGAGTCTACACAGATGGGTCAGCACAAAATGCTGTTCGAAATGGAGGAGCGGGAGTGTACATAGAATACCCTAATAATACCAGGGACACAGCTAGAGTACCGACAGGAAAGTACTGCCATAACTACGATGCTGAAATTGAGGCAATCAAGATAGCAACAGAGAAATTACTAAATACCAGCAATGGTGCACAACCTGTGGTGCTATTGACAGATGCAAAATCAGTACTCGAGGCGCTCCTGTCTGGGAAATTGCCAGTACTAAGGACACTACTTTCTGAACTTAGCAGTCAGCATAAGGTCACCATACAGTGGATACCATCTCACTGTGAAGTACCCGTGAACGACAGAGCTGATCAATTGGCTAAGGAAGGAGCCAAAGAAGAACAGCCTGATGTGCCTGTAACATACCACCAAAAGAAAAGAATGATCAAATCAGTCAGAAAGCCACCAAAACCTGCTCAAGATGACTACCACGTTATGGATAGACCAGAACAAGTCATTATTCTGCGCCTCAGAACAGGGCACAATAGATTACGCAACCACATGTATACAAAATTCAAGATTGGTGAAACAGCCATGTGCACATGTGGATTGGCGTCGCAGACAGCAGAGCACATACTCCAAGACTGCCCAAAATATAACATATCTAGGCAAACCTTCTGGCCTAGAGAGACGACAGTGGAAGATAAACTCTATGGACCGCTGTGTGAACTGAAAAAGACAGTTCAATTCATACAAGAGACAGCACTGCAGTTATAGACATATTTCAAGCGAGCGAAAGAAGAAGAAGAATAGGAAAAGCTAATCCACACGCAAAATTCAGCCCAGAACTACTAGAAGTGGTGTGTATTGACTACGCTTGAGTTCAAAGCGAGCGAGCGCAAACAAACAAAAAACAAAAAACAAACAAACTTTAGAATGAGAGTTAAAACATAAACTGAGGTAAACAATGGACAGAGACTTAAACAGCAGACTGGGAGTTACACAAAATGCTAACTCTTGCGTCTATAGCTGTGGTTTTCAACCGGTGGGGAATCCACCCCTCCCTCCCCTCTCTCGGGGGAGCGGCGATTTTAGAGTGTCCAGGGGGTTAATACAAGAACCGATTACTTGATATTGTTTTTCCCTCCATACTTTACGGTTCTGTACTTCTTGCCTTTTTGAAATTCATTTTATAACGTAAGTAGACCCGCAAATCACGTTTTATGTAGACATTTGACTTGTTCTAGTATGTGGTATTAAATTTAGCTTAAATTTTTACGTATACCGTGTAGTGGATTTATTGGGAGGAAATACGATTAAAGGGGGGGGGGGCGGTTTTGACATTCTGAACATATGGTGAAGGGGTGCATGGGCCAGAAGAGATTGAGAACCACTGGTCTAGAATCTCACAAGATCAGACTCTAGACGCAAGAGTTAGCATTGTGTTTAACTAAGAGCTCCGGTGACTGCTTCTCTACTTACCACCTCGCCCTGAGTACTGCCGTTACATATAAACCACAGTCACACGTCTTACTGATACCTCGCTGAGATCCCTATCGCTACCGTTACATACAACATTAGTTGCATATCCCTTACGGGATCTGTGTTTCGAAGGCGGTATGTGCCACAGTTCCGGCTACGTACAGAGCGATGAAAGTATTTAACAACATCATACGCCATCATACTCTCTTAACATACCCATATGAATACCGGTAGGTGTCGACTGTGTATATACTTTGCATGATTTAATATACAATATAGACAAACAGTGGGGTTTGTCGTTTGTGACAAAATATGGATCGCCCTACATATTCCCATTCAAGGTACATTTATGGTTCGCAATAGTTAATCTCAACCTCATTAAGATCATGTACCATTCCGACAAGCGTAGGCGGTCATGTTTCGCCATCTCACGCTATCACCAGAGTCATGGATCAGCTAAGTGTTTTTGTCTCGATCATACCACGTGGCCAAAACATCCAGGTATTTACTTCTCTGCCGTTACCTTGTTCTCTTTCTATCAATCTTGCCAGTTTCCCCCAAGTTCTCAAATTTATTTCTTCTCATAATGTGACTAAAAAATTGTGACTGTCTACGTCTGATTTCTCTAATCATTGTAGGACTTGGTCATTGGTTTTTCTATCTGTCCATGGTATTCTTTGCATTTTCCTCAGAAACCACATTTCCACAGCCATCAGATGTTTTTCAGCTTATCTGCTCATTGTCCACGCTTCACATCCACACAAAAGTACAGGTTCTATGTAACACCTCAACACTTTTTCTCGTTGCTAATGGCATCTTTTTATTGGTCATGATGTTTTCCATCTTGCAAAAGCCTTATTTCTTATTCTAATCTCTTCAACGGCATAATTAGAGAGTCTCTTATCTATTACCCACAGGGCCAACAAAATAAAAATAGAAGAGTTCAAAAGACAAGAGTATCGATTTCATTGCACCGGGTTTTATCCCATAAATAACGGTCTCTTTCCGGAGGGCGGCCTGCCAAAAGCGTCGCACAAAGCACGAACTCCGTAGCTCCAGCGACGACCCCCAGGAGTCTCCGAGAAAAGTGCACTCGGGAATCGAACGGCATAGTCCGGAATCGAACCCATGACCTTTGGGGCGGCGTAACTACTACACCATGGAAATTCTCCGCTAACGAAATAGAGGGAGATATAAAAACACATGGGGAAGAGAATGAGAGAGAGAGAGAGAGAGAGAGAGAGAGAGAGAGAGCCAGAGAGAGCCAGACAGAGAGAGAGCCAGAGAGAGAGAGCCAGAGAGAGAGCCAGAGAGCCAGAGAGCCAGAGAGCCAGAGAGAGAGCCAGAGAGAGAGCCAGAGAGAGAGAGAGAGAGCCAGAGAAAGAGCCAGAGAGAGAGCCATAGAGAGAGTGCCAGAGAGAGAGAGAGAGCCAGAGAGAGAGAGCCAGAGAGAGAGAGAGAGTCAGAGAGAGAGAGTCAGAGAGAGAGAGAGAGTCAGAGAGAGAGAGACAGAGAGAGAGAGCCAGAGAGAGAGAGAGAGAGAGAGTCAGACAGAGAGAGAGCCAGAGAGAGAGAGCCAGAGAGAGAGAGCCAGAGAGAGAGAGCCAGAGAGAGAGAGCCAGAGAGAGAGACACAGAGAGAGAGCCAGACAGAGAGAGAGAGCCAGAGAGAGAGCCAGAGAGAGAGAGTCAGAGAGAGAGAGTCAGACAGAGAGAGCCAGAGAGAGAGACACAGAGAGAGAGCCAGACAGAGAGAGAGCCAGAGAGAGAGCCAAAGAGAGAGTCAGAGAGTCAGAAAGAGAGAGCCAGAGAGAAAGAGAGAGCCAGAGAGAGAGCCAGAGAGAGAGAGTCAGAGAAAGAACCAGAGAGAAAGAGAGAGCCAGAGAGAGAGAGCCAGAGAGAGAGTCAGAGAGAGAGTCAGAGAAAGAGCCAGAGAGAAAGAGAGAGAGCCAGAGAGAGAGCCAGAGAGAGAGCCAGAGAGAGAGAGCCAGAGAGAGAGCCAGAGAGAGAGCCAGAGGGAGAGCCAGAGAGAGAGCCAGAGAGAGAGAGCCTGAGAGAGAGCCATAGAGAGAACCAGACAGAGAGTCAGAGAGAGAGCCAAAGAGAGAGCCAGAGAGAGAGCCAGAGAGAGAGAGAGCCAGAGAGAGAAAGAGCCAGAGAGAGAGATGAATAATTTGGGGAGGATATGGAAGGAGGTCAAATAACTGTACGTCTTGGCTAAGGGGTAATGTTCCAATGGGGTAGGGGGAGGGAGGTTGGGTGGGGGGGGGGGGGTTGGTAAGACGAAGATATAAAGGCCCGAAGACGAAGAACAGTTATTCCCATTTTCATATGATACCTACTGATACCAAATCAAATGGTTCGGCCATGTAACTAGTTTACCAACTAACAGTATACTAGACCATTGGCACCTTGCCGTCTTGACAGACGATAGTTTGTGCTCTAAAAAGGCATAATAACTTTTAACTATGGCGGTAGCGAGTGTGACTGATAAGGCCAATTTGCGCTGTAAATGTCCGTTCACAGTGGGTGCATGTGAACACGTGGTCATTACCACCATCATGCACCATCTTACGTCTCAAACGCTTGGTGTGTGACTTTTCTGCAATAATTTTCTCCTTTGACTTTATTCCATTTCTGATATTTGCCCTCCATGCAACACGTTCAGCGGCGACTTGCTCCCAATGTGCATTATCAATGCCTGTATCAATCATGTCCCGCTTACACACATCTTTGTATCGTAGTAGAGGCCGACCCTGAGATCTCTTACCCATCTGTAATTCACCAAAAAAGATATCCTTTGGTATTCTACCATCATCCATCCTCTTAAGATGTCCTATCCATCTAAGTCTACGAAGACTGAGCATGGAATAAACTGTCACACAACCTGATCTTTCCAATACTTCAGTATTTGTAGTATACTAGAACACAACCATAAACGGGCGCTCTCCAGCTGTTTACACTTCACCTCGACACCGCAAGGTAAAGAGGAACAAGATGAGATGAGATCCACTGGGGATCCTGATTTTATTTATTTATTTTCAAACCTCCTCGATTCAGCTTGTTTACACATGTACCACCGGAAGAACTGGGGATTGGGGCTTGTAGTTTCCATCCTGGTAGGCAGGCAACACACTCACCCTAAACATTCTCGTGAGCTCTTCAAGCGGAGGGTTCAAGACTTTGTTGGTGGGCTTCTATCCAGCATCATCGTTGTGTATAGCTATGACTCTCTTGTAGTCTCGTAACATGCAACGTTTAGTCCTTGGCAATCTTTATTACATCACAGAGGAGTCGGTGTCTCAGCTGCCTTCCTGGCCTCATGAAATGAATACAAGAGTTTTTGCTGAAGAAATGATGAAACTGGCGTACTATTGACCATATTACGGGAAATTTAGAACTTATTTCGATATGACTGAGCAGCCGCATGACAGTAGACGGTACAGTACTAACTGCTTTCTATTAAGGCGAATGTTATGCCGCACTTACCACTCATTGTGCCTACAGCTTCGGGCAGAGGAGCGCAATTGGAAGGGTACAAGCCTTATCCCGGAGCAAGCAAATGCAACCTAAATATTAAAGGGCAGGGTAGGTCAGTCCCTAAGCCGTGGTTAACGACTGGTTTAGGATCGAAGCTACGAAAGGCGGACAGTTATAGCATTGCTTTGCAGATCCGGCAGCTTCTGCAGCTTGTTCTGTTCCAGATGCATTGATGTTACCTTTCCTCGGGATTAAACTAGGCAGGCCGAGAGAGATCATGCTGTATCTGAAACACGTGGTCTCTACAATTCAACCCAGTCATTGTGTTATGGAGAGGTTATCATGCCATTTAAAAAAAAATATTAAAGTACAATAGCTATCGTCCATCAAGACGGCAAGGTGGCGTACAGGACATTTATTGCCCATCATATATACATAGACTGATTACTGTGTTCGCACGAATATAAATATCTGGAATAACTTCGTCTTCTTCTTCTTCTTCTTCTTCTTCTTCTTCTTATATAGACTGATTACTGTGTTCGCACGAATACAAATATCTCGAATAACTTCGTCTTCTTCTTCTTCTTCTTCTTCCTCCTCCTTCTTCTTCTTCTTCTTATATAGACTGATTACTGTGTTCGCACGAATACAAATATTTGGAATAACTTCCACTACTACTTCTTCTTCTTCTTCTTCTTCGTCTGCCTTTTATTCCGCAGTGGAGAATAGGTGCTGTATCAACACTCGCCAAACAACTCGATCCTTGTCCATCTACTGCATATTATTCCATGTCCTCGCCATATTATTATCCCTGTCTATAATTCTGATTCTAACATTCCAGATGCCAATTCTTGAGATTGTCCTAGGTTAAAGAAGAGTAGTCGGCGACCCAGGCTCCTTGCGGCTTTCTTCGCACATTGTTTTTTTTTTTTAAAAGAGAGCCCTCTTTCTCTTTGGTTGGCTGGTTTATGTTCCTTTCAGTTCTTTAGTCTCATTCATGGTTGGTTTGACTTGGTAGCCTTCACTGGGTGGAGTAGCCAGTCAGATTTAATCGCCTCAACGATATATTGGTAGATTACGTTGTTGCTATTATTATTTGCTTCATGTATGGCCCCTGTAACTATTCGGCGTCTTGTTTAAATGGGCCATGTGTCTTACGCATGTGTGCAGACACACACGTAAATAGGCAGTTAAAAAGATAAGCAGACATAAAGACGGACAAACATAAAGACAGACAAATATAAAGATAGACATGATATAAAGATTGACAGATAATGTAGCATCAACAAGTTTCCGGATTTTGGCAACTCCATTGATTCTGTCTTTGGAATTACAGCTTTATGAGGTTGTAGTGCTGATGTACTCTCTTCTAATTATCATACATAAATTTGCTTGTCTGTTGTGTGTGTGTGGCATCATCAGAATTGAAAATGTTCTTCATTGAACAATAATATACAGGTGTTACATTTTATGTTTGATTGAAAAGTCGTCCTCACAGATATAACTTTGCTTCAAACAGCATGTAGTGATACCGCAATTAGAAAATGTCACAATCTTTTAAATGGCGTACACTTTTATGTGAAGATTATGTTAGTGTCGATGGTTATCCATGTAGTGGCTGGTCCTACACGTCGAATCCTGCTAGTGAAACAGAACAGCACAACGCACAATCTGCTACCCTAAATCATTCTCATTATTCTCCACGATCTGATATTGCTGGTGGTTTCTTGATTCTTCACCTCAAATCGGTAATGGAAGAGCAAATCTCACGATGTCTAGGGTCTTATCACCAATGTACCTGAGTGAGGATTCAAAGAATGGCTGCCAGGAATGTATTCAACCATGGCACAAACATTGGCAACATCGGGTAGCTGAGTGAGGATTCACAGAATGGCTGCCATGAATGTTTCCAACCTGGCACGAGCATTGTCAACTGAGTGTAGCTGTTGAAGAGAACTACTCTATAAATGAAATGCAGTGCAAATGTTTGCCTTTTTACAGATATTTATGCAATAAACAAATTCAGTGAATTTTCCTAAACTACATTTTATAAATATAGGTTTGTTATTTATCAGCAGAAGACAAAAGTAATGAAGGCAATATCAAAGAAATTTATCATGCCTGAGTATATAATTAAAGTCAATGGAAATTAATGTTGAACAAGTACAGAAGTATCTAGACACATAGATAACCTTAGATGGAAGATGGCAGGTCCGCATGGCCGAATAGATAAGAACGGTGTTCTTAAACACCCAGTGTGCTGATGCCGAGGTTAGCGGTTCACCCCCTACAGCTGGACTAAAATGTTGACCTGTCGCCCTCGACTTTGGGACGTAAATTACAAGTACCTCTGAAGTCGGGGTGGGTTCGCCTGATGGCGAGGGGCACTGCTAATAAGGAAAGCAAACCCACACGTAACATTCAGTCATCACTACTATAAAAATAGTGTGTATTGACTACGCTTGAACTCAAAGCGAGCGAGCGCAAAGGGAAAAAGATGGAAGTTTATGATAAATATGAGGAACAAAATAAGATAATCAAAAACTGTAATTTATCAAATGAAGAGCATCGGGTGCAATACGTGTCTGTCTTTGTAGATTATAAAATCTTCTATCAGTCAAAAGAACCAGTTTTAATATATGGGTGTGAATCATGGACAATTAGTAAACAAACGAAAAAAATACCCAGAGGCCGTAGAAATGTGGTTTTAGAAAGCTGCAAATTCAGCGGACAGCCAAAATGAGCAATCTAAATGATTTGAAAGATACTAAGATACAAGGACAACCTATCACAAGAATAAGATAGAGGTAGCCAACATTTTGGGCCATATATACACACACGTGCGCGTGCTAACACACCCATATATATAAACCAGAACATGTGATAACTGGAAAGATTTGTGGAAATAGAAATAGAGGAAGATAGCAAAGAGAAAATTCTTGACAATCTTGTGTAATGTCATGGAAGTGTGTCAGCTCACATATTGCACTTACAATTTGCAACCGAAAGGTCTGGATAATCATTGTCACCCACGCCAGTCGGCCAAGCTATTTTATTATCGATTCTGTGAAGACCACAAAGCCAGTCATTGTGTATATCACCTTGCATACTCCTGAATTATGACCGCCATATTTAGTGGCGGAGTGTTTTCTATAAGGCTGCACTGTATATGATGTATTTTTAATGACTCTGCAGTGTTTGAAAATATTGTCTGTCCAAGTTTTGTGAAAATATTCCCGGTTCAGGTTTTGTCGTAAGAAAGTGTCGACTTTCTTACGACAAAACTTGGACCGGGAATATTTTCAAACACTGCACAGTCATTAAAAATACATCCTGTACAACACCATGCAGTATCTTGTATACAAGTAGAAGTCTTAGCATTATATATAGAAACCCCATCTCAGTGGGTTCTAATTTCTTTCACATATACTAAAATTTGGCGGAACTGCGGTAAAGCTGTGAAAAAGAAAACAATACAAAATAACACAAAGTAATGTAGCTTTACATAACAGAATTACGACACATAAGGAAGTTGCGGCGACTAGCCTTCATCAGCAAACAAATACATACACAAAACTATATGTTATACACTCTATATGTGTGTGTCTGCCTGTCTCATAACATGGTAATATGTATTATTTATGGTCACATCATTGTCATTTTCTATATGAATGTAACATGCACAACAGATAATTGATGTATGCAAAATTAGTGGTTGGAAGAACTGATTGTAAGATGCGCCTGCATGCCCAATTTGTGACTCTGAAAATAAACTTAATTAAAAATGGGTGAAACACAAGAGGTTTCCTTTACATATAACAGACTGTGTCGCGTTGTGTTATAACGTGTTGGTATGGGAGCCGGTCGTTCAGAAAGCAATAGCAAACTATTGAACATAAAAATTTGCCTAGTACATCAACAGCAAATGAAAACGTCCTCTAAGGCATACGCAGCATTAAAAAAAAAATAAAACTCCTCTGTTTGTTGATAATCATAAAGAGTAGGTTTTATGGCGACTACCTTGGTAAAATATCAAAATTAACAGAGTATTTATAGATGCAATTCTTTGCATCCGTTAGGGGTTGTTTTGTTGCATGATCTACATTTCGGAGGAACAATGGCATGGTGGCTAGAAAACATCCAGAAACGGAATGGCAATATCTAGAAACGTCGAGACTTTGTGGGTGAACATCTGGTTGGGAAAGTGACTGCCAATTCCATCAGGGGAGAATTGTATTGTTTGTAGAGGACTTTTGTGGTGACATTCTGGCGGTGGCATTTTACAGTGTGCCTGAGAGGGCCATTGTTTGTCGAGACTCCTGTCTTTTCCACTTTTCACTTGGGGCAGTGAGGAACATTTTATGTGATATTCACTGGCACAGGAACGGAGCATAATGGGGACGACCCTTTGCTGTGATGTTGGAACCGCGACTAATGACTAATGAGTATTTATAGTACATTGGATTATGGTTTACACAAACAAGAATCATCACTAGCTGCTATAGAATATGCGCAGCGAGCCGAGGCTCTCCTAGACTGTTTTAATGGAGGTACTAAGAACACTAAGGTATGAATTCACAATGTGATAAATGAATATAGTCACTGAATCAAACAAATCAATGAATCATTGAGAGGCAATAGCAGTTAGATGGTTCCAGCCAGTTTTGTGCATACAGAAAGACTCCATTTTAAATTTGAAATTATTGTGGAAATTATTAACAAATGCTCCCACATTCAAACAATACCTTACTTCAACTAAAGTATTATTCATGTATTCACTTCATATGATATATAACTCTGCAGTATGCGCCTGACGAGATGCAGTGAAACATACCAGGCATAAACATATAGTTTGGGGCTTCTGTCTTTAAATTCACTAAATATACAGTTTTGAATTTCTGAATTTGATTTTACTCATATATTCACCATAAATCAAGTTTTTGTGACATGCTCACAAGCTTATTCTTGGAAAATTAATGTGGTGGTTTCCCTTTATCTTTAAAGATACCATTTAAAAAAAGTAATAATGCCTGCAAATCTTGTGCTGTCAACAAAGAGAAGAGGAAAAGACTTGTATACCTCATATCTGAAATTCTACTTGCAGAAGCTAGCAATGGTAAATGGCTGGGTAAAAGTAATCTCCCACTGGAGAAAGAAAGCGGACCATTATGCTGCACATAATTCATTATGATGTGACAGATGCTAGATTTAGTACATCTCCACTGAACCAAGAGTGGAGAAATATAACTTGGGCTATTCACAGATAAGGGGCCAGAAAGTTAACATGCCCATTCAGGGTTTAAAATACAAGAAGATGAACTTCGCTGCACCAGGATTAATCTCATATGTCACAGTCTCTTTCTGCAGGGTGGTTTGCCAAAAGAGTCACTCAAAGCACAAACTCCGTGGCTCCAGCAATACCCCGTGGAATCTCAGAAAAAAACTGGTGTACCGGATTATGTAGCCCAAAATTGAACCCATAACCTTCAGAGCGTGAGGTAGGCAGCATGACCACTTCACTATGGAAACTCCATGCCCATTCAGTAAGATTCTAAGAGGATTACAAATACTTCAGGTCAGAGTGTTAACTCTTAAAGGGAATGCAAGGATTTGCCAATACTTGGTTAGGGTTTGATTAACAGGTTTAAGCGGTTATTAAAACTATAAAGATATGCATGGTTATAACAACCATATTTCACAATTATATCTATGACCATGTTGAATGGACCAGGCTGATAAACTGAAAGCCCTCAAAGAGACAGGATGATTACAAGAATCAAGTGATGACTGTAAATCTGCAACCTTGACCAGACTGCAAGAACATCAGGTCAAGGGATGGTGAAGGCAGACATGAACAACATGCAGACTATATGAATAAAGAATATTGAATAAAGAATATTGAATAAAGAATATTGAATAAAGAATATTGAATAAAGAATAATAAACCAACACAGACCAACACTGGTTTTGTCAGCTGCTACATGTTGAGGTGGATACTGAGGAAGGGATATGAGCACTTATGAACTGAATGGTTTGATGAGCAGTGAGGATGATCTAATGAATAACTAACTAACTTGCTCTCTAATTAATTAACTTGTAAAAAACTAATTTGGTGCTAAGAATAATGAAAATATCACCCCCCCCCCCCCCCCAAGTACTAGCCATTCATCCTTCAAGAAATAATAGCTGGGCTCACCGTCTCCATGATTCTCCCTCTGGGCATTGAGGTGAAATCTGTGAATGATGAACTACCCCAAACTGGTGGAGGAAACATATCCAACCTAGGCCTCTTCTCTGCCAGTTTGTATTTGCTGTGCCGAATCATGACTTGGTACTCAAGTTACATCCTTCTATACAGCCCTGCAGACATGAATCTCCAATGCTCATCTTGCCCCAACTTGCCTATTTCTGAGCTTGGTAGGGGCAAGGAGCATTTTGTAACAAAGTCATTATGGAGGTGATACTTCATTACCTGGTTCGCAGGAAAGCCTCTACACGACTTTATTTCAAGATAGGTGAAATCTCTTTTTCAGTGCCCAGACAACCTGAATGCCATTGCTTTGAATTAAGAGTTAAAACTTAGTCTTCCAGAGGATTCTCCAACCTGCCAACCAACTTTCTTCTTACCTTGTTGTCCTGAACTGATTATACCCAGTTGGTTCAACAACCCAGGAGCTGCTGTCTGTGCTAGTAAATAAATTAGCTATGCCCTTGAACTGTAATAGATTAGTTACTGTCATAATGACGCAATTTCCTAAGGCCTTGCTATAAACTATAATATTGCAAATTGGGAGCAAGTCGCAGCTGATTAGGTTTCATGGAGGGCAAAGATCAGAAATGGAATAAAGACAAAGGAGAAAATGATTGCAGATAGGTCACACACCAAGCATGTGAGACTCAGTTGGTGCATGATGGTGGAAGTGACCATGTGTTCACATGTGTCCATTGGGGATGAAAATTTACTGCGCAAAATGGTCTGATAAATCACAAAGGCATGAGTTATAGTTATTATGCTTATTCTTTTAAAGCACAATGTACCAAACTATCATCAGTAAAGACAGCAAGGTGCCAGAAAGTAAACAAGCTATATCACTGCTCAATAAGACAGGGAGACTTCTGTCCTCACATTTTAATTCTTTGCTGATTTATGTATCTGCTACTTTTCATTTTCTACACTTAAGGCTTCGTTAGGAATCTATGACCTGGTGTCCAACTCACTATTTAGATAACAACAAAATTCAGTTTTCACAAGAGCTGAAATATACATACTTTCTTTCATATATCACCTGTCCTTAACTAGTCACTGTAAGTATTTTATGACATTTATTAGTTTCATATTTACATTTTCAAAAAACACAATTGTATATTCAAAGTATAAACTCATAAACTACCAGATTAAAACACATACTGGGGCAGAGTTTATGTACTAGCACTCTCTAACCAGAAATGTTTGTATATATAACCGTAGCTGTAGTTTAACAATTTTCAACACATTTTCTTGTTGTGAAATTCAAACAAAGACAGTAATGAAATGTTACAGACAACATGTACTGCTGAATGGCAGTGAATCTTGGAATGTGAATGAACAAATCAAGAAGCTCTTCCACGTGAGGAAGATGTGGTTTGTCAAGCTAACAATGCTTGCTTAGAAGAAGCTAATGAAAGTAGAGCATTATATACAACTATAAGAAAGAGATTTCAGAAAATGAAAAGTGTGTTATGAAATAAGTATCACTATCTATCATTGAATGTAAGAAAGAGAGTGCTGAAGTGCTATATAGAATGCTATATAGTTTTGCTGTATGGCAGGGAATCTTGGAATGTAAATTAGGAAGAACTTGGAAGCAACAGAGATGTGGTTCCTAAAACAAATGTTGCAAATTCCTTGGACTGCCAGAGTAACTAACAATGATTGTCTGAAAGAGGCTAATGAAAATAGAATATCAAATACAACAATAAGAAAGAGACAAACGGCTTTCTTTGGTCATGTGATGAGAAGAGAGGCATTGGAAAACATCGTTAGTATTGGAAAGATCAAGGGGAAGAGAAGCAGAGGCAGACCAAGAGAAATGATGCTGGATGGATTAAGATGGTGGCATGGAGGAATATCATCAGCAGAGTTGATCCAGAACACCAAAGATTGAGATATGTGGAGAGACATAAACGCCTAAACCAGCTGGCAGGGCACTTGATGATGTTAAGAAAGTGACAATGCTCATTGGCCATATAATGAGATAGAGGTATAGGAAAATATCATGAATACTTAAAAGATCAGCGGTAAAAGAGACAGGGGTAGACAGAGAGAAATGATGCTGGATGGTCTAAGACAGTGGCATGAAGTAGTAACATCAATAGAATGGATCCAGAACACAAGGGACTGAGATCTGTGGATATACATGAATGTGTAATACATTGTCAGGGTGTATGATGATGATACTCAAGCAATGTGGATGAACCAAGGTGTATATTTCAGTCTTTCTCCAACAGAATGTAGTCTAGTCATGTAAGGTCAATCAGCAGTTTATAGCAGTTGATGAGTCAGTTCTGTCTGTCCCAGATAGTTGATACTTTAACTCTATCCACACTCACCAGACTTGACAGTGATAAAACATTTGGGTATAAAGTAGTTTTATATACAACTATGAGATTCCTCTTCTTTTGCTCTTTATTCTCTGGTAAAGTATAGTCCCTCAAGCAACTCACTTGAAGTCATCTTCTCTTCTGCTACCTCCCACAGCTTACTCCTTGTCCTCCCCATAATAATGACCGCCTGTGGTGTCCCTCCCAGTTCATACATAACTATAACATTCCAGGTGCCAATTCTGGACATTTCGCTAGATGAAAATTAAGTTAGGTATTCAGGCTTGTTGCAGCTTTCTCCACATCACATCAAACCTCTTCTAGAAAAGCCCCTTTTGATCTTTGTTTGATGAATTATTCCCCCCCCCCCCCCCCATTCCCCACCTTTATAATTGTTCATGGTTGGTTGGATTTTGTAGCTAAAGTTTTCAATATCACGGAGTAGTCGGCCCCAAGACCAACCTGCGTTCAACCTTTCCTCCAACAAGCATATATGTTACAGCATTACATTTTTTTGTTTGTTTCTATAAAGACCTTGATAACACAGTGCCAAACACTGAGATAGGGTGGGTTAATTTAACAGGTAGAAGGCACCGAAGGAAATTAACAAAGTATATCATGTATGGAGCAAACCAACTAGTTGGTGAATCCTCTGGAAAACTGAATTGTAACTTTGAAGTCTGATGGAGGTTCAGGAAGCCTAAGCCTTGCTTGAAATGGGCTTGCATCTAATGGACTGAGGTTGGGGATAGAGATTTTTCTCCCAACATAACATCTCCATGGTAACTTCAAGTGCCCCTCTCCAAGTTGATAAAAATGTAGGATGTGCAAGATTGATACAGTAACTTCACATCTGTGGTAAAGTATATAAGGACGTAACTAGGTCATAATTCAGCACAGCACTAGCGAGATCAGGCCTGGGTTGGTCATGTTTCCTTCAATGGTTTCAGGTATTTCATAGTTTCAGGTATTTCATTGTCATCAGACTCCCACCCAATGCCCCAAGGGATGATCCATGGAAGAAATACTTTTCTTAACTTGTTCCATTTCAAACAACACACCATTTGTGATCAGCTGTTGGCTGTGTCTGTCAAGCAACACATGCGTATTATTATATCTTTTACATTTGGATTTGGTCTCAGAAAACTAAAGAAATTTGGCTAGATATTTTAACATGCAGCCCACTGTAGCTTGCCAGTTTGAAAGTAATACACTCCTGCGTTTTTTTGTTGTAGTTATGTTCCCTGGGAATCTCCAAGAGCTGAAAGAGCTTAGAACACTTTCTGTGTTTGGTTACCAAATGTCACTGGCACCTTGCCGTCCTGATAGACGATAGTTTGTGCTTTAAAAAGACATAATAACTTTTACCTATGGCGGTAGCGAATGTGACTGATAAGGCTAATTCGCGCTGTAAATGTTCGTTCACAGTGGGTGCATCTGAACACGTGGTCATTTCCACCATCATGCACCATCTTACGTCTCACACGCTCGGTGTGTGACTTATCTGCAATAATTGTCTCCTTTGTCTTTATTCCATTTTTTATCTTTGCCCTCCATGCAACACGTTAAGCGGCGACTTGCTCCCACTGTGCATTATCAATGCCTGTATCAATCATGTCCTGCTTATACACATCTTTGTATCGTAATAGAGGCCGACCCTGAGATCTCTTACCCATCTGTAATTCACCAAAAAAGATGTCCTTTGGTATTCTACCATCATCCATCCTCCTAAGATGTCCTATCCATCTAAGTCTACGAAGACTGAGCATGGAATAAACCGTCACACAACCTGATCTTTCCAAAACTTCAGTATTTGTGATTTTGTCTTGCCACTTAATACCAAGAATTCTTTGCAGACACTGCATATGAAAGCTGTTTAAACGTTTCTCTTGGTGTAAGTTGTAAGGTTTCACTGCCAAAGAGAAAAGTACTAAGGGCACAGGCTTGATAGACAAGGACTTTTGTTTTGGCAGTAAGCTTCATGTTCTCCCAGACTCTTTTTATTAACCTGTTCATTGTTGTTGCTGCCTTACCAATCCGGTTGTTGATTTCCTGATCTAGGGATAATTTGCTATTTACCACTGATCCGAGATATGTAAAATGGTCTACTATCTCTAGTTCGGCGTCGTCAATAAAGATTGATGGTACCCCATGTGCACCTTGTGACATAATAGGTCACCAAATGATTATAAGATTAATTGGTCACCAAATGATTATTAGATTATCTGGTCACCAAATGATTATCAGATTAATAGGTAAAAAATGATCATCAGATTAACTTGTAAAAAAACATGATTATTAGATTAATTGGTAACTAAATTTTTATCAGATCAATAATTGGAGGTTAGCATGATCAAATGGATAAGAGCGCTCGTTCTTAAAATTCCGGTGTGCTGATGCTGAGGTAGGGGGTTCAACCCCTACACCGGTCAGTAGGACTAAAATCTTGATTTCTTGTCCTTGACTTAGGATACAAATTACAAGTACCTCTGAAGCCAGAGTGGGTTCACCTGATGGTGAGAGAAACTGGTAATAGGGAAAGTTAATCCCTGTGCAAAAATCAGACCAATGCACTAGAAGTAGTAGCACTTGTATGGACTACGCTTGAGTTCAAAGCGAGCAAAGGCCAAAAAAAAAAAAAATAAAAATAAAAAAGATCAATGATTGAAGGAGACATGACTGAGTAGTCAAGGTGTATACCGCCGGCCCTCGAAGTACCTGGGTTCAAATTCCAGCATAAGGTAGAGCATTTTTACAAGAACCTTGGCATTTAATGATAATACACACCCCTCTGATCTCCTGAGTTGTGAGATTGGATATTTAACTTTGCCAGTTTAGGGTGAAAAACATGAGGTTCTGTATGCCAGTTGTGCATGTTAAAAATCCAATGACATTTTGAAATGATATAGAGTAGGCTGTAAGGCCACTGCCCTGGCAATGCTATTAGAAAATAATACTGACTTGTGGGCAGATGAAGCTCATTACTTTGGATGAAATCTGTCTAGGGGCAGCAAACTTTTACACAAAATGCACGCAGAAGTCACACACAATGACTCTTGTGGTGCAAAACTATGTGCTATGAAAGCCCCTCAAATCAGGAATACAAAGAAGATCAATGATTGGTGATGCACATATGCTGGAAGGAATTAAACAATAAATTTAGCTCCTCTTCATCCAGAATACATTATCTGGCCAGTTACTTGAGGCAGAAACGTCAATTTCTCTATCAACATCCACTCCCCAGGTAGGTACCATGTGATGTTTGCTCAAAAAGTTCTTGATAAATCCACTGTTTTCTTCATTATGTCGATGGTACATCCACTCAATGAGCAGCACCTGCAAGATATTAGATAGAACACCGGAATAGATCAGGGATTCTTAAGCAATTTTGTCTCAGGACCCCGAAATGTTTACAACTTAAACATTTTATTTATGTTGATTGTACTACAATGTTTATACATCATGTAGCCGTTCAATAATGTTATAAGGCCCCTTGATCTCAGGAATACTTAATGGGGTTGGGGGATGTCTATGAACTATACTTTTAGAACCAGATGAGTAGATACATATAAACAAGACGTAAATTACTAGTACCTCACAAGTCAAGAGTGGATTAATAGGGAGTTTAGTTTAAGTTTTAGTTTTAGTTTAGTCGATAGATCAACATCAAGGCACACAGATGTAACCCATAAGTGTTCCGTTCTACTTCTAACTCAAGCCAGAGTCCGGAGAATCTCAGCTCAGTGCACGAACTCCGTAGCACCGGCGAGGACCCTGAAATACTTTGGGTAGATTTTTAACTCAAAATTTTGCATGGGCAGCATTGTTAGGCTACTCTTTTTTGATTTCCAACTGTCAAGGGATTTTTTTACGTGCGCAACAATACACACGGGCGTCCGATCTCACTACCCAGAGACCAGGAGAAATTGTTACTAGAAGTCCATGTGAAAAAATCCCGGCCCTCACCGGGCTTGAAAGCACTCGAGGTGGACACCATACCTTCAGACCACTTAGCCCCCTTAGAAACAACTGTGAGAGGTGTGAAGCAATAGGACGTCACATATACTAGAACATGCAATTTAGAGGTAAGCAATCAGTTATCTTTCCCATCATCTTTTCTTCTAAGAGAAATTGCTGGCACCCATTTTACCAGTCATGGTAGACCCCATAGAGAGATGGTGAGGATTGAACCAGAACCACTAAGCCACCAAAGTGTCCTCACAACATGCAGTAGCATATTACAACATGATTTAATGTCTACTAGCTACGTTTAAATATGTTTAAATCCCCCTCACTGCACTGGCACCATGCTGTCTTGACAGATGATAGTTTGTTACATTGTGCTTCAAATAAAAAAAGGCATAATAACCTCTCCATTGCACAGAGCCTAGGCTAAATTGTAGAGATCGATTGTTGCCAATGCAGTATGATCCCTTTCTTGGCCTGCCTAGTTTACTCCAGAGGAAAGGTAACACCAATACATCTGGAACCAACCAGGCAAGCTGCAGAAGCTGCCAGATTAGCAAAGCAATGCTATAACCGTCTTTCTGTCAGAGTTTCGATCCTAGACCAGTTGCTGACCAAGGCTTAAGACCTGGTCTGCTCTGCCGTGACGTTTAGTCTTTAGGTTGAATTTCCACGCACCAGGATAAGGCTTGTACCCTGCCAATTGCACTCCTCTGCCAGAAGCCGGTGCAGCAGTGTTGGGCATCAGGTCTGGTGAGCGCTGCCCAACATTTGGTTCTAACAGAAAGCAGGTTGTATCGTCTACTGTCATATGGTAGCTCAGTCATATCTGACTAAGACCTGACATATAAAGTATGAATCGCCATTGAGGCAGATTTAACAAACAGACATGGGGTTCCCGGAGGGCTCAGTCAAAAATGTGCACAAAGAAATGTTCTGAGAAGTAAAGGCAGCCACATGACCCACTAAGCACTGACCCGCCTATACCAATGTGAGACTAGCAGCGTATATCCAATGGATGTGTCATGTCAAAGGGCTCTGTACATTTGACTGACGTTGAAATAGAAATGCAAGAGCTGCATGTGCCAGCATATTGTCACACAATTTTGTATTTTGTCTTGACTTTCCACAAAGGACTTTCTATTTATACCCTTATCAGATTTTCCAAATCTATGCCCTATCTAATGCCTGAATCTTTTCTTCACCTCTTGGGTCACTGGCATTTGTTTATTACTCTCCATGAGTTCCACATGAGTGATTTTGTCATACCATTTTAGTCCTCCTATTCTGTGCAGAAGCCGGCTCCGTGGCTAAAGGCTTGTGAACGCGGTTCGTGAGCCGGATACCAGGCGTTCGAAGCTCAGCTGTGACCGATTTGTGCAGCAGATCGTGTCGCGTTGTGTTATAACGTGCTGGTATGGGAGCCGGCCGTTCAGAAAGCAATGGCAAACTACTGAACGTAACACTTGCCTAGTACATCAACAGCAGCTGAAAAATGCAGGTGTTGACTGCAACGTCCCGTAAGGGATACGCAACAAATTAAAAAATTATGTGCAGACACAAATTACTAAATGTCTGTAGTTTACTTGTAATTGTTTTAATGCCTGTCCAGCTACCTATCTGTATACATGCCGACTCGCCTATCTATTGGCCCAGTAGTATATATGTCTACCAAGCTAGCAAAGTCTGGGGTGCAACAACACTGACTCTTAAAATAACAACAGTATTCAACAATCACAAATGTTCTCACCTTCACATTGACATGTTTAAAAAACTGGTCGGCACACTCCAGCACAGCCCTCTCATTGTTCTCGAGGTCTATTTTCAGAAACACTGTCTTCCCTCGGACTAGAGGCACCAGGTCATCCAAACATATGGCATCTACCAGTTGGCTGGAAATTTAAATTACAAAATAGAAATGAGAATTGTTAAATTTAATGACCACTGGAGACAAAAGCAGTAACAAACAAACACTTCAGTTATCAGTTGGGGTATCTTCATTGCACTCCGGACATGTCCATAGGTGCTCAGATCCTCCCCCCAGCATATGCATCAGCCTCCGGTGGCTAATAGTGCCAGTTCTGTGTTGGTTGGCAAGGCGCCTTGTTTTCCTGATGTACCTCTTGCGTCTGGCCGTGCCGATTCTTACTCCCAAGTCTTTCATCCTGGACAGCGATGTGGATTCACTGACGTCAAAGTCTTCTGTCCTCGCCATATCTTTGAGGACTTTAATAACATTGGCACGATCCATGGGCTGGCCATCTACAGGGGGTGCAGAGCCAGCCAGTTTATCAGCTCGTTCATTTCCCTCGACAACCGCAGCTTCGACCTTCTGAATCATGCTCATTGAATCACTTAGTACACACATGTTGGTATAATGCTGTGATTCCAGCCATATGAAAGCCTGTGTAACTGCCATCACCTCCATTGTCATGCTGCTCGTGGTCATAGAGTGGGCACCTCTGGATTCTTTAACGGTTCGCCTCGCTGAACGGGCTGTAAATGCCCACGCACTTCTCTGCTGCTTTACAACAGATCCATCTGTATAGATGAGCACTTCGGGGCTATCTGAGTGTTCATAGATGAGCGCGTTAACCTCTGCATTGACAGCGGCAGGGTTCTGCTCTCTGCACCATCTGTCGAGTGTGATAATGCAGGAGAAAGTGCACTTAAAAGCTGGAGGAACCGGCACCCATTCCTTGCCGGGGTTGATACTGGTAAGACTGCAGACCTGTCTGACGACATCTTCCACTCGATCCATCTATGATTTGCCCCTCTTTAGCCTGTCACCCTTTTCTCTGAATATAGCGTCATGCAGAGGGGGCTGTTCATCTGCACTTATTTTTAAGTATGCATGAGCTCTCCAGATCTTGATCCTGTGTTCCATTGTCGGTAAGTCAAGAGGTATCGCATCATCATCTCAAATAAACACTTGTGTTAGAGAAGTAAAGTACTGTGTTGTCACAGTAATTTACTTCTCTAACATACTGTGACAACACAGTACTTTAGTTCTCTAATGTACAGTGACAACACAATTCTTTACCTCTCTAACATACTGTGACAACACAGTAGTTTGTGACAACACAGTACTTTACTTCTCTAATGTACAGTGACAACACAATTCTTTACCTCTCTAACGTACTGTGACAACACAATTCTTTACCTCTCTAACGTACTGTGACAACACAGTACTTTACTTCTCTAACACAAGTGTAAAGTACTGAATTTCAGAGTTATTGTTATTGTTCTCCGTTTTCCAGTGTCCAGGGTTGAAGTTGTCATCTAGGGCCAATGAATTCCTAAAAGAGATGAGTGCAGTCAGTGACCTAAAGATTGACTGCCTGTGCTAGGGTCAACAGACTCCAGCTGATTAAGATCCTACTTCCCCCAGAAAAGGGCTGTATTACTGCAGTATAGACAATCGAATGGGGATCAAAGAGAAAGAAAACCTAGACTGTCACATATACACATCGTCATGGCAGATACTGAGCTAGGAGTGTGAAGTGTTAAGACTGTCACATATACATATGATCATCATGGCAGATACTGAGCTAGGAGTGTGAACTGCTAGACTGTAACATATACACATCATCAAGGCAGACACCGAGGTAGGTGTGTGAACTGCAAGACTGTCACATATACACATCATCATTCAGTACCACATCTTCAATGAAGGTTGACAAGTCTCCAGTGACCCCTGTCTTGTGTCTACATGGAAGTCTGATATAGGTTCATTTCTTGATCTTGTCTACCCACATGTAGTATTGTCTTCTGCTTTAAAAAAAAAACCTACCCATTATTTTTACCCAAAAGGACATCCTTTAACAAAGAGCTGAGTCACTGAATTACTTCAAGCCATCAGGTGAAGTGACTTGATTCTTTCTCAGCAAGATTTTCGAGACATTCCAAAAAATTATGGAAACCTGCATTTTTAAGTCTGAGTCAAATCACAGGGTTCCAGAGAAAGAACTTTCTAGTTATAGCATTAATAGGTTTTCTCAATGTCTGTCCTGTACTTGCCAGCTTTTGTTCCACACCTCTTGATTCAATGGAATGGGTTTAGTTCTCTCAAAAGAATCTCATTAATGATTCTGTCATACCATTTTAGTTCTATTATATGGAATGTGTTTAGTTCTCTCATAAGATTCACATTAGTGATTCTATCATACCATTTTAGTTGTGTTATATGGAATCTGTTTAGTTCTCTCATAAGATTCACATTAGTGATTCTATCATACCATTTTAGTTGTGTTATATGGAATCTGTTTAGTTCTCTCATAAGATTCACATTGGTGATTCTATCATACCATTTTAGTTGTGTTATATGGAATGTGTTTAGTTCTCTCAAAAGATTCACATTAGTGATTCTGTCATATCATTTTAGTTCTTTCATATACAGGCACTAATTAATTAATATTTGTAGTTTAGTCATTCTCCATGGTTCTGATTTATACAGCAATACTGATTTCATGTTTGAGTTAAATTTTCTAAGTTTGGTGCTAGATTTAATTTCTTTTGACATCCTCAAATGTCCTAGTACTATGAGAAAGGTCCTCTTGCTTTTTGCATTTTTATTTGAATATCTCTATAAGTTCCCCTTGAGTAGAGGCTGGCTGAGTGGCTAAGTATGCCAGATTCTCCTTTGGGAGACCTGAGTTCAAATTCTCGGTAAGGTGTGGATTTTTTTTTCTGTCGGGAGTAAACAGAAAACCCTAACCTGCACAGTTTGTGGTGACTGCACTAGCCAGGCGACCTTAATTACTCAGGCTCAAGACTCCCTGTCCTACACCGCAAGGTACTATAGACAGTAGATGACAGACAGTGACAGTTCCCCCCATACTAGTCTACATTGTTACCTAAACAAGTGTATGATTCCACCTCTCAAATTGTCCACCAGTCCACACATGTGTATGATTCCACCTCTCAAATTGTCCACCAGTCCTCACATGTGTATGATTTCACCTCTCAAATTGTCCACCAGTCCTCACATGTGTATGATTCCATCTCTCAAATTGTCAACCAGTCCTCACATGTGTATGATTCCACCTCTCAAATTGTCCACCAGTCCTCACATGTGTATGATTCCATCTCTCAAATTGTCCACCAGTCCTCACATGTGTATGATTCCACCTCTCAAATTGTCCACCAGTCCTCACACTTGTTTTATTGCATGAAGTAACCAATATTTAAGTAATTTTAATGATTAATGTCTGACCTTGGATGAATCTTGTGTCGACGGAACTCAAGTATCTCAACAACCTTTGATGCTCCTATGTTGCTTGGATCAAGCGCTACTCTCATCTGCATTTGCTTTCGGTGGAGAGCATTATGGATAAGTGTCACATGACAAGAAAGACCATTGGTAAAAAGTGATCTCTGAAGCAACTGCAGGCTACTGAGCATGGAATCCACTGCTACAACCTGCAGAAAGGAAACAGGCAGCAGAACATACAATCACTGTTGTTAAAGATTCTTCAGAAGAAACCTGCTTCTTTTTAGCTGTATAGATGTATCTTTTATCCTGTTTGTTAAAGTAGTTGCATATTCTTTACAGGACGTCGCAGTCAACCCCAGCATTTGTGTGTGATTTCTTGGCAAAGTTAACTTCAGTAGTTTGCCATTTATGTTTTTAATGACTTGCACTCATACCATTTTATAAAAATCAATGCAAGGGGTCTGCTGAAAAGTTACCCGCAGCTGTGTTTCGAAAGTGGTATGCGGGATTAGGAACTGCATCCATAACCCCTAGCCAGTTTATCCAGTTTGAGGAAAATATAATTGTAATATATGGAATGAGCAATAGAAGAACAACCTGATGTGCCTGTTATGTACCATCAAAATAGAAAAATGATCAAATCAATCAGAAAGCCATCAACACCTACTCAAGATGATGGACAGACCAGAACAGGACACTACAGATTACACAACCACATGTATACAAAATTCAAGATTGGTGAATCAGCCATGTGCACACGTGGATTGGCGTCGCAGACAGCAGATCACATACTCCAAGACTGCCTAAAATACAACCTGTCTAGGCAAGTCTTCTGGCCTAGAGAAATAAGGATGGAAGATAAACACTATGGACAACTGAGTGAACTAAAAACAGTGAAATTCATACAGGAGACAACATTGCAGATATAGACAAATTTTAAGCGAAAGAAAGAAGAAGAAGAAGAAAACCAAGTTTACTAGATACAGTCAAGTCCACTTAAGTTGAACTCGGATAAGTAGAATTTCGCTTAAGTCGACGTTATTGGCTTTGTCCCAGTCATTATCCTTCTTTATCATCGTATAAAAAGTCGTGATAAGTCGAATTTGGTTAACTAGAATTTTCGGATTAGTCGAACATAAAAAGGAATACCGACTATATAAGTGTTCACATTTAAGTCGAACGGTTCATTTCACCCCCCCCCCCCCCCCAAATTTTTTTTTTGCGAAAGAATTATTATTAGTCAGCCGGAGAACAACAATCGATACGGCACATACGATATCTCGCTACATGTCAACAATGGCCGCTAGTAGACGAAAACTTTTTACTTTAACTTTAAAAAGAAAGATTGAGCTGTTGTAAGAGGTTGAACATAGTGGGAAGAAGAAAGTGAATATAGCTAGAGAATTTGGTATTCCAACATCGACACTTTCCGGTATTGTAAAGCATAAAGACCGCTACAGAAAATTGTTTTTCGAATGTCAAAACGATGGTGACAGACAGCGAGCTAGAATTGCCACATGTGATTTTGTTGATGCTGCCCTTTCCAAATGGTTCACTGTGATTAGATCGGCAATTGTACCAGTAAATGGGCCTTTACTTATTGCGAAAACAGAAGAATTTGCATGTCTTGGAGGTCAGACAGACTTGAATTGTAGTGTTGGTTGATTGGATCGTTTCAAAAAACGACATTGCATCACGTACAAGAATGTGTGTGGAGAGAAACAGTCAGTCGACGAAGCAACGACTCACTCATGGATAGAAGACGTGCTCAGACCTGCTTTAGCTAAATATAATTCTGCGGATGAGGATGACTGTGGGCTGCAAGCACAACCTGTATCGCAGTCAGATATTTTGGCATGGATTGACAAAATTGACATTTACATGATGCAGACTGGATGTTCAGATGATGCAGTCTCACCATTTTGTGCCTTTAAACGGGCCAAGGGAAGACATTTTTCACAAGTCAAGAAGCAAAGCAAAATCACAGACTTTTTCTTTAATTAGTTTGGAAATTTTCAAAATTAAACATTTCAACATTTCTGATATTGTATTGCTATTTATTTGTTCACTAACTGTATTTCCTAAGTGGTACAATCATTTTACTCAGTGCTACTACGTGATATTAGTGTAAATTAGTGTAAATGTGTGCAGTCTGGATAAGTAGAATTTCTGATAAGTAGAACAAATTCCTTCGGTCCCTGTGAATTTTACTTATCCAGACTCCACTGTAATAAGTTAAGTAGACTACAACTAAAGCGGACACATGGTACAAAAATTAGGACATTTTGCTGACGAAGGTATGAGCATGGCTGGTCAAGGCTTCAATCCCAGCTCTCGTCATTCACTATGATAGGCAAAGACTGGCCACCTATCTTGCTGTGCACTCAGGACCACAAAATTTGATAGTACTAACACTTCACATACCTACAGCAGGCTCCTGCCAAAGGGACTGTTTCTTTTAAGATTACATTTAAGCTGTCACTGAGCTGCAGATGAATTAGTCATTAGTCGTAGTTCCAACATCACAGCAAAGGGTCGTCCCCATTATGCTTCGGTCCCGTGCCAGTGAATATCACATAAAATGTTCCTCACTGCCCCATGTGAAAAGTGGAAAAGACAGGAGTTTCGACAAACAATGGCCCGCTCAGGAACACTGTGCAAAATGCCACCAGCCAGAATGTCACCACAAAAGTCCTCTACGAACAGTACAGTTCACCCCTGATGGAATTGGCAGTCACTTGCCCACACAGATGTTCACCTACAAAGTCTCAATGTCTCTAGATATTGTTGCTCTGTTTCTGGATGTTTTCTAGCCACCACGCCATTTTTTCTCCGAAATGTAGATCATGCATCAAAACAACCTCTAACAGATGTAAAGAAACATTTCACTGTACACATAATGCCGTCGCCAGAATACCAACACAAAATTCCTCCTCGAAAACATAGTTCATCATCAATGGAAAAGGTTGCAGATGAATGCTGTCTCGAAAGGATGCACATGATTCTCAAAGATGATCCTTCCCAGCCAATGAATGAAATTGGGACAGAACATCTTTCAAATGTTCTACTACATGACAAATGGCATTAGGATGAAGGTAACGTCTTCTCTCCTCCCTGAGGTTCATTGTCTCTGTTGTGATGAAGCCAGTTGTAGACCACACACTCCCCTGGGAAGGTTAACCCGGTCAACAAATGCCGCAGAAGTCGGATGTGTTGGCCTAATGGCGCAAGAATGCAGCTCTGCTGTAAACAGGCACAACGCAATCACATCCGAAAAAAAAACTCCGGATGAACGCAGAAGAAGAAGAAGACCACACACTCTGCATGCCTCAAGACTGAAAGAGTCACAACAAATCCTCATAACGATGGTAGACCGTTGGCACCCAAGCCTTGGAGACCTCACAAAAGTGAACAAAATCAGAGCACTGTTTGCATTAATGGATGGAACCAATGTCATCGCCACTTTCAAAATTGTTCATGCCTTTTTTTTTTTGGTGCTCGCTAGCTTTGAACCCAAGCATTGTTGAAACACATTACTTCTAGTGCTGGACTGAATTTTTGTGTGTGGATTAGCTGTCCCTATTAACAGTGTCCCTCGCCATCAGGCAAACCCACTCCAACTTCAGAGGTACTTGTAATTTATGTCCCTAAGTTAAGGACGATAGGTCAACATACCAGATGTTTAAGAACACATCTTCTCATCCATTTACGCGTGCTGACCTTTTTCATGTCTTATAAGACTGAAGAACTCAATCAATGGGGTTTATACAAGATTGAGAAGCAGTCACCACTGAGCTGAAATAACAACTCAATCAATGGGGTTTATACAAGATGGAGTAGCAATCAGCACTGAGCTGAAATAACAACTCAATCAATGGGGTTTATACAAGATGGAGAAGCAGTCACCACTGATCTGAAATAAGAAGGCACTTCCAAGGCCTTTACTACCAAAGGGATACACAAGCTCACATTTCTTTTTCAGAAAATCTGTAGAAATATCTAGAAATTATTCTGTGTTAACATAGGAGATCAATGTAATGTGCATGTTTTGACGCCAAGGCAGGGAGAGGAGGCAGAGGCTAAGAATCTTGTAATATAATCAAGGGTACAGGGGTCAAAGAAGAGGTATGCAGGTATTGGGTCAGAAAGGTGGAGTAAGGAATCCTGAGTCAATGGTTGGCCCCATACACAATGGAGGGTATATCACGGAGATGTCAGTCTGAGTCACCAGGGCACAGAGAAAAATGTGATAGTAGACGAATAGACAAAGGAAACCCAGAAATGTAATGTTGGAGGAATTTAGAATGGGGTTCAATGGAGTTAAATGGTGTTTCTTGGGAGGTCCCAGGAAGAGTGAATAAGAGAGAAGTCTGGGCAAATTAGAGACAGTTGAGTTTGAGTTAAGTAAGGGAGACTTAGCTAGTACAGCTGAGTCTGGGAGCTAAGACTTAAAAGACAGTGGAGGTCTGAGGCTGAGCCAGTGATTCCGTGTTTGGGCTACTGTTAAGGAAACTAGCCAAGTTATTCAGTGTCTGGGCTTTGGAGAGAAACTCAGCCAAGCATTCAGTGGAGTTTGGACACGGGAAAGAGTCCGATGCAATTAGTTATATCACCAGGCCTATCGAAGACGGTTAGTGTTTATTTACCTGTACTAATATGGTTTCCGGGAATGGTGTCATGTTTTCATTCGTGTCTCTTCGTAATCAATAAAAGTGTGTGCGCGAAAACGGTGTTACTCAGTGCCTATAACATGTTCATAAGTATACCTGTGGAGTGTTCATACAGACATACCACTAGACACAACCACAAGCCACTTCTATCTGTCATAACCTTGTGACAATCGGGTTGATCTGGGAGTTATTTTTAAAACAAAAGTAAATGACCTTTTTACACGCCTTAAGGTGTATTGGGCTTATGGTGCTAGACCGATATTTTTATAGACCAATCGGCTCTCCGTGGTGATATGGACCAGCCACCTTCACTCCCCAAGACATTTCTGGGTACCCATTACAGGCTGGGCGACCTGGGAGCCAAGGTCAATTTTCAAAATCCATCTCAATAGAAATGTGAACCCATGACCAAAGGACCTAGCATGCAAACATCCAGTCACTATGCACCCATGGCTTCCAATCCTTGACATGGCCAAAATATTTCTTCTTCGTTCATTTGAAATTTGTCTATTGAATGTGTTATGCCTATTTATAGCAGAGCTGCGATATTTGTGCCTTTCAGCCAACCAATCCGACTTCTTCAGGCGTTTGTTGACCAGGTTACCATCCTGGGTAAAGTATTTCAATTTTGTTTATGAGTCAGTTTTATTTAATGTTCAGATTTATGGAATGTTAGTAGTTTTCTTCTTTTCGGTCCACAGCAATAAGTGTTACAGGCTGAAAGAAGGCAGACCATATGTAAGCATCGCTAAACAATATCACAAATTAACATGGACAGATATTGCATGTAGAAATGCAGTTTATTGTAAGAATGTTTATTCTTTCCAGTTAGTGACAAAGACTAAAATATCTTATTATCATCTAAAGACATGGAAGTGACCAAGACTAAAAGATTTTATTCTCAGCTACAGGTATGGAAGTGACAAAAACAAAAATGTCTTTATGTCATCTACAAACAAAGATGTGACAAAGACTAAAAAACTGTATTCTATCTACAGGTAGTTGAAAGTGGTAAAGACGGAAAAGAAATTTAATTGAAAGGAATAAACTGAATTATTGAAACATGCAGACAGGGAAGGCTAACCAGTCAACAAATACCCACATAAGTCAGATGTGTCAACCAAAAGGTGCAAATATCGCAGCTCTACAGTAAATTAACACAACGCAATTTCATCCAAAACAAAAAATATTTGACACACAAAGAAGAAGAAACATGCAGAAGTCACAAGGATCTCATAGACAAGGAACAGAATTATGGTTTAAACCAGACAGATTTCCCCGTCTACTTACCTCCATTCCCATCTTGGCTGCAGGAAGTGTGAACACACCTACATTGCAACCCAGATCGACCAAGACCATTTCTGGAAACCTCTTGTGCATCTCGTACATTGCTTCAACATTCTCTGGCTCCCAGCCTCCTTTATTCTGAATATTTCATTGAACAACAATTATTAAAATACAGATGCTTGTTTGTATTAAAACCAGTATAATTATAGTAGTGATTGGAGCGGTGGTAGACAGTGGGCAGCAATTTTTTCTACCTGCCTGAGGTCATGAGTTCACATCCCCACCTGTGTTCCCAGGTTGACCTCAAATGAGCACCAGGAAAGCCCTGGGAAGTAAAGGCGGCTGGTTTATTGCTGACCACATCGCCCTTGGAATACTGATGCATACATAAACATATGGGGCCAGCACCACGTGCTCAATAAAACAGTCCTTCACTAACTTTGTTTATATTCTAGTTATCAACATGCTAGAAGCAGATCACAAGACACAAATGTACTTAAAAAGCTGCCAAATTCAGTCACAGTTACCTCAGCACTAAAGACATGTACAATGATATTCTGTTCATCGTCATCAAGAATAGAATGCAACAATCTCAAATTCTATTTAACTATTTCAGCTATTTTAGAGGTGGAATGGCTGACAGATTTGACACTCATCATGTGCCATGCTGATATACTTGGGCGGTCACATTTCGTTGTCTCACACGATCACCACAGTCATGGATCAGCTCCGTGTTCTTGTCAAGACTATACCACATGGCCAAGCCATCCAGGTATTTACTTCTCTGCCTTCCCCTCAATCTTGCCAGTTGTCACCAAGCTCTCAAATTTATTTCTTCTCATAACGTGTCCAAAAGATTTTGACTGTCTACGTATAATTTCTCTAATCAGTTTACAGTTTTTGTTTGTTTCTTGTAGGACTTGGTCATTGGTTTTTCTGTCTGTTCATGGTATTCTTTGCATCTTCCTCAGAAACCACATTTCCACAGCTATTAGATGTTTTTTTTTAGCTTGTCTGCTCAGTGTCTATGTTTCACATCCATACAAAAGTACCTGGCGAGGAGTGGGTACATGTGCCAACAGAGTTTTGTACATCCATTCCAGTTTGCATCCAACTAGACAGAAAATGCAGACAAGGAAATCCAGCTGCTGTGGAGATGGAAGTGCGGGATTTGATCTTCGCGAATTCTGTAGAGGGTGATGATGTCATTTACACAGATGAGTCAGAGATTCGATGAGTGAGAAGTTCATGGGCCTTTATGGCTCAGGCTGGAGGGAGAATTGTGAAAGAAGATTCTGGTGCTTTTGTTTTGACCACAAGTAGCCTGACTATGGAAGTTATGGTAGTAAGTAAAGCAATAATATGGCTCGAGACACAGACATTCACTTGGGCGTATGTCCTTAGTGAATTAGTGAGTATGCTCATGAAGATAGAGATGGGGTGGGTCCGAAAAGAGTGGGTTCTGTCTCTGGAGCAGTCTCAGCTAACAAAGATTAGTTTCATTTTCGTGCCATGGCATGCGGGTGTACAAGGAAATGAGCGAGCTGACAAGCTTGCAGGTAGGGTTACTGTGGAAGGTGCACAAGCCATGGACCAGGCTTGATATACTTAATGCTCTACGAGAAGTAAAACTTTTGCGAGAACCAAGTGATGACTGTGAATCTACAACCATGGTCAGACTGCGAGAAGAGTAGGTTAAAAGAGGTGTGGCCAGACAAGAACACTATGCATGAAGCCAAAGATAAATAAACCAACACAGAACTGGTGTCGTCAGCCGCTACACGCTGCGGGATTTGCTGAGGAGGGGATCCAAGCACAAGCACTTACGGGCTGAATAGTTTGATGTACAATGAGGATGATCTGTTGACTAATCAGAAAAAAAGTACAAAAGTACAGGTTCTATGTAGCACTTCAACACTATTTATCGTTGCAAATGACAACATTTTATTGGTTAGTATGTTTTCCATAAGATGTTATGATTGTTCCGAGTTAATTGTGCCAATTCACTTGTTTAAGAATTTTCCCATTTACTTGTATAAGGGGCGTTCATTTGAAATCTGTTCATGCCGCACAGCGCATAATTGCATATGCTGAACATGATCATGTTTCTTTCATTTGAAGGATGTTGACCAGTGGACATTCATCGAAGAATGCAGGCAGTGTACAGTAACAAATGTGTGTCGAAGACAACAGTGACAGACTGGGCACGAATGTTTCGGAAAGGACGTCAGTTCATGACAGATCTTTGACGGCCGGGTCAAGCGCATATTGTTGCAACAGAAAATGGCATCTCCCATAAGATGTTATGATTGTTCCGAGTTAATTGTGCCAATTCACTTGTTTAAGAATTTTCCCATTTACTTGTATAAGGGGCGTTCATTTGAAATCTGTTCATGCCGCACAGCGCATAATTGCATATGCTGAACATGATCATGTCATAGTCATGTGATAAGTACTGACCAATGAATAAAATAGCATGTTTCTGACCGTTGAGAAAATGGCCAGGTTGATCCAAAATCCATCCAAAGAAGCTCAAAGAGCTGTGATTCAGTTTCTTTCATTTGAAGGATGTTGACCAGTGGACATTCATCGAAGAATGCAGGCAGTGTACAGTAACAAATGTGTGTCGAAGACAACAGTGACAGACTGGGCACGAATGTTTCGGAAAGGACGTCAGTTCATGACAGATCTTTGACGGCCGGGTCAAGCGCATATTGTTGCAACAGAAAAACCATCACCAAAATTGATGCAGTAGTACAGATGAACCGTTGTCGAAGCATATGTTTGCTAGTGAAAGAATTTGATGTGTCAATTGGGACAATTCAAAAGGTCGTTCGTAAGAAACTGCAATATCGGAAGGTGTGTTCACAGTGAGCACCACGGATGTTCACCAACCACCAAAAAGAGCAACGCATGGGATGGTGTTTGAACCACTTGCTGCATTACAGAGTGGAGGGTGATGCATTTCTCTTCTGCATCGTGGCAGGCAATGAATCATCATGTCACCACTTTGAGCTGAACAGCAAAAGTGAGAGCATGCAATGGAAGCATGCTGGATCACAAAAAGCCAAAAATAATTCAAGTTACAGGTTTCCGCTGGTAAGGTTATGCTGAGTGTATTTTTTGACTATGAAGGGCTATTGTTGGCCAACTTTAAAGAACCTGGTGTAAACATCAATTCTACCCACTATTTGCAAACACCAGACAAGCTGCAAAAAGCCATCAAGAACAAACGACCCAGGTTGCTTTTTCGCGGTGTGATTTTGTTGCACAATAATGCTCGTCCGCATGCCGCAAAGATTGTGCAGGAAGCATTAACAAGGAAGAAGTGGGAAATTCTGCAACATCCAGCCTATAGTCCTGATTTGTCACCATGTAATTTTAATTTGTTCGGACCTCTAAAAAAAGCTCTCAAAGGGCAACGATTTCACACAGATGCAGACCTAATGAACGCGGTAAACACTTGGTTCAGTGAGCCACCACAATCTTTTTTGCGGACGGCATTTGCCGCCTACTTAAGCAATGGGATGCTTGCCTGAATGCCTACGGCGACTTCTTCTGGCCAACCCATGGTGCATAATTAATTCTTCTTCTTCTTCTTCGTTCATCCGGAGTTTTTTTTTCGGATGTGATTGCGTTGTGCCTGTTTACAGCAGAGCTGCGTTCTTGCGCCGTTAGGCCGACACATCCGACTTCTGCGGGCATTTGTTGACCGGGTTAACCTTCCCGGGGATAATTAATTCAAAATGAATGCTTTGTTTAATTCTACCACACCTGTTAATGTTTCTTTCATGCTTTTGTAATAAAGCCACTGGAACGGGTTTCAAATGAACGTCCCTAATACATTACATTGTGGTATTTCTTTCTTTCTTTCACTCAACTCAACTCAGCTCTACTCTACTCAGCTCAGCTCAGCTCACCACAGCTCAACTCAATACAGCTCAACTTACCACAGTTCAGCTCAGCTCAACACAACTCAACAAAACAAATGCCAAAGCTATACTCTACCTTTAAATGGGCTGATACCATCAGGTCCTTTTTTGGGTCATGAATACAGGTCAACAATGTTCCAATGTCTCCTGGTGCCTTGACATCCACACACTCACTCAAATAAGGATTGAACACCTCATCCTCTTCCTTCTCCAAATTCTCGAACCAGCTGCGCTTTTCTGGCACAGACGGTATCACATGAATACCACTTTTGTTAAGACTTTGAGATTTTAAATTAACGTCTGACATACACAGAACTCTGGGACTTATTCCATGCACTTGCCATGAAATTATGATAGTACCAATAACAACAATACACACCAAGCACAAAAATATGAACTCTGTTCTTCTAGATACGTACAAGCCGTAGGAATTCAACATTCTCCTAACTTTAATTAAATTCATAATAAAAGTACGGTTAATTTCTTTGTGTGAAAGTCTGTTTTCTGAATTTCTGTGTTTTAATTAATATTGCAACTATTATACTGCCCCAGGTGGACATCAGTTATGGTTATTTTGAACCACTCTTGCTTTTAAGAAGAGTAAAAATGTTCCATTCTTGAGCCAAATGTATTGCCTTGATTGCATTTATTATATATCTGTGTAGATTTCAGTTAGGCTACAAATATTTGAAGTCATTTTTCATCTGCTTCTGTTTGTAATAAATTAATCCTAATTACTTGAAGTCAAATTAGACAAGTGTGCAACAAGTTCACTGCTTGAAATATTATAATTGTGCTGTACTGATCTCCATCAGACTCATGTTTGTCAGTCTAAGATTGGGCACTCTTGTTGTACCATAGTTGAACCTGCCAGAAGGAATAACAAAGAATAACATAAACGTTATCTAGGAACAAATTCTAGTTCTGCTTTAGAATGTTTAGGTGAAAAAGAAATATAATGGAATAATTCTGTTTAAAGATTAGAAAGCTAAATAGAGCAATGGTGAAATTATAAAACACACAACAAAACCACATAAGTGTTTTGTTGATTGTCTCGGAGTTTGACACTTGATTACTGCTTACCATTTGTTTTGCTTCTTCTTGTGCCTTTCCACTTTCTTGTTTTATCTTCTCATTCTTTGATGTACTGATGGTATCATAACCTATCCTTCTCTCACTAACATTCCCTCAAAGGCGCATATAAAATTATTTAGAGCCCCGAACAATTTAAAATAGTGTCCTGTTTTCTCCCACTGTTTATACTTCACCTTGAGACCGCAAGGTACAAGAGGAACCTGATGAGATGAGATGGGATGAGATGAGTCCTGTTCTTTTCTATAGTACATTGCGGTGTAGAGCAGGGGGTGTTGAGCCTGAGGAATTTAGGCCATTTGGCTAGTGCAGTTACTGTGAACTGGTTAGGGTTTTCTTTTTGCCTCTGACAGAAAAAATCCACACCTTACCGTGGATTTGAACCCAGGTCTCTCAAAGGAGAACCATGCATTCTAGCCACTAGGCCAGCTACTATTCAGTTCTTTCTATCTCTACAAACACCATTTAATTTCAAATTCTAAACCCTGATCTTACAATGGATAATATCCGACGGAAGGTGAATAGAACCAGTAAACAACAGTATTTTATAAAATTAAGAACATCTTATGCAATAAACAACTGTCATTTGAGGTAAGAACATAATTCTTTCATGTTATATAGAACCAATTTTAACATGTGGCAGTAACCTTGGCGGTGGTGATATCAGAGGGCAGCGAGATGCCGATAACAGTATCAATCAACAGCAGAATGCAGCAACCAGAGAGATTCATCCCTAGAGTCAACCAATGTTCCAGATGCCAGAGGGCCGGCCACAGCAGAGCAATATGCCGCAGTAAGACGGAAATCTGCCGTTACTGCGATGATCACCACGCCTTCAAGGAGTGTCCGCTGGCCAAGCTGGACACAGACTTCAGAGCTCCTAACAACAAAAGAAAGTGTGCCAACTGCCTGGGCAAGCATGGAGCAAGATACTTGGGCTGTCCGTACCTGCAACGACACAGAGACGCCTTAAAGATAGCAACTAACACAAAGACACTATTCAAGGAAGCAATGCGAAGGGGCGAGACAGCCACGGGTATAGCACAAGCCGAAAGAGATCAACTTCAAAAACAGATAGACGAGTTGAAGAGACAAGTCAAGGCACTGCTGACGCTGACCCCGAATAGCGACAACGAAAAACTACTGGCGGAAATGAAGGAGATTCAGCAAAACATCAAGCAAGAAGTAGAACATATGGCACTGATTAAGAAGGAGAACGAAGAGATCCTACAAACCATTAAATCAGAGCGAGAACTACAGAAAGCTGAAATGGAAACACTCCGAAACAAAACAACAGAAGCCGAACAAGAAATTACAGAGAAACCGCAGGATGAAAACCAAGAGACCGAGCCTGAACCACAAGCGAAAGCCAGCAGCCCAACCACGATGCCCGAGACATTCAAAGGGAAGCCAATATCCCACCAGACATCCGAAGAAAACCAAGATGAGCATAGAGGACGACCCATTAAAGCCAGGATGGCAAGCAGAGATAACGAGGAAATACGAACTCAAGTACGAGGAATACAGAAAGTGCATGGAAGAAAAAGAAAAGAAGTACAAGAAACTCAACGGGAAACCAATGCCCCGCCGTACCACCACTTTACCAGATTTAAAACATGCAGATGAACACACATGGCAATACTATATAGAAGACGGAGAAATCATCCCATGGCTGACCACGGAGGAGGCAATCAAAAGACAGCAAGAACTCAAACGCGGGAAGCGGACTGAAAGAAAGCGCAAAGAGGCATATCACATCGAAAAGCTTCTACAGTTAATGCACAAATGAGAAGGCAAAAATACCAAATAAAAAGTCCTTTTAAGGACTGCAACCAGTCAAGCCAGGAGCCTACGCCAACAAAGAAAACCACAAGAGGAAACATGCACAAAGGACAGCCGCCGACCGATCCCTCTGCTGACGTCACAGACACAAACACTACATAACCAGTCCGAGATAGGACTTACTCGTAAGAGCGCACAAGACAAGAATTAGGGTGAATGAACCCACAAAAACCACGGACCTCAACAATAACCAACGCTGAAGAAGCAGGTTGAACGAGGCCGAATTTGGAATTGTTTTGAAAATTGGAATTGGAATTGGCATATGGCTGTGAATCATGTACAGTTAGTAAACAAGCTAACAAATCCCTTGAGGTGTCAGAGTTGTTGCTTTATGGAAGAATGCTGGGATTTCATTGGACAGTCAAAATGAATAATCTACATTTTTATGATTAGGCTAAAACACAAAGACAACATATCACAAACACCAGGAAAAGACAGTCATCATATTCTGGCTACATATGAGAGAAGAACAAGTGGAACATGTTGGGACAACAGGACAGATTTGTGGAAAGAGAGATAGAGGAAGACAACGAGAGAATATCCTTGACAGCCTTTTGTCATGGTACGAAGATAGTCGCCACGGTGAAGTTGTTACTCAGCCTGCCTCGCACACCAAAGGTTGTAGTTCAATTCTGGACTAAATCATTCAGCTCACTGGTGCGATTTTCTCGGAGACCCCTGGGGGTTGTTGCTGGAGTTACAGTGTTCAGTGCTGTCTGTGTGATGCTTTCGGAAGATTGTCCGGTAGAAAAAGACCGAGCTATTTGGGATAAAACCTGGTGCAATGAAGATGACCCTCTTGTCTTTTAAACTCCTTTTTTTGGTCATAGCACGAAAAGATACAGGGTCTATTTTTAATGACTGTGCAGTGTTTGAAAATATTGCCGGTCCATGTTTTGTATTTACCTATTATGTTGCATGAACTTTACAGATGGTGAATACAAAACTTGGACCGCCAATATTTTTAAACACTGTACAGTAATTAAAAATACACCCTATATGAGCACAAGAATTGACATACTTGTGGGTGGGGATTGTAAGATCTGGAGAAGCATGATCGCCCCCGCCAGTATGCAAGACACTTGATGATGATGAACCTTAAGCCTAACAGTGCATCTGAAGAAGGCATTAACAACAAGTCTATTTGCTTATTTTGTGGGGTCGATTAATACTTCACCTTTAATCGATATTTATTTGGAACCTATCATCACGGATTTTCATTTCAATCAATTAGCGTGATAAAATACAATTAAAAGAAACGGAGCCAAGACTCAAGACGTGAGAGATCACTTCTCACAATGAAGCCCAAACAACTGGTGGAGAAATAATAATGAATATCAGTACCACGATCATAAACAAACAACTGCATAAATCTAAGCTATAATGCCGCATCTAAATCACTCACGTTAAGTTGACAGTTTACCTGAGCTAGCGGCACGCAACCATTTACTAGTCACCCAGTTCAGGGAGTGTGTAGTTGTGTCACCTGAAGCGACACACCGTGTTCCAGGTGGTTGGCTGATCCTCGCTACCCGTGTTGCAAGTCTTATGTGACTTTACAACTACGGTAGCATTACTGGTCGTGTTCGATAGAAAAATGTCACTTCTAGCTTTCTTAAACCGAGACAGAAGCTATTACCTGTAATGGTTAGAAACGAAATCGCAAAATAAAACTAAAAGTATGCTGTCCACGCCAATTTCACCGAGTTCATTGTATATATAATTTAAATGGAAATATTATATATTATTGAGTTTCTCAGGCTTGTGGGTAGGCAAGCATACGTAGCGGGGAATCTGTGGGATAAATGCGAAAGCGATTAACATGCCTCGAAGCTGGGGAAATCAAAGTATGAATGAACAGGGAGTCTGCGTGGTTCGCATCAAAGTTGACAGGGATCTCCATGGCGAAGTGGTCAAGCCGTCTGATTCGGGCTAAGAAGGTTGTGAGTTCAATTCCCGGTCGCGTCCTTCGGCTCACGAGTGCATTTTTCGGAAACTCCTGGGAGTCGTCGCTGGAGCTACGGAGTTCGTGGTTTGTGCGGCGCTTTCCGCGCTGCGGAAATAGACTGAGCTATACGGGATAAAACCCGGTGCAATTAAGTCGACCCTGTCGAGTTTAAGACTTGTTTTTTAAAGAATGACCAAGAGGAGAAAGACAATTGTGAGTAACCCGAGCTGGCTAAACTACATAAGAAGTTAAAGAAGTTGAAGTGTTCATGTATGGGGGAGCAACTTCTGACGATCGGAGCCCTCCTACCATGATTGCTCCACGACGGAGTTTATATTTACTATCTTGTGTAACTTTGTAGGTTAATATTTTATTTCGACTAACAAAGATACAAATAACAGATTGCGCGATTTGTTGCGTGGAGTATGTCGCTGCATCTCGTCGGGTACATACTGCAGAAATCACACAATATAAACTAAAGCAATGATTTAAAAAGTTGTTGCATATCCTTTACATGACATAGCAGTCAACCCCAGTATTTTATTGGCTATTCGTGATTCATGGGCAAGTTTACGTTAAGTAGTTTGCCATTGCTTTCTAAGCGACCAGCACCCATACCATTTCAAAAAACCAACGTAAGGCGGTCTTCTGCAAAATTGCCCGCAGCTTGTTTCGAACGCGGGTATGTGGGAGTACGAACTGCGTCCGTAACTCCTTTGCGACGGAATTATATAAATTATTATAAATCCTTCAAGCTGGAACATATCAGGCAATAAATCGCACAATCTGTTGTTTGTGTTTTCGTTATTCAAATCCACCACGTGAAAACCTTCTATTTTATTATTCATTTCCCGACGGCAAGACGACGATAATACAGACCTACAAGCACTTAGAATCAACGACTGGCAAGAGAAGGTCCACCAGAGAGACGAATGGAGACGGATTGTATCTGCAGCAAAGAACCTCAATGGCTCGGAACGCTGAAGAAGGAGAAGAAGACGACGGTGGTCGTGTTCACTATTGTAAGGCTTGTTCTTATGACCACATCGTATTGGGTGCGCTCCACACACTGGTATGTTGGACTTAGGCCTACATGTTGGAGATGCATATATAAATTGCTTGTTTGTTGGAATTGCATGTTGGACATGCATAAATAAATTGCTTGTTTGTTGGAATTACATGTTGGAGATGTCTATATAAATTGCTTGTTTGTTGGACTTACATATTGGAAATGCATATATAAATTGCTTGTTTGTTGGGCTCACATGTTGGAGATGCATATATAAATTGCTTGTTTGCTGGACTTACATGCTGGAGATGCATATATAAATTGCTTGTTTGTTGGACTTACATGTTGGAGTTGCATATACAAATTGCTTGTTTGTTGGACTTACATCACAGATTGTTTCACAGATTGTGACAGATTACATCACAGATTGTGAGAATTGTATGGATATTTTGCCCTGGCCATGCGGGGGTACGGGGGAATGACCAGGCTGACAGGCTGGCAGGGAATGCATCTCTTGGTGGTAGTTTGCCTATTAACAAGGGGGAGGTGGTCGTGCACTTGTGGGACCAGGTGGAGAAGGCAGAGGAACAGACTGAGAACCAATATGTGGAAAGAATGAGATTGCGAGAGATCGGCAGGGGTTCTGGAAGAATCTCAAAACTGAGAGGGAAGACCAGGAGAACATTTAATCAGATAACGGTGGAAACGATTAGTAGTATGACTCTTCGCTGGCTGTTGAACGAGGGGACGGAGCATGTATGCGAATGTCCTGAGTGCAGTGATGTCGGTTCTTATCTCAAATCAACTCAACAACTCAACTGGACTTAACATGTTGGACATATATAAATTGCTTGTTTGTTGGACTTACATGTTGGACATGTATGTATGTGTGTGTGTGTGTGTGTGTGTATAAATTGCTTGTTCTTTGCAGTACGTTGCAATCAGCCCCAGCCTCTATTGGCTATGTGTGATTTACTAGGTAATTTTGCGTTCAGTAGTTTGCCATTGCTTTGTGAAAGAGAACTCAACGTTCAAGTCCAAGAGACCGGCATGTGACATGAATCCACTAACACGCCGACAGCACAGAGGAAGTTTAAGAGCCAGCCCGTCAAATCTCCCGGCCACGCCGACCACCCACCCCCTCCCCCTATCACTGCGCTGTCGTTCAGAAAGCAGAAACTACTGAACGTGAATATTGCCCAGTAAATCACAAAATGCAGCGATTGAGTGCGGCGTCCTGCAAAGATAATGCAACTAATTTTAATAATTACAAAATTTAAAATTGCATGTCCTTTGCATAAAGTTATTTTTCTAGGCAATTGTATGTTATGTATGCCATTGATCTCTGAACCAGAAGTAACTGTTAAGTCCAACTGACCTACTGGACGTTTAAATTGCCTAGGAAATTGGCATGGGATTGATAACAACGTCCTAAAAATCGACATTCATTTAAATAATAATAATAATAATAATAATAATAATAATAATAATAATAATAATAATAATAATAATAATAATTCGCACACACACATACACACACACTCACAAACATGCGCGAGCGCTACTCAAATAGTTTAACTGGTTCAGGAAAATGTCAACAGGCTTATGGTACCCATTTGTTGTCTGTACACTCGTTTCTTGAGTAATCCGAACTGCGGGTTTGAATGCCCAGTAGCCCAGTGAGACATAAAGAATACACCGCTACAGCGTTCTAACTCTTAGAAACTGGAAGACTAGTTTTCGAGACCGATATACAGGGTGGGCCAAAAAAAAAGTGAGTATATCGCGTAAACAGTAATATAATTACATCAAAATTTGTTTAACTGTATCCATAATAACTTAAATTGTTTACTCATTTATTTACTTACTTATTTAGCTATATAATCATCATCATCATCATCATCATCATCATCATCATCATCTTCCACTTCTGTCGTCAAGCGTTTTGGGGAGAAATAATTTGTTCTTCTTGGGCGTCCTCTTGGTCTCATCGCAGATGATCTTTGATGTAGGGCCAGTGATGGTAGTTGATGGTGTTGCATTCTAACGACATGGCCAAACCACTTGATCTTCTCTTTTTCAGTAAATGTGGCACAAGGTGTTGATCCCACTGTCTGACTAATAACAGCATCTGGTTTACAGACGAAAGACATTCACCGTTGCCACTCCAATTAATTCTCAAAATGACCGTGTTTATTCCGTTGAAACAAAGATAATACAAGTTCAGGAATGTCGACTTATACAAGAACGTGACCATTTCAGCCGCGGTATCATGGTATCTTTGGTGTGTCTCGAATGGAGAAAACTAGTATTGTGTTCGTTGAACCAGGCGCGAAAGTAAACAGTGAATACTGTTGTGAACATGTTCTGAGACAAGGTTTGTTGCCTGTAATTCAAGCGACATGTGGTCGCCATAACTGGACATTATAGCAAGACGGTGCTCCATCTAACACAGGCAGAAATACGATCAACTTTCTTCGTCAGGAGAATGTTAACTTCATCGAGCCAGACATGTGGCAACCGAACAGTCCTGATTTAAGTTTGGCACCTTGCAGTCTTGGCAGACCAAAGTATGTGAGTTGGAATGTGGCCAAAATTCCATCACAATGCCTGGGTAGAGCTTCAGAGAAACGTGTGATGCCCAAACGACACTGTCCCTCTCTCGACCTAATTCTTGTGTATTCCAGAGGAATGGGTAACCAATACGTCTGGCACAAAATAGGTTGCAGACGCTGGCGGCACAGCGTCAAATCCTCCAGGACCTCGCCACCACGAGCAGGTGGCGAGTGATGGCCAGACCCTGACACCCAAGGGACCCGGCTTAGAGGCGTTCAGCCAAGTCCCACAGGTGAGGGCCTCGTACGTGCCCGGACCGTAAGGGCTCGCACATCTGTCAAACACAAGTGTCCGGACCTGTGTAAAGCGTGCACTATCGTCAAACTCTCCACCTGACTTAGCGGACCCCGCGACCAGCGGGAATAGGCCCACCAGAGCTACCGCAGGAGACATTACTTGTCTATTGCGAGCAATGTCTCCCATCCTTCCACGATGACTGAATAAGTAAAGAAACGATAAAAGTAGTGGTATTTCAATTGCGCTTGCGCTCCCACCTATGCTACACCCTTCATGTGTCTTCACAAAGTCGGACTATAGTCAAACTCAAGAGTCTTCTTTCCCCGCTGATTCTACCAAGCCCGTTTCCTTGGCTGTGGTTTCGCTAGATAGTAGATAGTCCTGATTTAAACCCAGTAGATTAAGCCATATAAGGTGCTTTGCAAGAAAAAGTCTACCTTGGGCGAAAATTTACCACAGTTGAGCAGCTCAAGTTGGCAATAATCGAAGAATGGAGAAATCTGGGGCAGCGCGTTATTGACAGTAGCATAAACGATTGGCGTCGAGACTTAGAAAACAACAACAACTCGGTGAGAAGCAAGGAGGACACACTGAAATGATTTCTGATTAGCTAAATACTTGGCAAACAAAATTATATGAAACAATTTAATTACTTGAATTATATTTTTAAATAACTCTTATGCGACAAGTTGTTCTCACGTTTTTTTGTGTGGCCCACCCTGTAGTCTGTTGCTTATGATAAGATGGTCTGTCTACAGCCTTCTGTCTCTTGTGCTGCCAGCCGATCATTATACCGATGTTTCTCCATGCCACGATGTCAAACTGTCCGGCATCCTCTCTCTTGGTCTCCCATTGCTTCTCCTCCCTTCCAACTTTCCCGTGGACTGTCTTCATATTTGTCTATAACACCGGGTGGTTAAAAACGAGCGCTTTTATCCATTCGGCCTTGCTGACCTCCTGATTGCCTAATGTAGTTACAATTGCATGTTCACAGAAAGAAAGAGTAAAAGCATATCCTTTACACGACGTCACAGTCAACCCCATAATTGTTGGCTGTTTTTGATTTCTTAGCAAGTTTACCAGTAGTTTGCCATTGCTCTCTGAACCACCGGCACTCATACCATTCTATGGAAACCAACGCAAGGCGGTCTGCTTCCAAATTGCCCGCAGCTGTGTTTCGAACGTGGTATGCGGGATTACGAATTGTATTCGTAACCAATTCGCCACAGAGACGGCTGAAAGAGAAAGAGAAAGGAGAGGAATACTACATCCACTTTCTGCATTGTGGCAGTCAACAAACAGGGAAGGGGGGGGGGGGGGGGGGGGTGAATTCACCTGACTTTAAGTGCATAGGGCAGTGGTTCTCAACCAATGGGGAATTCCCTCCTAGGGGTGGGGGGAATTTTAGGGTTTCCAAAGGGGGGGGGGATGAAGATTATTTCAACGATCGCGTTAATACAAGAACCGATTACTTGATATTGTTTTTCCCTCCATACTTTACGGTTCTGTACTCCTCGCCCTTCTGAAATTCGTCTTATAACGTAAGTAGACCCACAAATCACGTTTTATATAGACGTCTAAACTTGTTCTAGAATGTGTTATTAAAGTTAGCTTCCATTTTACGTATACTATGTAGGGGCTGAATAGGGGAGGGAGGGGGGAATTTATAGGGAGGAAATATGAAAGGGGAGAAATGACATTCTCAACATGTGGTGAAGGGGAGCATGGGCCAAACAAGGTTGCGAACCACTGGCAAAGGGGTAGCCACTTGTATAAGATGGTGGTGTAAATGCAAGAAGGTCGACTTCATTACACCGGGTTTTATTACCACTTGGCTTGGTCTCTTTCCGCACGGCGGACTGCCAAAAGCATCGCAGTGAACACGAACTCTGTAACCTGTAACTCCAGCGACGACCCCCAGCCTTTTCTCCTTCTCCTTCCTCCTACTCTTCCTCCTTCCCCTCTTTATTCTCCTCCTCTTCCTACTCATCGTCTTCCACATCCTCCTCTTCCTTCTCCTCTTCCTCCTCTTATTCTTTCTCATCCTCTTCCTTTTCCTCTTCTTCCTCATCCTCCTATTCCTCCTCCTAGTCCTCCTCTTCCTCATCCTCTTCATCCTCCTCATATTTCTCCTCCTCTTCTTCCCTCTACTCCTCTTCCTGCTGTTCCTCCTGTCCTTCCTCCTGTCCTTCCTCCTGCTCTTTCTCCTGCTCTTCCTCCTTCTTCTCTTCTTCCTCCTACTTTTCCTGCTCCTCTTCTTCTTCCTTTTCCACCTCTTCCTCTTCTCCCTCAACTTTCCCCTCATCCTCTTCTTCTTTCTCATGTTCCTCTCCCTCTTCCTCCTCCTCCTTTTTCTCGCCCTCCTCCTCTTCCCCCGTTTCCTCTTCTTCTTCTTCTTCTTCTTCTTCTTCTTCTTCTTCTTCTTCTTCTTCTTCTTCTTCTTCTTCTTCTTCTTCTTCTTCTTCTTCTTCTTCTTCTTCTTCTTCTTCTTCTTCTCTTCTTCTTCTCCTATTTCTTCTTTTTCTTCTGCTTTTACCTGTTTTCCCTCAATGGAGACTGAGTCCTCAAGCAACTCACACCAAGCCCTCCTATCTTGTACCATACCAGGCAGCTCCCCCCCCCCCCCCTCTCCTCCTCGACCTCTGTCTCTAAATCTCTTCTCCATGTAAGATCATTCCCACTGTACGCCAATACACAGTGCGATGACATTGCAAATTAAATAAAACTGAACGACGCATATAGATCCGTCTTCTCTATACTTGGTAATTTCTGCACGAATGTAAACAATCTTTCTCATGTAGGATTACAATTAATATGCTTGTGTAAATCCCTTTATTGCTTTGTATTCATGTTTTCGCCTTTAAGAACTCCTGCACGTGTTCCCTTTTCCAATATGCCGTTGTTTTCTCCTCTCATGCTTCTATCAAGTATGAGCACTGCAAAAAATGTGCCAGATGTGTCCCCAGGGACAAAGACGATAAAAAAATGTGTGGTCAGAAACATCGTGCAGACAGCAGCTGTTGGGATATTTCCGACGCCAGTGTTTAGCTGTATGTCCAGCTCCCGTGCTGTCTCTCGTTCCATCCACTCCAAAGTTGTGGGACCTACGAGGGAAAGTTAATAAGTAAGTCACAAATGGCTGTAGAAAAATAACTAAATATGATAACAACTTGAAACCAGTTTATTTTTATACATACATTGTTCCTTTATTCCTCAACATAATTTCCAACAACATTGATGCACTTATCCCATCTTTTTATCAGTCCTCCCAAACCGGCTGCATAGAACTGCGTGCACTGTTTGCTAAACCACGTTGTCACTTCACAATCAACTTCGACGTCATTCGCGAAATGTCTCCCGCCAAGATGGGTTTTCAGTGACAAATGTTTATCCCGTAAAGCGGTGCATAGCTGGGTAGAAAAAGTTACAAGGGCGAGTGAATAAGTAAGTCACACAGTTCTGTGGGATGGCAGGTAAATGAAAACAAAGCACGCAGTTCTATGCAGCCCGTTTTGGAGGATTGATAAAACGATGGGATAAGTGCATCAATGTTGGTGGAAATTATGTTAAGAAATAAAGGGACAATGTATGTATAAAAATAAACTGGTTTCAAGTTGTTATCATAGTTAGCTATTTTTCTAAAGCCATTTGTGACTCACTTATTAACTTACCCTCGTAGATCCAAGGAGGCAAGGAAGGACAGAACTCCTGCAATCAAGTTCCGCCCTGTTAGGTAGGGACAGCCTGGACACGGGCAAGGACAGGCCCAAGAAGCAGCTAAAGGAAGCTAGAATACGGGGAATGTGTCACATGAAATAAAATTAATACCGTAGAAAAGAAAGCGATTCTTTTCCCTCTACCCCAGCTACCGAGCTCTGTAGAAGAACCTCTGATTAAATTGATTGTTACCAGAATAAAGATGGGCTTATTTACTTTATGAACTTTATGATTCCCAGACATAACTTTAAAGACTTTGAAAAGTACATCTATGATATTTGGGACAAAAACTAAAAATTAACAAATTATTTTCTCGGTTTCGGTTATGGTTAATCTTTTACACAGGGCAATTGGCGATTCTTGCAATATTGTTAGTGTGTTATAACTATTAGTTTAGCGGGACTAGGTTGTCGGAGCGGTCTCTCAACAAATGAAACAAGGATTCTGATTCAGGGGTGGGAAAACGATCTGTATCCATGGCGATATAATACCTAGTACGTGTACACTGCCCGTACATTATCGCTAGAAGAAGAAGAAGAAGAAGAAGAAGAAGAAGAAGAAGAAGAAGAAGAAGAAGAAGAAGAAGAAGAAGAAGAAGAAGAAGAAGAAGAAAAAGAAGACAGGTGGACGGACGGACAGACGGACAGACAGACAGGCAAGCAGACAGGCAGTCGGGCAGACAGATAGACAGATAATCAGACACACAGACAGTCAACCAGCCAAAAAAACAACATGTCTATAGAGACAGACAGACACACCCTGTGTAGAGAGACAAGCAGGCAGACACAACCTGTGTACAGAGACAAGTAGACAGACACAACTTGAGTAGAAAGACTGGCAGACCCATACACCCTGTGACACACCTGGACATGCAGGAGTAAGGGATAACGAACACGCAGACCACCTCGCAATTAATGCGCCAAGACAGACGGGAAGAAGCATGGACAGGGCAGATATAATCAGCGCAGTACGAACTCATTTGGCAGATACTGACGAGACACCGACTCTAGCCCGACTGCACGAACTGGGAGTACAGCCAGGTCAAGTACATCAATGCCGCCTTTGTGAAAAAGAGTTTTAAGAAAACATTTAGTTGCATATTCTTTACAGGACATCGCATTCAACACCAACTTGTTTTGCTGATGCGATCTCTTGGCAAGTTTAAGTTCAATAGTTTGCCATTGCTTTCTGAACGACCGGCAACCATACAATTTTGTAAAATAGCAACGCAAGGCGGTCTGCTGCCAAATCGCCCGCTGCTGTTTCGAACGCGGGTATGCGGGCTTACGAACTGCGTCCGTAAATCCTTTCACCACGGACCCGGCAAAGAGAGGTGATACCATAATCAGCTCCTCATGGGAACAATGAGCACAAATACTTTGGGATGGCTGCTGCCTCGGAGTACTGATCACGTATGGGAATGTCCAATGTGCAACATACCATAACATAACATAACATAACATAACATAACATAAGCTAACAAAACATAAGAGACAGGCAGAAGCCAGCTAGCCTCTAACACGTCTGAATTCATGACATCTTGGAGTGTCTAGGCCACAAGAATACAAATGTCAATCTATTTACTAATTTATCAGTACCAAGCTATGCTCTGAAATGTTATAAAGACCATGCCTATCTAGCGCTCCGAAGGTTGTGGGTTCGATTCCGGACTACGTCTTTGGGTTCATGAGTGCATTTTCTAGGAGACTCGTGGGGGTCGTCGCTTGAGCTACGGAGTTCGTGCTTTGTGCGACGCTTTCTGCAGTCCGCCTTGCAGAAAGAGACCGAGCCATATGGGATAAAACCCGTGCAATGAAATCGATCCTCTCGGCTTTTAAGCGACTTTTTAAAGACAGGTCATGTCTTTACTTACAGGCAATGTACCGGGTATTTTCTTGTCGTCATTATCCTTGTTATGCTCTACATTTCGATCCCCCGCTGTCATTTGTAATTTAGTCATTTAATATTCATATCTCAAACATAATACTAACAAAAACAAGTCCCGACCTGCTGTTTGTATATGAAGTGTTATTATCATCACATTTTAGAGGCCTTAGTGCATAGAGAAAAAGGTGGTCAGTCTTTCCCTCCCGTAGCGAACAACGAGAGCTGGCATTAAACCCCTGTCCCACCGCGCCCAAGCCATTGTATGCGGGCGCGTTAGCGAAGCTGAAAGCAAACTGCACTGATAATGTCAAGAGTACGGTCGGATACGGGTTTCACACATGGGCTTGTCGCCTACGAAAGTGGGGCAAAAAATTGACCACCTACTCCTCCGTGTATTAAGGCCTACACAATGTGATGAAGTATCATATCGCAGACGCGGGTCCGCATGGCCGAATGGGTAAGAAGGCGTATTCTTAAACATGCGGTGTGCTGATGCCGAGGTTAGCGGTTCAGCGCCTACACCGGACAGCTGGACTAAAATGTTGACTTGGGGACGTAAGTTACAAGTACTTCTGAAGTCGACGTGGGTTCGCCAGATGGCGAGGGAAACTGTTAATAGGGAAAGCTAATCCACACGCAAAATTCAGTTTATCACTACTATAAATAGTGTGTATGGACTGCGCTTGAGTTCAAAGCGAGTGAGCGCAAAAGAAAAAAATATATATCGCAGACTCTCAGCAAGAAACTGCTTCGGAACAAATTTCCTATTTCATGCCATTGTCAGGGTCATGTCATCACCATACTACACCAACTATATCTCAAACATATCGATCTAGTATATGTCAATTGGACACGCTGAGAGCACGCACTCAGCGACACGCACCTATTTCTTTACCCGCGTGCGTGCAAGCCATCGTCTTAACAATGTCGATTTTTGCATACACAGAATTAGAAGCACGATAACAAAGGTCGTTTTGGTTATGAAGTGGGTAACAAATCGCATTCATGTGCGTATCATTCAACTGCAGTATCTTTCTCATAAAAATGCGGGAAATTCTGGAACAGTGGTTCCTAAATTAAACGATAGTGGCGCCCCGGAAGTAAAAGGAAAAGAGGAAGCATCCACGATATCATCTCGTTTTGTAATATAGTTGAAAGTTAGTTGCATGTCCTTTACAGGACGGCGCAAGCAACTCCAGCACTTATTGACTATGATTTACTAGGCTATGTTACGATGACTAATTTACCAATGAAACTCATCATCATCAAGTGCCCTGCCAGCTGGCGTAGGCGTTCATGGCTCTCTACAGATCTCGGTCTTTGATTTTCTGGATCAACTCTGCTTCTGATATTCCTCCATGCCACCGTCTCAATCCATCCAGCATCATTTCTCTTGGTCTGCCTCTGCCTCTCTACCCCTCGATCTTTCCAGTTGTTACGATGTTCTCCAATGCCTCTCTTCTCATCACATGACCAAAAAAAGCTGTTTGTATCTTTCTTATTGTTGTATATAATGTCATAGTTTCATTAGCCTGTTTCAGGCAGTCGTTGTTAGTTACTCTGGCAGTCCAAGGAATTCGCAACATTCGTCTCAGGAACCACATCTTTGTTGCTTCTAATTTCCTCTTAATTTGTTCATTTACATTCCAAGATTTACTGCCATACAGCAAGACTGGTTCTATATAGCATTTCAGCACTCTCTTTCTCACATTCAGTGATACTCTTCATTTTCTGAAATGCGGCTTTTGCTTGCCCTATTCTGCTCTTAATCTCTGTTGCACATCTTCTATCTGATGTTATAAATGCCCCTAGGTATCTAAAATTATCCACTTGGTTAAGAACTTTTCCTTCTATTTCTATGTCACATTTTGGTGTCACCATGTTCTTTGATATCACCATTGTTACTGTTTTCTTGATATTCAAGGAGAGTCCTTTCAAGATTGAAACTACTGAACGTAAAATTGTCTAGATGGTTAATCTGAAGCTGATCGCAACGTCCTGCAAAGAACGTGCATTTTATTTTTATTTTACCTTTGCTTTATGAAGCACTCACTAGTAGTAACATCCAGTACGTGTAGTAGTAGTAGTAGTACATCATATGTGAACTACCCTCGAGTTCAAATCGAGCGAACGCTTAGACCGAAACTAACGGTCGAAACACCGACAATTGCCACATTTATTGCCTAGTATGTTTCGCTGCATCTCATCAGGTACTACTGCAGAATTCACACAACATAAAGTAAAATAACTAGATAAACCCTTCAAGATGAAATATACGCATGTTCGCACAGTAATGTGAATTGTCTACCACGGTAATTTTAAACTGACTATCATGTGCATTTCGTGTGTTGTTTTATACACAAAATAGTCGCTTGTTAAAGTTTACAGAAGCCATAATGATTAATCTACATAGGCCAGTTTTGCGCAGACAGAAAGACATGATAGACTGTGAATCTACAACCATGGCCAGACTGCGAAAACAGCAACTCACAAGAGGTGTGGCCAAACAAGAGCACTATGCACGAAGCCAAAGAAGATAAATAAATCAACACAGAACTGGTGTCGTTAGCCGCCACATGATACGAGATTTACCGAGGAGGGGATCCGAGCACTTATAGACTGAATGGTTCGATGTGCAATGAGGATGATCTGTCGACTAACTGACTAAGTACGAAGAAGGGATCTGGAGGGAAGGATGTTTCATAGTTGTCAATGAGACTTAGATCTGTGATCATGTGTACAGATAAGCTGAGAATCACTGCCGTAAAATAATGTAATCACTTTGTTCATTGTGGGCATTGTGTGTGGATTTGTTCATGGATTCAGTTCTAACCGATGCGACAGCAACTGTTCTCATACACAAAGTCAGAAATGGTTGAACGTGCTGCGTCAGTAGTGGTTGTTCTACTATCAGCAGCTGTCCATGGCACAGTATTAACCCGTAAGTTGTAAGTATGTTATACGATTTAACTCTTTAACTGACCGGTGCTGTAGCTTAGGAGATAATGAGACGCGCAGTTTCCTGATTCCCCGTCATACCGAATCAAGGGTTCGAAATCAGCTGTGGCATATGTGGAAGCAGACCGTATTACGTTGATTTCGATGGCATGGGGCGTCAGCCGTTTAGAAAGCAATGACACATTGCTGAAATAATATTGCATAATGAATCACAAATAGCCAATAAATGCTGGGGAAGATTGCAATGTCCTATGAAGGCTATAAACTAACTTTTTTTTAATAATGTGACATCCATCATCATCATCATCATCATCATCATCATCATCATCATCATCATCATCATCATCAAGTGGCATGTCTTCTGCAGGACGTCGCTCTCACGACGGCCCGCCTTTTCTAGGATCTTCGCCAGTTTTCCTGCCACACGCAACCCTTGTCTAAGCTGTTTGCAATGTCATGTGCCCATCTTCTCGCTAGTCGAAACCTGTCTCTTCGCAGTGATATTTACTACGACCACGGTTATTTCCCTTTCTGAGACATGCTGTTGCGTATTAGCCAGTTGTCTTCCTTGATCAGATCTTGGCCATTGTTATATTAGCTCGCTTAATGTACGTTCGACAGCTGCGACTGATTTGGCAGCAGACCGTGTCGCGCTGGGTTTCAACGTGACGGTATGGGAGCCGGTCGTTCAGAAAGCAATGGCAAACTAGTACTGAACTTAAAACTTGCCAAGACATCAACAACAGCAGTGCTGGTGTTGTCAGCGATGGCCTGTAAATAGGATATGCAACAAACAAAAATTAATAAATAAATAAATAAAATGTGTGTTGGACCAGCCTACGTTAACAAATAATAGTTTCCTTCCATGTTTAGACCTTGTAGATTGTTATATTAGCTCACTTCGTGTACGATGAACCAGCCTACGTTAACAAATAACAGTTTCCCTGTTCAGATCTTGTAGATTGTTACATAAATCACTATATTGGATCACCCAACGTTAGTAATGTTACATAGCTCACTATATATACGTTGGATCACCCAACGTTAGTAAATAACAGTTTCCTTCCCTAAATTTGACGTGAGTCTTTCGAAGATGGATGGGAAATATGACCAGCCAAGTCCAAATCAAAGGCAGTCCGTGTACCTTGTGCCGAATCATGATCTAGTTACATCCTTATATTCCTCTCCACAGATGTGAATTTCCAGTACCAGTTTTGCACATCCCTTTGGTTTCTGAACGTGGAGAGGAGGGAGGTGAGCTCTCTGCAACAGAGACCCCATGGAGATGGCATTTTGGTGCCGAGTCAAGCGCAAAATATTTAGCCCAACCTCACTGCGATAAATGCGAGCCTTTTTCGTGGCTAAAACGACATAAAAATCTAAGGAGTGAAGAATCGAGACCCAGTCTTGCCCAGGATTCACCAACCAGCCACACATGTAAGGAGAAAGAGGGATCTTGCTTGTGCAGTGACTACCTCCAGCTCAATGCCTAGAGGGACATTACATGTATAAGTTGTGCCATCAATCTTGCCAGTTGTTATAATATTTCATGTCTTTACGTGTTAAGTTTTTCCGGGTGCAGACCATGCCCTAAGCCTTGGTCGACAACTGGTCTAGGATCGAAGCTCCGACTGGCAGACAGTTAGAGCATTGCTTTGCTGGTCCGGCAGCTTCTGCAGTTTGTCTTGTTCCAGATGTATTGGTGTTGCCTTTCCCCTGGAGTAAACTAGAAAGGCCGAGAAAGGGACCACGTTGCAAGGGCAACACATGGTGTCTAAATTCAGCCCAGACTTTGTGCTATCGAGAGGTATAACTCCATTTTACAAACTAACGTCTGTCAAGACGGCAAGGTGCCAATGAGCCACTGGTGAGATATGTGGCATTCTTTGGTCATGTAATGAGAAGAGATGCATTTGAGAACATCGTGACAACTGGAAAGATGGCATGCAGGATTATCACCAGTAGATTTGATACACCACGGACCGAGATATGTTGAGCGACTGGAATATTTGAGGCAGCTGGCAGGGTACATGATGATGATGACCTGGGATACGTTTATTTATATTTTGGTCCCTTTCAAAACATTTGGACTGCCCCTTTAACTGCACGCGGTATTTTCAACATTATTCTGTAAAAGCCGAAATGTAAGCGTTAGTTTATTTCGTCGATTCTGCATCATCATTACTTGGCATGCCAGCTGACGTAGACATTCATGTCTTTCTACAGATCTCGCTCTTTGGTGTTCTAGATCAACTCAGCTGATGATATTCCTTAATGCCACAGTCTCAGTCCATCCAGCATCATATTTCTTGGTCTGCCTCTGCCTGTTTTCCTACTGATCTTTCCGGTTGTCACTCACGATGTTCTCCAATGCCTCTCTTCTCATCACATGACCAATGAACGCCGTGTGTCTCTTTCTTAATGTTGTATATACTGTTCTAGTTTCATTAGCCTTGTCCAGGCAATCATTTTTAGTTACTCTGATAGACCAAGGTATTCGCAACATTCGTCTCATGAACCAAATCTCAATTGCTTCCAATCCTTTCCTAACTTGCTAATTAATGTTCCTTGATTTGCTGCCATAAAGTAAAACAGGTTCTATTTAACATTTCAGCATTCTCTTTCTTACATTCAATGATAGTGACTTATCGCATAAGATACTTTCATTTTCTGAAATTACCTCTGAAGTCGGAGTGAGTTCGCCTGATGGTGAGGGAAACTGATAATAGGAAAAGCTAAACGACACACAAACATCAGTCCAGTGAAGACTACGCTCGATTTGAAAGCGAGTAAACGGTTTAAAAAAAAGCATTTTCTGAAATGCAGCTTTTGCTTGGCCTATTCTGCGCTTAATCTCTGCCATGTCAACATCTTCCATCTGATGTTATAGCTTAGTTAGTCGACAGATCATCCTCACTGTACATACACCATTCAGTTCATAAGTGCTCGGATCCCTACCTCAGTAAATCCCGCAGCGTGTAGCGGCTAACGACACTAGTTCTGTGTTGGTTTATTAGTCTTCTTTGGCTTCCTGCGTAGTGTTCTTGTTTGACCACACCTCTTTTAATTTGCTGTTCTTGCATCCTGACCATGGTTGTAGATTCACAGTCATCACTTGGTTTTTGCAAACGACTTACTTCTCGTATGGCATTCAGCCTGGTCTATGGCGCGTCCTCCTTCCACAGCAGCCATACCTGCGAGCTTGTCAGCCCGCTCATTTCCTTGTACACCCGCATGCCCTGGCATGAAAAATGAAACTAATATTTGCCAGCCGAGACCGCTCCAGAGACAGTAACCACTCTCTTCGGATCCACCCCATCTCTATCTTCTTGAGCATATTCATTGAGTCGCTAAGGAAACACGCTCTGGTGAATCTGTGTCTCGAGCCAAGTTATTGCTTTACTTACTGTCACGACTTCCATAGTCAGGCTACTTGTGGTCAAAGCAAAAGCACCAGAATCTTCCTTCACAATTCACCCTCCAGTATGAACCGTAAAGGCTCATAAACTTCTCACTCGTTTAACGACCGACCCATCTGTGTACATGACAGCATCACCGTCTAACGAATTCTCGAAAATCAAAGCTTGTACTTCCGCCTCCACAGCAGCCGAGTTTTCTTGTCTACATTTTCTGTCTAGTTGGATGCAAACTGAAAAGGACGTACAGAAATCTTTTGGCTCTTGTACCCACTCCTCGCCAGGTTCTAAATCCTCCAGTTAACACACCTGTTGAAGAATGTCTTCGGCCTTCCTCTTTGTAATCGGCTGCCCTTCACCTTCCTAATTTCACTATGCAGTGGATGTTTTGTGTTTGCATTGACTCTGAGGGAGGCACGTACTCTACAAACCTGTATTCTGTCTCCAATGATTGGAAAATAAAAAAGAAAGCGCATCGTCCTGCATGATGTATCTCTTGTATATCCAAGAATCCCCGGGAAGGTTAACCCGGTCAACAAATGCCCGCAGAAGTCGGATGTGTCGGCCTAACGGCGCAAGAACGCAGCTCTGCTGTAAACAGGCACAACGCAATCACGTCCGAAAAAAAACTCCGGATGAACGAAGAAGAAGAAGTATATCCAAGAATAATATGCATAGCTTCGTTCTGTATCCTTTCCATCCTTTCCATCTACTTACGGATGAGAGTCAGGATCGCCATCGCATACTCAAAAACAGACATAATGTGCCCATCTTATGTTAAAATCACCCTTAGGTATTTAAATTGATCAACTTGGTCCTTTCAACGGATAGTGTAAACAACTGCACTGGAATGGCTAACATTTGTCCTTTCTACAGATTGTATAAACAACTGCACTGGAGTAACTAACGGCGACTACAACTCCTGCGACGCATGTGTGGAAATCGTCACGTGCTCAGAAGGTAGAATGTCAAAAACGCAATGTTCCGTGGGTACATTCTTCGATTCGGAAAAAGGTTATTGCGACTGGACATCAAGCACCTGTACAGGTAAGATCCTGGTTAGGTGTCATCTCCAGACTCAAGGTCGGCTGCGATAGGTCCGAATAGCTTCTAACTCTAGAAATTGACCGTGTGTATATATCTCTGTATCAAGGAGAGATTTGAAAATGTATCTCCTTAAGGTTTGTTGTGATGACACATGATCACATATAAGAAAGTCTTTCGGGTTCGGCTCAGGCTCCTGATATAGGGATGCATACCCACGTGACATGGTACTTTCTATGAGACACGCATTTCCCCCCGCCAGCTAATTAACTGTGACCTGGCCATGTAGTTATTCTTTACTACTCATAGACACCCACAGTCATTAGGAGGATATATACTGACATAACTTCACTGTCACCCGCAGACGAGTACACAGAAAAACAACCATTCATATATACAGATATACACAGACTCCCTTACATCCAGACATATTGATACAGAGATATGTATACACAGATAGTTAGACAATTAGCCAGATAGATAGAAAGAAGTATCAAATCACACCAACATTCGCGCGCACACATACACACACAGTCCATAATCATACAAGTAATGGTATCACACCATTGTCACACAAGAGCGAAATCTCAGAGAGAGACGAGAGAGAGAGAGAGAGAGAGAGAGAGAGAGAGAGAGAGAGAGAGAGAGAGAGAGAGAGAGAGAGAGAGAGAGAACTTGACAGAAAGATCAAGAAAGAGTGAGCAAACCATACGTAAAATATGAGTCATACTCACTGCCACTCCGACCACTGGGTCATACACTCAGCAACGCCAACCACTGGATCATACACTCAGCAACGGCGACCACTGTGTCATACCCTCTGCCACACCGACTATAGGAAACATGTATCTAGCATTTCCTTCACTCACCCACCCCTTAACAACGATGACACTAAACCATACCCATTACAACCAATAATACCGGCCATCTTTACGTTTCAAGGTTTTCATTTGTACCCCTTATGATGATAGCGTTTAAACCACTACGACCATCTACAGCTTACTAATAATCGCTACCAATCCCGTAACAACGAATGGCAATACGCCATACCCACTACAACCAATACCACCGACCATCTTTACTTATTTAAGGTTTTCATTTTAAGAATTGCATGATGATAGTGTATAAGCCACTACGGCTCTCTACAGATCACTAATAACCACTACCCATCCCTTAACAACGAATGACACTACGCCATACCCACTGCAACCAATACTACCGACCATCTTTACTTTTTAAAATTTTAATTTGAAGAGCTGTATGATGATAGTATATACGCCACTACGGCTCTCCACGGATCATTAATATCCACTACACACCCCTTAACAACGAATGACACTACGCCATACCCACTACATCAAATACAATCGACCATCTTTACTTTTTTAAGGTTGTCATTTGAAGAGCTATATGATGATAGTGTATAAGCCACTACGGTTCTCTACAGATCACTAATAACCACTTCCCACCCAGTAACAATGAATGACACCACGCCATACCTACTATAACCAATACTACCGACCATCATTACTTTTTTAAAATTTTCATTTGAAGAGCTGCATGATGATAGCATATACACGGCTCTCTACAGATTACTAATAACCACAATCCACCCCTTAACAGCGAATTACACTATGCCATACCCACTACAACCAATACTACCGACCATCTTTACTTTTTAAAATTTTAATTTGAAGAGCTGTATGGTGATAGTAAATACGCCACTACGGCTCTCTACAGATCACTAATAACCACAATCCACACCTTAACAGCGAATGACACTACGCCATACCCACTTCAACCAATACTACCGGCCATCGTTACTTTTTTGAAGTTTTCCTTTAACGATCTGACACTGTATGATGATAGTATATAAGCCCCACCCACTACATCCAAACTAACAGTAATCATTAGTTTTTAATGTTTAAAAAAGAAAAGAAAAAAATCGAAAAACTAGAAAACAAACCAAGAAAAAAGGGGGAGCATCAGTGCAAAAAATACTCGATTATTTATTCATGAGTTAAATCCCGCTCCTCATTCTTTGTACTTACTATTTTATCCGGCTCCTACAGCTCCTCCTTCTTTGTTCTTAGTAAATGTGGTGGCCCACCACATTTTACGGAGGATAGAACTCCTATTCTACTACTCACAGCACTTGTCGACACTAGCAAGATTTTGTTGCCACCCTTAGACATTAGGCTGGGTGGGTCTCGTGAAAATGTTTGTCAAGGCAATGGATAAAACAGATGAGGCTTTCAAATTCGGAAACGTCTTCTATGATGATGAGTTGTTGTTGTTGTTTTTTTTAAACGTGTTTAATGGGAAGGAACAAGCAGCATGATTAGCATTTAGATCAGTGGTGGACAATTTTCTTGGAAACAACAGATATGATAATTCCAATTAAATTGTAGAAAATCTCCTTCTGAAGTAGAAGAGTCTTGGCTGCAACATGTCTTTGAAAGTGCATTTTTCTGGATTCTCATCTGGATTTCTTTACATCAAACTGTGGAGCTGTCAGTGATGAGCATGGTGCACGATTTCACTAGGACATTGCTGTTATGGAGACAAAGTAGCACGGCAACTGGAGCCCTTCAATACACACTGATTACTGTTGGACTGACAAGAGACGCCTCATTGGTTGAATACAAAAAGCCAGCAATGAAAGCTCGAACAGCGACTGAATAATGACGGAATTGGTTCAAGTGTGCTTTTTAAAAACATTTTATGTGAGCGTTAAAGTATAGTTTTATTTGTTCTATTATTTTATTTTGAAATATCAATTACATATAATTGAGTATGTATCCACACTTTTTATAATGCTAAAGTAGAAATACCCCAAAGGATTATACAAGCATTCACTACTTCTATTACTGCAATGTAAATTCATCATTAAAAACAAACAGAGCCAACTTGTGAATTTCATTACAATATTTAAAATCAGCATGTTAAAATCAATAAGAAATGGTGTATTTAAATTCTGATACAAATAATTCTTGAAAATTTGCTTGACCAGTGTAATTTGTAGCACAATTTGAGGTGTTTCTTATTTGTTTTAAACATGAATCAGGAGGCCATTATGGCCGAATCGATAAGAGCGCTCGTTCTGAAACATCCGGTGTGCTGATGTTGAGGTAGAGGGTTCAACGCTTACACCGGTCAGTTGGACTAAAATGTTGACGTTTACGCCCTGGACTTCGGGACGTAAATTACAAGTACTTCTGAAGTCGGAGTGGTTTCGCCTGATGGCGAGGGACACTGGTAATAAGGAAAGCTAATCCACGCGCACAATTCTGTCGAGTGCTACTAGAAGTAGCGTGTATGAACTATACTCAAGTTCAAAGAGAGGGCCCAAAAAAAAAAAAACATACATAAATTACTAGAACTCCACGCAAGGGCACTTCAGTTACCTCAAGCGCGGCCCGTATGCGACTGGACCCGTGAGGGATGCAAGAATAGTAACACTGCGAGCATGCCATGCATGCTGCATGAGTCAAACAAGGAGGCTTGGCGTTAGACTTGTTACTTCACCACCTTCAATTATAAAAGCTAACAATTAACATTATATTTGTTCTACGATGTGGAGTAATGATTAGAGATATCAAGTGATGCTATATTTGTTCTATAAAATAGAACGACGATAACAGATATCATGTCGTGTGTGTGTGTGTGTGTGTGTGTGTGTGTGTGTGTGTGTGTGTGTGTGTGTGTGTGTGTGTGTGTGTGTGTGTTCTACAATGTAGAACGATGATACTATGATATCAAGTAACATTATATTTGCTCTACAACGTTGAATGATGAAAGACAAGATACCACATATTTGTTCTACAACGTAGACCAATTTTATTTTTGTTCTACAACAGTGGTTCTCAACCTTTTTTGGTCCGTGCCCCCCTACACCATATTTTCAGAACGTCATTCCCCTCCCCCTTTCATATTTCCTCCCTATAAATTCCCCCCCCCCCTTTCATATTTCCTCCCTATAAATTCCCCCCCCCCTCACCCGCCCCTACACAGTATATGTAAAAAATGGAAGCTAAATTTAATAACACATACTAGAACAAGTCTAGACGTCTACATAAAACGTGATTTGCGGGTCTACTTACGCTATAAAATTCCCCACCGGTTGAGAACCACTGTTCTACAGCGTAGCACGATGATATAATGCTGTCGAGTAACGTAATATTTGTTCTATGACGTTATCAAATTATCAAGTAACATTATATTTGTCCACAACGTAGAACGATGATAAAAGATGTCATTAACACTATAACTGACATACAACGCAGAACGACCACATAGGATATCAGTTAACACTATATTTGTTGTCCAACATTTTGTTCCCAGAGACAAACTCAACTAACAGTCCTGACACCCAGTCAGATCCAAATGACGTTCTTACAACAACAGCACAAACAACAACCAGTGAGAGTGGCAGCTCGACAAACAGTCCAACTAATCAGTCGAGTTCTCTCGACATACAAACTACACCGTCTCAAACAACGGATGGTGAAATGTCTAGTTCAGACATTAGTCCGACTATTCAATCGAATTCTTCCGATGCACAAATTCCAATACTTCAATCAGATGCTAATAAGACAAGCACTACGGAAACACAAACAACAGAATCTCAGCCATCAGTCTCAACAATAGAGTTGAATTCCTCTAACGTACCGCCCACTACAGCACAAAACACGGCTGGCAGGGCAGATGTAAAAACATTTTATACATCAGAGTTCACTATCAAACTGTTCCCTGTGATGTCGACGCTCACGAACTTGGGTCTATCCCAGCACGGTAAGTCAAATCTATGTTCCAAGAGCTACGGTTATCTAATGATATCGCACAAAACAACTTGATTTCAGGCAATGTGTGTGTATGTGTGTTTTTTTTTTTTTTTTTTTTTTTTTTTGGGGGGGGGGGGGGGGGGGGGGGGGCCTCGCTCGCTTTGAACTCAAACGTAGTCCGTACACACTACTTCTAGTAGGGATGGACTGAATTTTGCGTGTGGATTAGCTTTCCCTGTTACCAGTGTCACGCGCCATCAGGCAAATCCACTCTGACTTCAGAGGTACTTGTAATTTACGTCCCCAAGTCAAGGACGATAGGTCAACATTTTAGTCCAACTGTCCGGTGTAGGGGTTGAATCCTTTACCTCGGCATCAGCCCACAGGATGTTTAAGAACACGCGTTCTTATCCATTTGACCATGCTGACCTACATTTCAGGGAATGTGAGATCGGATATTGAGTCTTTTCGGATAAGGGCGAGAAAAGTAGGACTCTTCTGCAAGATGTGCATGTTTAAAAATCCCAAAGCATTTATAAAGTGCAAAGAGTCGGCCGTAAAGTCCATGCTCTGGCAACATAAGTTTGGAAAGAAAACCTACTCGTGGGTAAATAGAATCTGTGACCTTGGATGGAATATGTCTAGAGCAGTGGTTCTCAACTGGTGGGGAATCCCCACCCCCCTTTTTCCCCCGGGGATGGGGGGAATTTAGGGTTTCCCTGGGGAAATTAAGACCACAGATTGGCAGACTCAAAATGGCTTCAGGCATAATATCCTATTAAGTGACAATTCTTTGACGTTTTAATTGTTTATATATTGTAATATGATTAATTTGGCGTTTTAATAAAATATTGTGAGTATAAAAAATGCACCTTGTGAGGCTGACCAATTTTGGAGAGGGGGTAATTCTTCGTCTTTCGTTCGCTGGAAAGGGGGGAATGACATTCTGACATATGGTGAAAGGGTGCATGGGCCAAAAAAAGGTTGAGAACCACAGGTCTAGAGGAAGTAAAACTGACACAAATGCATGCTGAAGTAGGACGAGCTGACTTTTGAGGTGCGCGACTACGTGTGACGCACATCTCCCGAAAGAAGAATGAAGAAGAAGAAGGAAAAGATTGGCTTGCGCCATGATCTTAGTCTGAATAACGGAAAAACAGAATTGATGTTAATTGCAAAGAACACATTTTCTTTAAAAATGAACTGTTATAGCCAATGGGACTAATCCGAAACAAGACAATTTATTTAAGGGATTGTATACTTTGATAACAGCAGATAGAAGATGTATTAAAGGAAGTCAAATGTTGAAATGCCCAAACAAAAACAGCATTTTACACGATCAAGAATATGTGCAATATGTCTCTGTCATTGGAGGTGATACAAGACAGGTATTAATAGCTATATCGAGCCAGTTCTGATATACGAAAGTGAATCATGGATAATTAATAAACTAATGAGGAATTGTATGGAAGATGCAGATATTTAGTTTTGTAGAAGGATAGCATGGACGGACAAACAGCGTGCTTTAGATGTCTTGCGAGCAGTTAGCTTGCAAAGAGGACTGTTTATTCGCCCACAGGAACACAGTGTACATTCTGTGGGCACGTCGTAAGACGAGGGCAGTTGGAGTTCATCGTGAGACGAGGACTGTTGGAGTTCATCGTGAGACGAGGACAGTTGGAGTTCATCGTGAGACGGGGACAGTTGGAGTTCATCGTGAGACGGGGACAGCTGGATTTCAGCGTGAGACTAGGACAGATTGAATTCATCGTGAGACGAGGACAGATTGAGTTCATCGTAAGACGAGGACAGATGGAGTTCATCGTGCGACGAAGACAGATGGAGTTCATCGTGAGACAGGACATTTGGAGCTCATAGTGAGACGAGGACAACTGGGGTTCATCGTGAGACGAGGACAGCTGGAGTTCATCGTGAGACGAGGTCAGCTGGAGTTCATCGTGAGACGAAGACAACTGGAGTTCATCGTGAGACGAGGACAGCTGGAGCTCATAGAGAGACGAGGACAACTGGGTTTCATCGTGAAACGAGGACAGCTGGCGCTCATAGTGAGACGAGGACAACTGGGGTTCATCGTGAGACGAGGTCATCTGGAGTTCATCGTGAGACGAAGACAACTGGAGTTCATCGTGAGATGAGGACAGCTGGAGCTCATAGTGAGACGAGGACAACTGGGGTTCATCGTGAGACGAGGACAACTGGAGTTCATCGTGAGACGAGGACAGCTGGAGCTCATAGTGAGACGAGGACAACTGGGGTTCATCGTGAGACGAGGTCAGCTGGAGTTCATCGTGAGACGAAGACAACTGGAGTTCATCGTGAGATGAGGACAGCTGAAGCTCATAGTGAGACCAAGACAACTGGGGTTCATCGTGAGACGAGGACAGCTGGAGTTCATCGTGAGACGAGGTCAGCTGGAGTTCATCGTGAGATGAGGTCAGCTGGAGTTCATCGTGAGACGAGGACAACTGGGGTTCATCGTGAGACGAGGACAGCTGGAGCTCATAGTGAGACGAGGACAACTGGGGTTCATCGTGAGACGAGGTCAGCTGGAGTTCATCGTGAGACGAAGACAATTGGAGTTCATCGTGAGATGAGGACAGCTGGAGCTCATAGTGAGACGAGGACAGAAGAAGCTCATCGTGACAACGAGTAAGCTAGAGTGGAGAATGGAGAGTAGGCATGGATAAGACCATAGAGGAAGATGACGCCATGGCGAAGAGGAAGATCGCCTCAGGAATGATCGGTAATACACTCGTATCAGAAGAGCACAGTGCGCGCGCGCACAAAACACACACACACACACACACACATTGTATATGTAAACTGTATTTATATATGAATGTGTGTGTATTTGTATGTGTGCGTTGTGGAGAAGGGGTGTAAGTTAAAAAGTTAAGTTAGTTGGATATCCTTTACAGGACGTAGCAGTCAACTCCAACATTCTTTGACTGTTTGTGATTCCTGGACAAGTTAATGTTCAGTAGTTTGCCATTGGTGTAAGTAAAGAACACTTGTGAACGCCTTGAGGCGGACCGAGTACGTGTTCTTGTAGACCAATCGACACCCACTGTGTTAAATGGTTGTCTTTTCTTCCAACGACATTTTCTGGAACTTATATTAGACTGTGTCGACCTGAGAGCCCCGGAGAATTTAACAAACAAACAAAAACAAATATGCCGCCTCAATATGCACTTGAACACACGACCACAGGGCTGATAGTCAAGCGAACTAGCCACCCGGTCGCACCCTGCCGGCTCCTGCAGTTTTAATACCTGCATATATACCCAGGCTTTGAATTATTTAGACAATGTTTTAACATTCAAGATATACTATATTTTCTTTACCCTTTTATGAATATTAGTCAATGTCTGTTACACTATTAGTGTGAATACGGATTATTTATTGTCTGTTACATAGTTAAAAGGAATGCAAGTCAGTGTCTATTACACCGTTAGCATGAATGCCAGTCAGTGTCTATTGACTGGCACCTAGCCGTCTTTACAGACGATAGTGTATAAAATGCAGTTATACCTCTCCATAACTCAAAGCCTGGGCTATATTTAGAGACCAAATGTTGCCCGTACAATATGATCCCTCTCTCCGCCTACCTAGTTTACTCCAGAGGAAAGGTAACACTAATACGCCTGGAGCAAGATAAAATGCAGAAGCTGCGGGATCAGTAAAGCAATATTCTGTCTTCCTGTCGGAGCTTCCATCCTAGACCAGTTGCCGACCAAAAGGCTTAGGGTCTGGTTTGCCCTGACGTGGCATTTAGTCTTTAGGTTGTATTTTCTCGCTTGTACTCTCCCAATTGCACTCCTCCACCCAAAACCGTTGGCACAATGTGGAGTGTCGCGTTTGGTGAGCGCCGCCCAACAATAGGCGCTAACAGAAAGCAGGTAGTAGGTCTACTGTCATATAGTAGCTCAGACATATCTAAAACCTGACTCGCCAGTGTGTATTGTATTGTTAGCTTATTTGTCAGCCAATGTTTAGTATATAGCTAGTATAGTTAGTATGAATGTAAGTTGGTTTTTCTTACATGGTAATTATGAATACCATTCAGTGTCTAATACATAGCATGAATGTGAGTCATTGTCTTTTACATCGTTAGTAAATTGTTTGTTGTTTGTACTTCTTGCAGATCAAAGATAGAATGTGGGAGCATCTGCAACAGAACCACGAAATGTTGGTATTTCCAGCATACAACATTACAGTGTTTGTTGTATGAGATGGCTTCACCGCCCTGCAATATAGATATTTATAGATATGATGGATGATGACGATTATTATTATTATTATTATTATTATTATTATTATTATTATTATTATTATTATTATCACACAACATTTTGATTATGTATCACCCAGAATTATGACTATAAGAGCTGAAGATAGTGTTAGAACAACAAGGATTATTCAGATGTATGCACTGTTTTATGGTAATAGCACTGATGAAGGAAAAGAAAACATTTACAACGAACTACCGAGCACAACACACAGCACACGAAACTCGGACGACTTATTCGTGATGGGAGATTTCAAGGGAAGAGAAGGGAAAGACGATTTCCGTGGAATACATACCTCGAATCACACAGTGGCACCACTAAAGAATATAATCAGAATGGAGAAGACACATTAAATCTATGCGCCGAGGATGGATTGTTTATAACAAATACATTCTGTAAACATAGACAGTCAAATTCACAAATCGTATTTATGGAAGGACCTCAACCAATCATCTCAAATCGATTTTATTCTCAATAGGAGATATGTAACAGACAGTAAAGTAGTAGTAAGCATAAGTAAAGACACAGACCGTCGTCCTGTTGTGTTTTACCTGAGATATACAAGTGGCCAACAAATACCTCGCACAGCCACCTCAGAAGCCATCAATACAAAGATACTAGAGGATGAAGATTAACTGTCAAAAAAAAACACTGTCATCTATTGTCTATGTGGTGTAGGACCGGGGGGGGGGGGGGGATCTTGAGCCTGAGGAATTAAGGCCGCCTGGCTAGTGCAGTCGAGCGAACTGTGCAGGTTACGGTTTTGTTTATATCCATAGAATACAACAATGAACTAAGTGTGGCTTTCATAGATCAAGAAAAAACCTTTCACCGTGTAAATAGGAAAAAGCTATGGAAAGTGCTCGAAGAATACGGTATAACTGGCAGTTGTTGGATAATATTAAAACAATGAAGGTGCAGTAAGAACAAATGCCCGCATGTCAAACTGGTTCCAAGTAACATCAGGCGTCAGACAAGGAAGTTTTATCCCCACTTTGCTCATCACCTATAAGGATGAGATTATTTACTCTGTCCGAGGTTGTTTTGCTGCGTGAACTGCATTTCGGAGATAAAATGGCGCGGCTGGCTAGAAAACATCTAGAAACGGAACATCAACATCTAGAAACAGAGACTTTGTAGGTGAACATCTGGTTGAGAAAGTGACTGCCACTTCCATCAAGGATGAATGTTGAGTGGAGGACTTTTGTGGTGACATTCTGGTGGCGGCATTATGCACAGTGTGCCTGAGCGGGTTGTTGTTTGTCGAGACTCCTGTCTTTTCCACTTTTCGCATGTGGCAGTGAGGAACATTTTATGTGATATTCACTGGCACAAGAACAGGAGAATAATGGGGATGACCCGTTGCTGTGATGTTGGAACCGCGACTGAACTGAACTAAACTGAGATTACTAAAGAAGTAAATCCACACCAGAGTTTAAATGGACTGCCTGTTTGCAGATAACCAGAGTTTACTGTATCCGAACATTGTGGATCTCCGGCACCGTATAAATTTCCTTGCTAATTGCTGTCAGAAGTTTCATATGAAGATTAACATCTAAAAGACAGCATTTATGACAATTCTAAGGACACCAATACCATATCACGTAAATATAAATGGAAAATCATTCAAACAAGTTAAAGAGTACACATATATGGACCTTGTATACACAGAAGATAAAAGATTAGACAGTGAAATAGAAACGAGAGTACAGAGACCAAACAACATCAGCTATCAACTTATAGTACGCACTCTAAAACATCCAAATATCAACACGCATACCCCAACCCCACCAAAGCTGATAGACGCTTTATTCTCCCCAACGATGGCCTACCAATGCAAAACATGGACAGTCCTAGAAAGTCACAAGCGAAAAATCATATAGTGTGAATTGAGATGCAAAAGAAACGCTGGGGGAAAAACAAGATGTGATAGAGTGACACATGAGACACTGAGAGCATTTCCTGGTAACTACTTTGGGCTCGGGTAGTCCAGGTAATTTTTTTAAAATATCCCTTTCTCGGTGTATATTTGAAGACACGACCACAGATCGGCGGTAAAGCGGAATATCCACTGCTCTAACTTCCCTCCCGATCAAAACGTAGCGCTAAGTAAAACAAGAACGACTTCAGAACGTTCCACTGACAAGGGAAATAATCACATAGCAATACGATGTACTGAATGTCTTTTAACCGTTTTGGAAACAAAAATATTGCTTATATCCCTTTACATTTGTGACCGTCTTGTGCGGAATCCAGTTTAACATAAATTTTGAATCATGTGCATGAAGATGAACGGGCGTAAATGGTACCGTTTTGATTGCGGAAAGTTAACAGGATCTCCAAGTCAGTCAAAAGGACATCCTCGCCTCGATGTGGATATGATTAAATGACCACCGGGGCCGGCAAGCAAGCGTGTTGGCCATTTACCTACTGCGGCTAATACTACTACTATTAGTAG